>CM025853.1:32160106-32387210 GCA_003952965.2 Morella rubra
TTCGTTTCTTCCATTCTACGCTTCGGCTCTCTATAGTGTCAACATTTTCAAAATTTTATTCTTCTCAGTTAGGGGGCCAGTTGCTCATTGTTATTGAGGTTGGTATTGTTTTTAGTTCTTCCGCGATTTTACCATATTTTTGCAATGTTGCACATATGGATAAATTAGTTCAGCCGACAATTCTTCAGTTGTCAGTTCTTCAGTGGATGCCAGAGCTTTGTAACAACCACATTAGTATTATAATTAATCAGAATAGTTAACATGTCAACTGTCTTTTTCGACCCGGTTAGAGCTTATATCATGCATCCATATGTGGAGATCAATATTGAGTGAGTCTATCTAGCAAAATATTCGAATTGAGGTTTTTTTATTGGAATCTGTGTTGGTTAAGAATTACAACTTGGGAAGTTTTAGAGTGATTTATGTCATATTTGAAAATGATACAGTGATATGGATTTCGTTCATAGAGTGTGACTTCATGGGGCTGGGCAAATCCATCATTTCATGGTGTTGAGGCGAGACCCTATTGCCGAGGACGAGAGCATGTTGGAATTCGTCTTTTGGCATTACCTCAGGCTAAAAGCTATTTTTAAATTCTGAGTTGTTTTTTGTCTAACGTAAAGAATGTCTTATGAGGGTTCTCATGATTAGTATAAAAGAGCATGGGCTAACATCATCCTAAAATCTTGTGAAGGTGCCGATCTGCACTTGGCCGATTAACATTATTCCTGACTCTGATCCGTCTCCATGTAGCTTTTGTAGTTAATCAAGTAATTTTGAAGGATTCTATAAGCACTCATTCCGATTTTATTTGCGGTCGTGATCACAGTGGCGTATGTCATTGGGCATCCTTTATTGGCTGGATTGTCCCTGGGTAGTTGGGCCTTGTTACTTGGTCTGAAAGCTTTGGGTCCTGATCTTTGTGGGGTTGGGTGCTCCCTGTTACTTCTCATCTTCTTCCGACATCTGGTCCAGAGCAGCTGATTCTCTATTTTGTGAGTGGGTATGTAACTGTCTTCTTCGAGAGAGTAGTTGATAACCGAGACAACTGCGCCCTTGTCTTGAAGCACCGGCACAAGCTTTAATAATATATACGAGAGATAGATGGCATCCAAGCCTTTTCTCGAGGACCATCTGTACAAAGCAGGCTCGAGCCGGACGAAACATTATAGGATGGCCAGGATAATGGGTTGTGGCGCAGACCCGCCATTTCACTCGTGTCTAAGTACCGGGGAAGTACTAATTTATCGTCCCGGAACGGGAATATAGGGAAAGATGTATGTCAAGTTGCAAATACTGTGTTGTAAACACAATTTGTGTTTTGGTGCACCGTAAACAGTTGTGCGAGATTAGGTATGTTTGGGCAGAAATACTCGATCTGTTCATAACGGGTATAGTACTATTAATTTTTTTTGTTTGTTGATTCGAGTGATTATGGAGCATTGAACCTGCATGTCATTGCTCGTCACGACAGGTATTTTAGCCGATATCGAAACACATGATTAAGAATGTGTTGATAACCATATAAGTAGTCATAGGCAGTAAGAAAGATTTTTGGACTTCAAGCCTTCCAGATCCTTCAACCACAGGGATGTGGCTATGACCGCTGGTTCGCTCTTTTAGTTTTTTTGGTTTTTAGTTTGCTTGTACTTGGGGGTACGTATCAAGTTGATAAGAAAGCTAGTGTAAAGGTCTTCTTGATGTATATATGACATGGTTTGTGAAGAGATAATGTAGAGGGCTTTGGTGTTGTTGCTCAGGATGCGAGTTTGTGGGTAATATTCTTCTTAAATTTGCTTCTAATGCCGCTTACGGATAGCAAGGATACTGGTATTGCTCAACAACACCATTCTCTCTGCGGAATGAAATGCACTATATTTACTTCCATATTTTATTCTTTGTTAATTAGAATTACATAACCAACATAATATTTGAATGGTAGATTGTTATTATTAGGGTTCAATAAAGGCTGGTAAGATGGTTTCATTCTACTATGCAACACTAAACATTGTGGCTTGCGAGCCTCGGTGTTCGCAGCCGCATATCGCTGGGCTGGTTTTGATGTTATGGGTCATTTTATCTGGTTGATGCCACGACAATCATCTCCCGATTTAAAGAGTTGTCTCAGGGTAGCCTACATGTGGAGCTAAAAAGTCACACATAGTCGGATGTGCTATTATTACGAGAATGTAAGTAGCTAAATTAAGAATTGCTATACAGTTCACAAACGATGAAGCGCCAGCAATTAAACAGATACGTTGGACGCGATAAGAAAGTGCTAGGTTAGGAGTAATTTATAGAGGATTTCCAATTAAAGATACAGTTCGAGGCTGAAAAATGCTACTAGATGATGAACTGGATTATGGCTCTGTTAATATACAAAATGTCAGATCTGGAGATGGGATCCTATTAGGCATCCTCCCACTGTCACCGGGAAATGAGACTAACATTCTGCGCGATTGGTCAAACGTTGATCATACGTTAGATTTTTCATAATTTTACAGTTTCTTGGGTTTTTTTGTTCATTGATGTTTTGCGTTGTTGATGCTGGGGGTTGGGTGAGGTGTGTGCGGGGGGGGTCAGTGTTATTTTTTGGTTTGGGTGGCATTGGGCTGGGGTTTTGATGATTGGCTTCGATTTTTGTTTCCTTTTTTTGGGGCGGTTATTGTTGTTTTTGTTTTTTTGGGTAGAGTGATGCGTTGATGGGTAGTTGTCTTGGAGTAGATGAGGTGTGATCTCTGCAGGAACATTATGAGTAGGAAGCACACATGATGCTAGGAGTTTATGACCATAACTTTACCGCATGTGTGCCAGAAGCTATCCGGACCGTGCATCAAAAATGCCGATGAATGAAGTACGCTTGTGGCGTGATGATTTAACATTCCGGATTTCTCAATATTCACTGCCACTCGCACCAGCCTCGCTCTGCGTATTCAACTGAATGGCTCACTGGGACAAGAAATAGGTTCGTATCATATTAGTAGAAGAGAGGCAATTGAATATTGAGTCTCGTTTTGAAAATATCACTCCCTTCTGTGGTAATCTTTGTCTCATGTGCTCTTTTGGATAAACAGTTCACGTTATATTACTTAGTATTTTGGATCTGGATCAAGGGAGCTCTTGGAAGATCCCACGGAGGAATCCGGTTACGCTCAGTTGAGTTCTCTGCTAACTCTCTTCTTTATGACGACGATGTAAGAATTTTTCCTTTCAAATGATTCTGTTCCGCTCTGGAGGGTATTTGCGATTGGGGTTGGACTAACTTGATATGGATTGCTGGGTTAGTATATTGTCTTCGCTGGTTAGGCATGAATTGCGTGTGCGCAGACAATTGATAATAAACTTGGAAGACATCATTACAGTGGCCATTCTGATATTGCCAGGTGATTAATTATCACATGGGGCGCGCGTTTAATTCTGGTCAAAAATTAAATATAGAATCTCTACAAGTATTTTTATCTTTTCGGTTTTCTTTTGTATTAGGAATTGGTTGAGAGTTGGGTCTCGTAGGCATTAGCCCACATACCCCACTACTGCTGTTCGTGAGGTGGGATATTCTCGGTTTGTGTGGTGGCCATAGGTGGAAGGAGTCTGCACAAGCACATTTAGTTTGTACGTTGTTTTAGAGTATTCGCATATGCTCATGTGGTCGAATCTTTGAGAATCTTTGAAAGATCGAGCATTGGCTGCAGTCTGTGAAAATATTGTATTTTGTTATGGTGGCCGTTTCGCGATTTGACTTCTGGCTCTGTGGAAGTGGAGTTATGAGGGGGTTGGGCGGCGCGGTGGACTGTTTGGTGTTGCTTGATTCTTCTGGGTTGCAGGTTGGGGGCTGTCGTTTTTGGCCTTAATATGATTGCGCTTGGTCTGTTGGGAGGGAGGCGGATGTTTTATATAATTTCTTTGATCTTCGTCTTTCCGTTTTTTGCTCGGCAGGCGTTGGTATTGGTCTGTTTTTTTTTTTTTTTTTGACGGAATTCAACCTGGTTAGGAGGTATTTTGGATAGGGGGGTCTCTGGCCGGGACTGTGTTTTGTTTTTGGTTGTGTGGGTTTTGAATTTCTTTTTTTCTTGGGTTCTGTGGCGTTTTTTTGCGTTGTGCGTAGTTGGGATTTGGGTCAGTGGGCAGCTCGTGTTGTGCTTTGGGGACAGCTGTTGGTGTTTGTTTTCACTTGTCATGGGGCAAGGTGGTTACAGTTTGATTGGACTTTGGGTATTTTGTCGGTAGTGTTCCTAGCTTGTCTTCTTCACCGGATGCTGCGGTCTGCTTAGGTAGTTTGGCTTCCCGCTGGACCGGTCTGGTTACAGTTTAAGCCTTTTGACTCCTGTCCGGGGGCGGGGGCTGCGGTGTGCGGGCTTGACGTTGTTTTTCTCCCTGACGCGTGAGTGTTCCCTGTAATTCTGTCTTCCCCTTACTGCGACACGACTCCTTTTTTCGGTCCTTCTTGCGTGCTTTCAATTTCTCACGGCTGATCTTCTTTTTACGACACAGTTGACGGTTCCGTTTGCCCTTCGTGAGGCTTGGTGTGTTGAGTGCGGGAGGGTTTGATTTTTGTCACTTTTTCTATTCCCCGCCCTCTGTCGTCTTTGAGCTCTGGGCTTTTTGCCGGGAGGCTGCGGTTGCTTGTCCTTATTGCCGTTTTACTGTTCTCCTTGTTTTCTTGTTTTTTTCATCAAACGTTCTGTGTTGGTGTGGCCTTGGTCCCCCGGTGTGTTCCACCTGCTCCTCCCGGTGGGAGTGCGACCAGCGTTATTTTGTCTTTTACCACAATTCTTTAGCCGCCCTCTTTGGGAATGCAGATGCAAAAATGCCAGCGTTAGTGGTACTAAGCGTTTCATTTTTTCCCACGTTAGGTGAGCGGTTGACAATACCGCGAAAGGTGTTAAGAGGAGGTGCTTTTGGCACAAGAGAAAAACTTAGAGAATGTGGAGGGTAAGTTGTGTCTCTGGCAAGAAATATTAGGAAGAATATCAAAAATTGCGGATTATAAATTTGTTTAATTTGTGCTCAATGAAGAATTCGAGAAATATTTCCTATGTGAAGATGGTGAGTTTAAGTGTATTGGAGCTTGAGTTATTTAAAGTGATTTTCTTTGTTATCTACTTGTATTCTTGATTTTGGAATTGGTGACTTTTTTCTTGTCATCTTTGCTTGTGGATGTATTTGACTATGAGGGAACCACATTAAATTTTGGTGTTCTTTATGTGTGTGTTTTATTTAATTTTTTTTTTTTGAAAAATTTATTATAATTGTGTGATATTGCGAACCCTGATTAATTGTTAATAGAAGGTGTACGATGCAAAATATGCAAAGAAAAAGAGATTTGTATCCAAAACAAACCCTATGAACTACTGTTATTATGGCTTTCGTTAAAAATGACCGTAGGTTCTGTAATTATTGATCATAAGGGATAAAATATTTTTTACTCTCAATTATAGATTTGACCCTTAAAATATAATTATTAATTTGACCCATTTATTTAATTTTAGTTTTGACACTTATGCACATTATTAAATTTTTGAACAACAAAATAACCAGATAATGCTTGAATCCTTTCATATATTAGGAATATATTTCATTTACTAAATTATTTAAAAGTATAATTTATAAATAGGGAAGTAATTAGTTAGAGATATATATATGTTAAGTAATATTTGAAAGTGTAAAACTTTATATTATATAAAAATATATATACAAAATGGGTATTTTAATTTGTTTGGTCTCAATTAAAATAGATCTTTTGGGAGGTGTCGATTTGGAACGCAGTGCTAGCCGAGAAGAGGGGAGAAACAGGGAGTTACCGGAATCCATTGCGAGTGACCACACAAAAAGTATAGGAAAAGAAAGAAAGACCAGACAAAAAAAGGGGAGATCCGCAATGATGATTTTGGCTTCCGATGAGACTGACAATCTACGTATGAAAGAGATTTCTTGAGTTGTTGTTGACCATGAAACTCTCTTTTTTTTTTTTTTTTTTTTCTAAGCAACAGTAGAACTATTATCGCTCAAAAGGTCTACTCAACAGAGTAGAAAGCCGGTTCGGCACATCTCCAATCTGAATCTCCCCAGAAACTCCTCTTTCTTTTATCACTCTTCTTTATATTTGTTCACGTTGCAATGCTTAGCCCCATTTCGAAATAACACTCTCTCTCTCTCTCGGTACTCGTGTATGTTTGTTTGGATAAAAAGGCGAACATCAATTGGTATGGATGAGGAATTGTATTAGGAACAGGGTACGAATTTGCTTGGATTTGGATGGCTATTGCCTATCGCACTTTAAAGTAAGAAAGTCGGCTACACAGATGGTCAGTCATTTACCTGATCATAATACTAAATCATGATTAGAACTTCCTTTTTTTCCCTTTTAATTACTCCCTGTGGGTTATATGCTAATTTATTCTTTTGAAAAAATGGCTCTTCTGTATTTTGTTTTTATAAAAAAATCTTACAGAATCTGACATTACAATTTAGTGCATGGAATATAGCAGTAGAATTTCTTTGGGTTTAAGATAGATTTATACTCCGTGAATTTCTTTCGTTTGTTTTCCTATCAATCCTTTGTAACCAAGATAAGATATTCTACAGCTTAACCGAGCCGAGACACACCAAGAGGGATCACAAGCACGCAAGATCAAAGACATACAATATTCATAAGAACCTGCACTAACTAGTACGTCTACTGTTCTTTGAACAGGCCGTCACTTCTGTATCATTACGTATGAGATACGTCGATGTCTTGGAAATCTCCTGGAAAGCACAAGTTTATTTTTGTAGATACCATATTTCGTGGAAACGCTAGCTGTCATATTTCGGGGACCTTTTCTTCGAGAAGCGGCTCATATATATATGTATATAGCGTGTCCGCGTATATTTTAGGTTAGTAATTTATTCTGCTAAACAAGATTCAAATCAAAGTTACTGTACGTACGTAGCAGGCCTGGTGTTTCGTACGTAACCCTCGCATATGGTGTGAACATGTTGACGATCTTTATTCACTCTATATTTTAGTCCAACTGGTTTGAATTCTTAATTGGACCGTCTATATATATATATGGAATCCTCTCCATATATTTATACAACGTACCGGGGTACATTTCAAAGAACCAGCTCGACTATAAGATATGTATATATATATTTTGAGTCGTTTTTCTTATTCCCGCATCTTGTGATCATAGGATATGGACTTTCACATAGCTCTCTTTTTTAAAACCAATTAGGATTGTGTCTGCATCAAACTTGAAGCTGAGAGAGTGGTTTGAAACTCAGGCCGAATTTTCAACTTTTTCTTCCTTAATTTCTTTACCGAAATTTTGATGACCGATGGAGATCAGGAAATTTCGCCTAGTTTGGTGCGCGGTTGTCTATTTCGTAAAACCTTTTCCATGCATGGTTCCCTCGCTAATAATATATACATACATGTCGTGGAAAATAAATTACGGTGTTATTATATATATATATTTTTTTTTTTTATGAAGAAACTACGACTTCTCTATAATGCAAACCAATTATGGAAGTCATTATTCCCATTACCCTCTTGCAACCACTTCTTCATGTTAATCATTAATGACGTGGAATGCCTTTTACAATATTGTGGGGTTAATTAATTTTATATATAGAAAAGTACTACAAGTTGTATGTTTTCAAATGGCAGTGATCTCAAAGGGAAATGCTGCAGAGGCAGTGTTGTCATTATTAGGTAAAGAATACAAATTTTCGACCGGGAACACTGGTGATCACCTAATGTCTATGTTTGCTTTGTCGCTTTTCTAATTGTTTGCACCCTTTGAGGGTCCTTAAGAATCATGGCTGATCTCCATGGACAAGACTTGAACCAAACAAGTTTTTATTGTTTACATATAAACTCGATAATAATGAGCGGTCAATTTCCTCCAAATTTATAAGATGAATCCTTACGCAACGAATGCAGATGAGATATAATTTTCGATCCATTAATTAGGCGCAGCTAGCGGTTTGTATTATTACAGAATGATCATTAAGTACATCGACTTCGAATCAAGTAACTATTGGTGATTCATCACTAGTACTTATTCCTCAAGGACATTTATATATATATAGGTAATGTACATGCAAGTTGATCGAGTAACTTATTGGAAAACAAATTATTTGGTTTTATATATGTTACTTTGGACATGTGGCTGTGTACCCTCGTCCAGTAGACCCACCAAGCAAAAAAAAATAAGATCATACCTGACCCGATATCTAATATATATATTAAGCATGCACCTTAAAATCTAGCCACATTATAACATATATAAATAAAACCAACCCGATACTTATATACTTGGCCAAATTTTCTTGCTCCTCAGCTCATCTTGATCAAATCGTTATAGGGGCTTTGTTTTAAGCTGAATTTTACCACATCTTGCTAATGGTAACAACTTCAAAGTTAGTATTTCTTTTTGCTTTGTCTTGTCGGAGGCTCGTCAGTCATCTCTCTTTCGTTTTCAGATGTAAGTCCCAACATACAGGCACAATGATTTACGAATTATGAGAGAGAGAGAGAGAATGGAGAATATTCTTGGTCGCTTGTCTCTATGTTTCCTTCTTCAAAACAAGCACGCTCGTATATATAATATACCGAGAGAGAAGGGACGCTAAAGTCTTCAAATTCCGACAATTATGCCACTATTAACTCCGCCACGGGCCAAACCTCAGTTTGTTCCTGGAATTAAGTGCCACTAGCCGCGGAAGCTTTATGTGCCCACTTGCTACGGGAGCGACTCCCCATCGAGCTTCACGCTTAAAGTTCCGATATTCCAATAGTCTAACTTCCAATAATTCTGCTTAATTTGTTGTCTACCCAATTTGACAAATCTGTTCTCAAATCAGTTTATATTATGGAATTATATATGTGCGACTTGCTACCAGACGGGTGTCCTTTAATGGGAAATCGATCAGATGGATGTCGTGACTGAAAGGACGAACCGAAAGGACAGCTACTTGCCATGCCATTGCCATGCACATTGCCCTACAAAGCAAATGTTAAAGATCACGGAGTTAAATGCTAGCTCTTTTCTTTTCTTCCCCTTCTCCTCCTTTAGCTTCAGGTTTCTATATCTATCTTTTTGTCTGAGCAACATTTAGTTCTGATCTAGCTAGTTAACAAGATCATAGAATTTTTCTTAAGCATATATATATATAGTGAATAATCCTCATAATTTCCTTCATAACATAAACCCCTCCCATATTCGATATATATATCTGTCATCTTCCATCATGATACCAATATTTATGTTACTTTCTTCATGTACTAAAAGGAATGCTTCATATACACGCAAATTAGAATAATAAATTACCTACTCTTTTGTATATACTATATATAACACCGATCCTTTTGCGTAATATATATATATGTATTGCCGCGTCCATTGCCTACTAGCTAGCTATCATTTATGAAAAGAACATCACAGAAAACAGCCTTGATTAGTAAGTTTGCATCTATAACATGCAGGGTGGAACCCACATCAATTAAATATTGATGCAGGATTCCGATCGCACATGATTTTGTCCAGCCAAAGAAGGGTCACTTTTTGTTTTCTTTTCTACTTTTCTTTTTTCTTAATCTGTTGTCTCTTGGGTTGGCTCTGTAAAGGCCCACTCGTTTGAAAGACTAATTTGGATCCATGTGTGCTTGGGACGAGTTGAAATGGGTCAAGCGTGTCGCTTTTAACTTCTCATACTCTATTGATCAGGAGGAATGCTTTGCATATAATTAACCCGAATGGTTCCTTTCTCGATCGGCTAATTGATCTTGGATTATGTATATTGATTGTGATCCTTCGTCCTAATGATGTGCACTTAATTACTTACTTTTGTCTTATCTGCTAATTCACGATGGATACTTTGCATCTAAACAAAAATACAAGCTTAGAGAGAGAGAGAGAGAGAGAGAGGAGAGGTGATAGTTATATATGAAACTTGCTTTCAGTGTGAAGTCATACATTGCCTACAAAATTCACTGTGTTTTGGCTCAGACAACTATCCCTGTCGATCAAGGCTATATACATGTGAATCTGTGAATTATGTACCTAGCTAGTTGGCCATTTGAGACAATTTTATGGCGGCGGTGAAGGTTACCCTTTTGTTAATTATCATGTGCTCATTAAAATTACGTGTCCTATGAATAATATAATTTAAATAAAGATCAGTTCCATTTAGGCTAATCCCTTTCTGGCTCCTTCCATATTACGTACGTTTATTATTTTATATAATAATTCCTTTTTTTTCCCCGGATAAGAAATTCCTTGCTTACTCTTCTTTCTTAGAAGTTTATGTTGCTAATGAATAGTTTCGTGTGCCCTGCAAGACGTGGGTGAGATGACTAGGGATAAAGGTCACCAAATGGTAGAACTTAGTTCAATTCTCTATGGCAACATTAATATTCTTGATACGTGCGGCGGTGAGAGGTTTTTGCAGGTGTTCGGAGTTTGACCGAAGAATTCATCTTCAGTGCGTCAAAACTTCGTTGAGTTTGTCCCAATCTGGTGCATAGAGGGAGCCGAGATTCATCCTCATCATCTCAAAAAAAAAAAAAAAAATTCTTTCGCATCGCATGCGAAGGTGCAATCTGTACTCTAATACACATATATGGCTGTCTTATCTTCCTATAGTTTCTGTAAATCTATGTCTTCTATATGCTGTGTTTCAGTCGTAGTCCAGATTTTTTTTTCAAACATGTACAAATTTCCAAAAGATTTCCTTAACAATCAAATGGAGAATAATGCCTTAATATTTAGAGGACAGTTGAATAGACGTGGAAAAGCGATCAAGGGTAGCACTTATATTGCTGATCCTTACATAAAATTATTCATCATTGTAAAATTTTGATAATTTCAAGGGGGAAAATATTCAACTAAAACATTTGGATGGTACAAAATATAAGGTTTAATTAATTCACTAGTCCTTGTGATTTAACTTTTTCTCAATGTGATCCCTTAATTTTAATTATTCTCTCGCGAGTCGTCCTTGAGTTATAAATTTACTTATCCTAAAAAACTACTTCATCCAATCTCAGCATTACGATGAAATATGCCTACTTAGCTAAAAAAATACTTCACCACCAATTATCAGTTAATATCTAGATTTGCTCAATACATATCGTTTAACAGTGATACGTTATTAGCGAAATATGTCTATATACCTTGTTTGTGGTCTATGTGCCTTGTTTGTGGTCTATGTTTGATAGAAGGATTATTTTGAGATAAATAAGGTCTCCAAGGTCTGGAGAAAGAAAACTAAGGGATGAAATTGAAAAAAAGTTAAACCATAAAAACTAGCCAATTAATTAAGAAAATATAATTAGTTGTTCATAAGCCGCATGTGTAAATCAGTCTATTGGGCCGGGCTTGGGTCTTATTAGAGTCTTAGGTTAGGATCGCGTTTATATCCATTCAATTCAACCTTTTGTTAAAAACCCGGGCAGATAATATCTAACCTTTTCTCGGAAAGATAAAACGAAGAACGCAATTTTTTTTTACAAACTCACGAAGAACGCAATTCAACCTTACAGTTACAACTCCCGAAAATGAGCCAGCAGGGCCCCAGTCCGGTTAGTATCACTCACAGTTTATTCAGTTTCAAAGTTCAAAGTTGGAGTATTAACATAAGTTAAAATTATTTGTAAAAATAAAATTAACTTTAGACTTTGTAGACAGGCCTGAGAGTATCACATCAGAGAGGCTTGTTAGCTGGTTCTATTCTTCTCTGTTGTTTGGGAAAAAAAAAAAATTCCGAAAATGAAAAAAAAAATTTATAATATTAAGGTTGTATTTGAGTGTTAAAATTTTAGAGATTTTAAATTTTAAGATATTAATTTGAAAAAGGGAATGATTTTTTATATTTATTATAATAAAAATAAATAAAATAAAAAAAAATTATTTTAAATGTTAAAATTTTTAAACTTAAAATTTTAGGTTTAAAACGCTAAGTACGACAGTTCTAAAAGTATAGTTGGATTCCAGTGTGGAACCACCTCTCTTTGATTACTCCCTCGCGCTTTCCCCATTTTATCTGGCTGCAGCTTAAAGACACTTTTCTTATCCTTTTTACGTTTATCCCATGTCAAGCCGCTCCAAAACCAAAAGTCAGATTGAAGACGCTCTTTTTTGTTTACCTTTTCCAGTTTTACACGGCTACATGTGCGACTTTTTCCTGCCTTTCTCATTCTTTTGCATTCTAGAAGATCGTTCTTTTCTTCTGTTCTTATTTTAATGGCTCTGGTATTGTCTCGACTACGGACAAGGTTTCTGCAAACTATTAGTTTAATTGCATTGCGAAAGGCAAACCTTTAGCTTGTTTACAAGGTTGAATTTGGTATTGACTGAGTGATAAGCAAAGAATCTCTGAGATTTTTTTTTGGGGGTTTGAATGATCTCTCCTTCTTTATTTGGTGTCTTCTGTTGAAGATGGGTGCTATAGTTTGCCTTTGTTGAAGATTTTGAGGGGCCTGCATTCTTCATGGAACTTGTTTCTAGCAAGTGGGTATGTGCATTTCTACTGTGTTTTTGGCTCGTCTTCTCTGGAGCATACTCGGGTAAGCTCTATTGAAAATGCTCTTTGCTAATAGTAACAGTGTAAACCCATTAGCTAGTAGCTTTCTTATGGTATTTTCTTGTTTTCAATTTTCAAGTGGAGGGATTACGTGGGAATTCTAAAGTGAAAGGAGTGAATTTGGGAGGGTGGCTGGTTGTGGAAGGTTGGATTAAGCCTACACTGTTTGATGGAATTCCGAACGGAGACATGCTTGTGAGTTTTTTCTCCCAACTTTATTGTTTTTATGATTCTTGGATATAATCTGGGGTTTTTCATGATTTATTCGGCTGACCCATTATAGGAAATGGCAATGTAGGATGGAACAGAGGTGCAATTCAAGTCAGTGACCTTGCAAAAGTATATGTGTGCGGAGAATGGGGGAGGCGTGAACGTCACAGTCAATAGAGATGTTGCGTCTTCATGGGAAACCTTTAAGGTGAGATGCCTGTCCACATTGTTCTGTGCGTCTAATGTTCGATTGGGTGTGATGTCTTTTCTATTGTTTTTTAAATCGTTCCTCATTGTAGAGTCCTACCATGTCTCGAATTCCTTGTTTTCCATCTGATGCAGGGGTTTTGTGTGAGACTGCAAAATTTTGTGAACTTGCTCAAAGCTGGAGTTGGTAGCATTCCAAATTGAGATTTCGTAGGGTAAAATTTGTGCACTTGGAAAAGGTTTTTTAAATCATCAGCATGTGTTGTCCATGGGTATATATATATATATATATATCTATTGACCTCAAAACTACCATAATAGACTAGAAAGAGACAGACGTAGAATGAAAGTGGTAGAAAAAGGTTAATGAACAGAAAGTGACAACGGAAGCCTGTATCTCTGATATTTCATCCGTACAAGCAAACCAGGAGTCTAATTCTTATGGGTAGGAGTGCAGAGTGGCAGGGATCCTCATACCTGGTGTAATATCTCAGATAAAAGCAGCAAACAAATCCTTATATCAACTATCTGGAGTTTGCTATGTTGATGAAACTTTCTTTGAACACGATATCCCATTGGGTGTGTTAGTTTAGTCACCAGGGAAAAAAATAGAAAAAAAAGAAAAACGGAGAAAAGAATAGTATGGTCTAATGCTTCAGATTTTGCCGTGATTAGTTGTTTTGAGTCGTTGGATGAACCAAAAGAATACAGAATTATTTCTGCAATAAATTTCATCTTTTGATTTGAAGGAATTTTTCCTCCCTTTCTTGCTCATGTTATTTTCTTTATTTTGAGGAATGGGAGGTTAAAATTCCATGGATTGCTGTTTCCAGGAATGACACAACAATGTGCCTGCCAAGAGAATTTCAATATACCTTCTTCTTGTGATTCAGCTGTTATATTGAGTGACTATGGTTTCTTGTTCAGCTTCCTTTTAGTTGTCATTAATCTAGTTCTTAGTGATTGATTTTCTAAACATAATATCATTATCTTATATAAGTTAGTCTGTGAATTTCGTTATGCATGGAAAAAGAGTATCCCACTCCCTTTCTTTCTTACAGATATGGAGAGTTTCAGAATCCACTTTTCAGCTGCGCACCTCCCTAGGTCAATTTCTAACATGCGATGGAGAACAGTGCTCTGTCTCTGCAGCTGCAGGATTGCCGTCAGCATCACAAACATTTTTCATTGAAAGAAATAATGGTAGAGTTCACATCAAAGTTATGAGTGGGGCGTATCTACAGGTTTGATTTTTCAACTGTTTAATGTCTTTAGCAAAATAATTGAAAGTATCCACATTGTTTGCATTCCATTGAAACCAAAAAATGACTTAAAGAATGCCTGCTAGCCTGCAGTAAAAGTATCTCATTATCAAAACATTTTCGATATCTTCCTGTGTGTGTATAAGCTGGCAAAATCTCACAGCTGTCAATAATTCAGAAACCATTAATGATGCCAAAATTTAGCAAAATGTTGCTGTGGAGCTAGCAGATATTTAAATCTGGGGAAAAATGAGATTCGGATATTATGCTATTATATTTTCTGATAGTCCTAAAATTCATTAATTGACTCTTACTTACCACTAGGCTTGGCATAGTTTGGTACGTCTTGACAATTCAGAGTATTTTTTTGGTAGAGTCGTGCCTATAAGAAGAGTAAGATAACTTGGCAATAAGTTACTTATCAAAAAAAGATAACTTGGCAATAAGAATCATTCGAATAATAGGCTTTACTTAGCTTGCAGGCTGCAAGCATCAGGTATGTCTACAACTGTGTTAGGAGTTGGTGCCAAAACAAAATCTGTAGAGGATGGCCAAGGTGGCATTTGTTGATTCTGTCCTCATCCAGTTACCTCCTCTTAGGATATCGGAGTTTTAAATCATAAAAAAACATGATAGCATACACTCCATTTTATAGGCCACGGTAGGAAATCAGCTCACAGGAGACTATCCAGGGATGCCGAGCTGGGATGATAATGCAGCCACATTTGAGATGACAATTGTATCAAACAATTTGCATGGAGATTTCCAGCTTGCAAATGGATATGGGCACAATGAGGCCAAAGAGGTTCTTAAGGTAATTCCATATCTTCTATAACACATCTTTGCTTCTTTGCTAGAAATTTTCAAAACCAGTATTCTAGGCCGAGAGGCACCCCCTGTGTCAATTTATCTGGGTATGCTCATAGACAAATGAATCTGCAAAGATGTCAGGATCCAAAAGGCAGAAATCTCAAAATTAAAAGAGAAAACAACATAGCTATAAGCCTATAAACATATTATCCACAGAATGGAGCACTTTCAGTATTTCTATGTACAGAATTTAACTTTAATACGACTAAATTCAATGAGTACTGGTGATAGCAAAGGGATGGGTTCAAACATGACATCATAGATATTCATAAAATCAATTTTTTTTTTGCTGCAACATTATATCTGATTGCCAAGTAGAACTTTAAAGCATGAGCATTGAGGAAGACTTATTTGAATACATATTTTTCAATCGACACAATCAATATCTTGTGTGTTGACTATGTGTTCTCTTGACATCTTTTGACTGCACTTATTGGACATATGATCTTGGCTATGGGATGTAATTTTGGCATGCTTTAGTCTTAATGTTTTACTAGTTTAATTGTTGTTTACCGTGTAAAACTTTACAAAATTTGATTGATAGATTCCTCCAGTGTCGTCTTCTTCTTGCCTATTGAATTTATCGGCATTCTGAAACTGCAGAGACACAGAAATAGTTTTATCACTATAGACGATTTCAAGATTTCTCTATAGACACAGAATAAATACGGTGAGGATCCCAGTTGGCTGGTGGATTGCTTTTGATCCCAATCCTCCCTCACCATTTATTGGAGGAACTCTAGAGGCTCTGGATAATGCATTCTCATGGGCACAGTAGGTCTTGCTTTTGCCTTCTGATCGATGACTCTATATGAAAACTTAGAACCTCCTACTGATACTGTACCTGAAAAACTTTTGTGCAGATCCTTTAACATAAAGTGCATAATTGACCTTCATGCTGCTCCTGGCTCCCAAAACGGGATGGAACACAGTGCTAGTCGAGATGGTTCGACTGGCTGGCCTACTCCAGATAACATCTCACAAACATTGGATGTCATTGATTTTCTAGCTTCCAGGTAAATTCTGGACAAGGATTGCTACGATGCCTTGTCACTTGCTTGTTCCTTTGAATGTCTGTTGAAAGAGTCAAGAGTTTTTATGGTTACTGGCTAGCTTATAAGAAAATTGGCATTGTTGTCTCATGTCATCTCTGAGAGTGCTGGCCAACTTATAGCAGAAGTGAAATGGCACTGCATCTAGGAAATGCGTTGTTTTATAGAGAGGATAATTAATAAATTGAAATAACTCAACTTCAGATCCATTGCAATTGTGTGTGTTTCTATGTTAAAAGGATTCATCACCAAAATTCTAAATGGGGGAACAAAGGGGTGATAAATTGGTTTTATATCAATTAACTTCTTGAAACAAAGAGAGGAGACTCAGATGCAGAGGGAGAGAAGGAGAGCTCTATGGTAGTTGTTCTGTTATATGATGTTGAATAATATCAAAAACTTCCACTTGAATGATTTTCCTGTATCACCTTGTAGTTTTATGACTCCTGAATCAATAGTCCAGGCCCCTTTCAAAATTTAACTGTATACAAGTTGGCTTCTTTCATTTGCAGGTACGCAAGACATCCTGCATTGCTGGGAATCGAGCTCTTAAATGAACCATCTGTCACCATGGTTCCATTAGATACTCTAGTTTCGTATTACAGACAAGGCTACCAAATTGTTCGAAAATACTCACAAACAGCTTATGTAATAATTTGCCAAAGAATTGGCAATGCAGATCCCTTGGAACTTTATCAAGCTAACATAGGCTCTCACAACATAGTCCTGGATCTGCATTTCTATAATCTTTTTGACACTTTTTTTGTTAATATGAGCGCTGCCGATAATATTCTATTCATATACAAAAGCAGGGAAGCTCAATTACAGGCACTCAACAATGCAAATGGTCCACTTGTATTTATTGGTGAGTCAAAATATCTGAATTTTGTCTGCTACTGAAAAATACCTTCTTCTTCGAGGTCCTATGCATCAAATTTTCATTTCAGAGATCAATTTCAAGTGGAAAATATTCAGTCTTAGTATTTGGCTGTCAAAATGAATTGCTCCTTTATCTTTCTTAATATTCTGCGTTGAAACCTTAGTTCTCATTTGAGCCACATTACGTATTTGGACACTCAAGCAGGGTCCCAAGTGGTAAGAATTATTATTTTTGAAAGTTCGTTGATCTCAGGGGAATGGGTGAATGAGTGGAATGTAACAAGTGGTTCTCAGTCAGATTACCAAGACTATGGGAAGGCCCAGTTAGAAGTTTATGATGCAGCTTCATTTGGATGGGCTTATTGGACACTTAAAAATGATAGAAAGCACTGGGACTTCGAATGGAACATGAGGAACAATTATCTCCAACTAGGTAAATACCTTAAATCATCTGTTTTCTATTTTGAGCACACATCTTGGGTGCTGAATCTGAGTTCTCCAGTCACATCTGACCTTTGTTACAAATAAGCCAATGAAACATATATATATATAAATATATTTGTGCAGGAATTTCACCCAACAAGCAAATTTTCAGCAGTTTAATGTGGCATGGTTTGGCATGCGCCTGGTTCTATCTGCATCATTTCTTTTGAAAAGTCACAGCTGTCTTGCGTCAAACCCCGTAATTGAAGAGGAAGATCTACAATGCGGCTGCTTTTCTTTGTTTTTGGCTTCTGAGCCATCAAATTCATATTGTTATTGTTATTCCAAATTGCAAAGTTGTAAAGTTCAGCAATGCAGTTAGACCAAAGAGTATATATGGAAATTGTTGATGATGCCGGAAAACTCTGAGGTTTCATGTGTTACACTCAACAATATACGAAGAAAATTCTTCCGAACTGACACTTTCCTAGCAGCTTTTCGTGCAAATGCACTTTCGCGTGTTAATTCTCTGTTCTACCTAAAGCCATCTTTTATAAACCAAAATGTATAGTCTCTTGACCACTTGGCCAATTGTAAAGTATCCTAGAAAAAGTACAACCAAAAATCCAAAATATGAAAATGGCAGGTAAACAAATCCCATGACCTGCCCAAGTGGTGTGAGAGGAATAGCGATTCCAAATGCTGAAATTAAGACCGTTGAACAGATCACGGGCCATGAGGCAACCTCCTGAATGAAAGGAATTTTCTCTGTCCGGATCAAGTGGATAATGAGAGTCTGCATGAGAAGCCCTTCAACAAACCAAGCAGAACGCATGAATTCCATGTCGATAACATTGTCATCGTTATAGTAAGACCAAATGAAGATGAGGGTGGCTACATCACAAACAGTACACACGGGTCCGTTCCATAATATGAACATGGGTAAGCCTTTCTTGGACCATCTCTTTGGTGTTCTAACATAATCTTCTTCCATCTTGTCCCACGGGATGGCAATTTGGCCCACACTGTACAGGAAGCTCTGTGTAAGGAGCTGCCTTGGAGTCAATGGCTCATACTTAAGTACCAGGGTGGCTATTAGGAGTGAAAGAACGCTTCCTACATTGGCAATAACTGACATTTTTATGTACTTCATTGTATTCCCAAAAGTAAGTCGACCCTGCTCAACTCCGGCAACAAGGACGTTGAGGTCTTTCTCAAGTAAGATAATGTCAGCAAAGTCCTTAGCAACTGATGCCCCGGAGTCTACTGATATACCTACATTTGCAGCATCCAATGCCAGTGAGTCGTTTACGCCATCTCCCAAAAACCCAACAACATGACTGCCAACCGTCTGCAATGACTTTACTACTCGGAACTTCTGAGTTGGGGTGAGCCTAGCTAGTACAGTGGCTCTTTTAACAGTCTCGTGGAAGGAATCCTGGTCGAGCAGCTCAAGCTCTGGTCCAGTAATAACATGTGCTGTTTTGATGCCTACTTCCTTGCAAACCTTTATGGCCAGGGAGAGTGAATCCCCGGTTAATACTTTTGCCTTCACCCCCTTCTCAGCCAACCGCCATAAAGCTTGCTTTGCTGAGTCCTTGGGTGGGTCATAGAATGTGATGAGGCCCAGGAACACCATGTCTGATTCAGAAGTCTCATCCACACTTTCATTCCTGTTTTGCTGCGACATGAGAAACAAAACTTTTAACACAAGTAGATATTTTAAGGTGACTCAATTCCTCTGCATTGGCTGTCATTCTCATTATCTTACAGTTAGCAGAATGGCAACAAAAACTCCCATTGGCTTTAAATGTAATCCCCAGGAGATCTAACATATTGAAATAACATTGGTGGGTATTTATGAGGATTTCAGACACACACAGACACACTTGTGTACATATTACCATACTAAATTAGAATTATGCAACTATGTATAATTGTGTACTTGAAGCTTTTTCAAGACCATAAAGACCTTCTTAGGTTGCAGTACATATCATACGAAGAAGACAAAAAAAAAAAAATAACGACAAAAAATTGCTTACACTCATCAGCTAGGTACATGGTAACTAGTACGCTTAAAAGCTCCTATTACACAGGCTAGTTCCGATGAGAGCCATACATGGTCTTCATTGTTTTAGTTTCTAGCCAAAACCAAGTGAAAAGACTTCCTATTCAAAATCTCAACTAATAGGAATATCTCAGTTTTTGCAGGGTAATTTAGTTTGGCTCTGTTTGTCTGTTAACTGTGGTATGCTTCATGTAAGGCACCTAAACAAAGGAATATCCTGGGTTCAATCATATATAAAGCAAATAGAAATGATCAAATTTGGCAATACTGTAGGGAGAAATTAAATACTTTGAAAGACAGGAGGGATGAAAAGAGATCCAGACACACCAGTTTGAGCCTCTTTATGGCTACTGCTATAGTCCTTAGTCCCTCATTACTGATTTCTTCTGCCATACTTAGAACACGCTGACAGTCTTCTGGAGATAAAGTTGTAATTGCACCACTATCTATATGCTCAATGAAAGAACAAACTTTCAGTACTTCTTCCAGTGCCCCTTTTGTTATCATGAACCTGTCGAGGAATTGATGGTTTCTATCTTCTGCACGTGATTTTGTTTCCAAGATAACAGATACTCTCCTTCGTATGAAATCAAATGGGATCTCATCTATCTTCCTCCATTTGGATGGCTGGAACCTGTATCCGTTTGTGTATACAAAAGCCAAAATTGCATCGTCCAGAGGATACTTCTGGTCAGTCTTAAAGTAGGAGTTAAGGAAAGCAAACTGCAGGACCTTTTCTTTGGGTAAACCTGAGTAGTCAAGATGGCTAACCATGATCGCACGGTTCATGGTGAGCGTACCTGTCTTATCAATACATAGGATATCCCTGAAAGAAAAGAACAAATGAATGAAAAAAAAAAAGGACAAAATGTTGTAGCTTCAAAATGCATTGATGAATTGAGAATTTCAAAACGATGATATGAACAGAGTTAAGACTCAAAAAGGTATTTCTTCTGCCTAGCTTAGCACCTAACTGTAAATATTTTTGACAACATGGCTTGACACCTGGCTTTGTCAGACTTAGTTCATGGTGTACTGGAACCGTACGTCCTCCTTCCAATTGTTTGGATAGACCTATCAATCTGAATAAATGAGTCAGTAGCTCTTTTACTCCTTAAGAAGGTATAATTATAGTTATACGAAAAAATGAGTTGCACTATTTGATGACGTACAATTTAAGTTCATTTCTATAACCGATGTTTAGAAAATGAACCAGAAGCAAAAAAGAAAAAAAGCAAGTAGTTTTGAAGGTTGAAGTGTCCTCTCATCTTTCATGTAATTGCAGAAAAATTGCGAGAAGCAATGCTAAGTTTCCAAAAACATCCTGCCTGGTGAATTTCCAAAAATGTGAGGGTAAAGCCAAATATGATTGGTTTCAAATCACAATCAGGTAAGGTAATAATGGCTTGATATGATCAGTCAGAACAGTAAAATACAAACACTTGTCCCTCCAATGCCATCCAATCGCTTAATTAATGACCGAAAACATCAAATTGACTGCCTATAATCTGTGATGGCAAGATTCTAACAGGGACTTTGATAAATCGTATACTAGGGAGAGATAAGTTAGTACTTTAAGCATTCTTGCTAATTCTTTTCCTTTATTTATCCAGTTGGGGTTGAAGAGGATTGGATAGGGAGCAAACAGGTTATACTGAGATGGAAAAAAATGGTGTTTGTTATCCAGGGTCAGACAACCCCCTGCACTGATTTAAGAATACTACATATATATATATATATATATATATATATATATATATGCTTATCTACTTATAAACAATGATGTCCTAAATTTATGTACTTACAAATATATATTATCTGGAAGTAAATTATCAAGTAAATATAACTTACATTGATCCCATGTCTCGAATGGCAGTTACGCTTTTGACTATGCATCTCTCTCTGGCCATAGAAAGTGCTCCTTTAGCAAGACTTATATTGACAATGAGGGGAAGCATTTGAGGAGTGAGCGCACTTGCAACAGATATTCCAAAAAGAATACTCTCGCTCAAATCATAGGATGTAAAGTAATCAATGAGGACTATGATGGTGACCACCACCAGCATAACAGCAATAAGCACATAGGATATGCGGCGGACACCAGTCTCGAAGTCATCGGGTGGTTTCTTCTTCCCTAAGGCCGAAAACATGGTGCTCATATAAGTGCTGGATCCAGTAGAAACTATTAGGCCGGTTCCGCTACCTGATACCACATTTGTTCCCTGAAAGATGTGATTAGAACCCAAAACATATTGTCAGTTTTTTTTTTTTATTCTAATAATGAATAAGCAAGCAATTATGAGAAGGCGAACATGATGATGAATGATGATGCAGATCTGATGGTTAAGGTGAAAGTATTTGTTGGTTTTCAGCATAATTTTTAAAGTAAGGAATACAAATGTTTAGCGGTATTAAAGACTGCAAAATATGAGATGAAAGGTTGGGACAGTTGGGACGTCCAGATTGCATACTAAAAGATGGCATTTGAATATTTTAAAAAGAAAAAGAAATATCTGTCAAGCATTCTGACTGAAACTTTTTTCCATAGCTTACAACTCTAGGAGGGTTATCTTACACTTCAAAACTGCTTCTCAGAATCATAAGATGGATCCCATAGTTCTACCAAGTGCAATGAGTAACTTTTAATTGCTTCAATGGAGTATAGTTCACAAAAATTTGGGAGAAAAGCCCGTTTCCTAACAATTAACTTATAAATTGAGTATATGAACTGTAGATCCAGTTATCAGCCACAGCTTCTTCAAAATCTTCTCTTTTCTCACAATGCCATACACACTAATCAAATCTTTTTGTCATATATTTAAAGTAATAAATCATCTGTGATTTGATGACAAACTTTGGTGCACACATTTTACTTTATAATCTGATCTATGATTTAATGAAAATTTTATATGACCACTCAAAAGATCAAGAACAGTTGCGTTTTTTTTTTTTTTTTTTTGGGGGGGGGGGGGGGCATTGTTAAAATTCCAGGAAATGCTGGAATTTGTTAGTGGGCATGTGGATTCATTACTTGCAATCCTTTCTGTGATTGGTATGTTTCATTACTTAGTCATGATTTTCAGAAAGATAAAAATTCCCAGATTATTAGAAACTTGTGTTACTTGAATACCAAAGTTTGCAACTTTAGGAGGTGGGATCCCTCAAATCTATAGAATTGAGTATAATTTTCGCTACAAACATAACAAGAGAAATAATTGTACCCACCATGAAGCAAATATTCTTTAATTCAAGTAAGGGAGTACTCTGATCTTCTCTGACGTCAGCTGTTTTTTCTGTTGTCATGGACTCTCCTGTTAGTGAGGACTGACTGTTCAAGAAGCAGGATATGATTAGGTGATTTAAATCTGGCTGAAGAGGGGAATGAAGGAACTCAAAAATCTTCATATAAGGAAGGAGAAAGTCTTCCAGGTATCATACCTTACAACAAGATGTTTTGAAGATAGCAGCCTCACATCTCCAGGAAAAAGGTCCCCAGGTTCAAAAATCACAATGTCGCCAGGAACAATATCTCTTTGATCAACTTGAACGATCAATTCAGTCTGGACAACTCTTCCTGCACATCTTTGAACTTTGACTGGGCATCTTACTAGTTCTGACAGTCTCATTGCTGCTTTTGAACTGCTGTATTCCTAAAACGCACAGGGAAAATTAGTAAAAATCACATCTGAGAAATGCTCTACTCCAGTTCAACTCGAGAAATTAACAAAGACAAACCTGGTAGAATCGGAGAGAGACACTGATAAAAACCAATACAAGCATGATGCATCCATTTGGATTGTCACTAGTTATGTATGACAGCACAGACAAAACAATCAAAATAATATTAAAAGGATGGAAGAAAGCATTCCACAGAAGATGCCACCAGCTTGGAAAAGAATAATCAAGAGGAACATTTGGGCCATTTTCCTTCAATCTTCTCTCAGCTTCCGTGAAGCTCAGGCCTGTGCAGAAGCAAAAGGAAAACCAATGTTATCTTCTTATGGGAAAGGAACCTCAGCATTTAAGTGAATCAGTTAATGTACTAAAGCATCTAAGCTCACATAAGGGATTTTGATGAGTTAGGTGAAGGAAAAGGTATACATAAATCCAGAGCCTAACAATATAGATGAATTTACGCTAGTTTTTCGATCTGTTACTTTGTCCAAGTATTACAGTGAGTTTTCTGTGCCCTTTATCAATTGGTGTGAGAAACTTAAGTTCTACATCAGCCAGTATCACCTCATTTTAAATTAATAATGTAATCAACTCAGAGAATTTCTTATGCCTTATTGAGAAAGACACATGGGGGAGTTTTTGTGCATCTAGAAGTCTAGATTCAGTCCATCACATAAGTTGCTTCAATTCCATGGGTACTTTAAAAAATTGTCACACGCACTGAAACAAAATTCTTGATGCATTTGCAATAGATGACAGTAATCAGCACAGAAACTTTTAATTAGATTGGTTTCTTTGATATTTTTTACATCCAAGTACTCAATATGGCTTGAAACAGTGTATCTGGCAGCACATTGTATATGGTGAAAGATGAAAATTTTACTTCTCAATCCTGTCATAATACAGTCATCCTGCTAGCTCCAATGTAAAAAAGAGGCCCATCATGAGCCAGATGAAGAGCATGGTAATTCCAGGACTAGAATAGCTATTATAAGAAAACGTTGATGCAGTATTACCTGCCTGCAATTTTAACCAACTGGATTAAACTATAAAGCTTGACATGCCTTCGCACCATGCAAAAAAATTCCACGCACAACACAACGTGTTGGGGATTCCTGCCATATGTGGCAATTTATTGAAAGTAACTGAAATACAGATTTAAATCAGTAGGAGAACCCTACGTGTTCCCCTAAGCACACTAGAGGTACTTGCATTTTGCCTATAGTTTATTCAGACTTCTAGGGAACACAGCAACAATACCACTTTGTTAGCTTACACTATTCAGCTTTCTGACATGAGAGCGGGTTTCATCAATGTAAACTGGGAACTGTTCATTCGAGAGATGGAAACATTTGTATGACACTGGAAAAAAAAATTTCCGGAAATAATGCAGAGGGCATTAGATAAGAAGTTGTGCTGCATACACAGCATACGATCGTCTATAGATCTAGTTCTACTACTCTGGATATGCTTGTAAGCACTTCCCCAATGGGTTCGGCATAAATCCAATGTCAACTCAAAAACTGATATGCCCCCATTAAGCTCAATTCTTTTCTTTAGGACCATCCACCAACACTGCAATTTAGTTGGGCAACAGGAGCTTCATGATGCAGCTTGAAATATATATTTAGATTATATAAATGGTTGCTTATTCTCCAGCTGTTTGTTAGTCAAAGGAAGTAGCCATCTAACTTAATGCATATTCAATATGTCACGCTAACATATTGAAAAGAAGAGCAGGTATAACCAGAAATGATCCAATCCCATCAGTCATGGTTATGGTTTCCCATTATATTCCAATCGTCTCCTTTATTGATTGTAAATGCATCAGTTAGTCACTTAAAGAATTAAAACAAGGAAAATAGGAACTATGAGGAAATTAAACATGCCATAAACCGAAAAATATATATATCCAATGGCCTGGCAAATGGCATTGTATCCAACGTGCGAGCTGCATAAAGAGTAGATTCTTAAATAAAGAAAGCAACGATTCTCACCTCTTTCAGTGGACCGAACATACTCAAAAACCAAGTACTTATCCGACCGGGCCAAGGCGTACAACCAAGAGTATACCTTCTCCTCCGCCTCCGTCCGCAACCCTCCATCAATTTTATCTGCGAATTCCAAAAACCAAACTATGAATACAAAAAACTCGGAAAACATTATATAGCGCACAACATAATGGAAGCCATGGAAACCCACTTCCGGCCTTAAATCGGCGGAGAAACCCGAGCACCGAATAGGGGAATCCATCTCTGGTGGCATCAGATTTGTCGTCGAGGAGGTCCTGGCGAGAGGGGTCGGAAGTAGGAAGTTTGTTATTTGCGGCGAAAATGGTGGGAAGCTTGAGGCGTCCCATCAGCGCTTTGTGGTGTTCGAGGGAATATAGAAGGAGACATATAGGAAATAGATGAACCAAGAAGATGATGGTGTTGCCGATGAGAAGCCCAAGTAAACATTTTCTTCCCTTTTTTTTTTTTGGTGGCTGGGGGGTTTGAAGATTTGAAGAGAAGGTATAGAGAGAGAATGAGAGCGACAAGTGGGAAAGATCAATATTTTGTGAATGATAAGCGAGACATTTGGTGGGTTTAGGCTAGGAGGCTCTGCTTTGTGCGTGTTGTCTCTCTCTCTAAGGGACTTTGCGTTGCTTAGTAGCTTCAACTACCAGACTTCAGATGACCGTTTGGTGCAGTCTCTGGCTGAGATGGCCGAAACCGACATAACGGTTTTTCCATCGTGCTTACCTGTCCAGTTCGTTTGTCCTGCTAAACCCAGACCGGGTTCGAAACAGTTCTTTTGCCACTTTGTAGTTTGTACGGTTTGGATTAGGATACAGATCCGAAACCAAGCATGTTTTTTAAATTTGATAAAAATTCTGAAAATAATTTTTATATTTTTATTTTATTTATATTGGATATAAATTTATAATACAAAATACAGTCAGAAATTCTTATTCATGTTATGTTTTAATTAAATATTATAATTATTTTATTTTTAAAGTAGAAATTCTCTAACCATTTTGCAGTTTCAGACTTTTAAATTTGTCTTATATAGAAAAGGCTGAAGGGGAGAGGAAACATTTCAAAGAGATTGGGGGATTCGTAACATTATTAATGTGAATTGTCCTTTCATTACGAAAATGTACTGCGGAGACCTACGGACGAATAATTAAAAAAAAAAAAACCGCACCGTTTGACTACGAATAATAATTTTGTTCTAATATGATTATGCGTCCTTGATAGGATTGACTCGTTGACTTTAGGAACTTGTACTCTAGGTCTTCTTTTGCAAGAATAAAATTGGGGAAATTATTTCCTGTATTCCTAACCGAGCTCGGCCTCTGCCTCTCTCTTCTCAGGCTCTTCATGGGCTTTGCTTTTTGTTAGTCTAATTTGGACATTCCGTTCAAGACTGGGCCCATATATGAGGCCTAGGAACGCGGCATGTGATTAGCGCCAGAGAGTATGGGCTTCAACAGCCCTTTGACTCCTTACCGAACAAAAAAAGGTAAAAGGCCAGTTTTGTGCATTCTGACGGCCGAGCCTTCGGCTCTCTTGCATCAGGCCTGAGTGATGGAGAATTTACAATATAGACATTTCCTTTTTCTTTTTTAAATTTTAGCTAGCAATATTATAGAACAAAACAAAACATAAGACGGTGGATCTATGAAAGAGTATATATAGTGAAGATTATCCGCTGCCAACGTGCGTCCTACAAAACTGCACGCACTCGAGAATCATCGACACAAGGAATCGGCAACAGCTCATGCAACTACTTCCCCATTTTTGAAGGAGCCCCGCATAAACTTTATTCAAATAGAATCACCAATAAATTAAAGATACAAACTAGACAAAAAAATACTGAAAGTACTGATATGTTTTCTTGGTGCTGGAGACGTGGAAAGGAGTGGGGTTGTTCCTCATCTGAGACCTAGAACTGGTTAATGGGGTTGTGGTGGCTCTTCAAATTAATCGCATATCCTCCTCCTGATCATGTTGCTGACTAAAGATTAAGAAATATGAAACGAGATTTTGTAGCTCATTGATCTCCAGGTTTTCAAAATAGCACTGATTCAACAGCTTTCAGTGTTTTACTGGTGTATATTCATGGCCGTATGTTACATACTGGCCTCGAAGTTTTACACATATCATAGCTTCATTCCGAATAAATCAGAAAACACTTGAGACAAAAAAATCACACTTTACGACAGGGAGAAGGAGAATCGACGATTCTGATTTCTGCTTTCTGGAAACTGCTGAAGGGGAACGTTTGGTGGGTCAGCATATCCCACTCTACAAAAAGCTTAGGGTACACTCGTCACTCGTAGGCCAATAAGGTTAAAGCCGTGCTAAAAGGGCACAGAACAGCTCAAAAATGGGAGTGCAAAAACAGGTTGCAGAACCATCTCCACATATAGGACTTGGATGATCTAACTCAGAGTCTCAGGCTGATCGAAAAAAGAAAATACTGAGCTCCTGACCAATGCTCCCATCCGGATCAATCAGATGGAAGGATTCAGAATTAACCGATCTGCAAACTCTCTCAAAGTTGGCCCTAAGGTACAGTAGTTCATCTTCGCTATTAAGCTCCTTCCTACGTATTATGCCAGCACCCACGACAACCGTACTCATTATCCCAAGTGCTTTAAAATCAGCCTTAGAAGGCTGGCACTTAACCGCACGGCCAGCTTTCTTCCCGTTGCAATACATAGTCCACACTGGCGTGGACAAAAGAGAAGAAGAAACCGCGCCACCAGATGCTGGTGTGGCACACTCTAGTGCGATTCGAAGACTGCCGCCTTCCATTTCTCTAGCAAGGGCTGTTGTGGTGATCGCAAATTCGAGGAGGAGGACTGGGTTAGTGGGCTTGGAAGTCGTTTGGATACAAAGCTTGACCTTCCCTCGGCGGTACCCAAATATGGTGCCAATGATGGTTGCGGAAGGAGTAAAGGTGGGGTGTGGTTTTGCTTGGTTTTGGAGGTCGCCTTCTTCTTTGATATCTTCTTCTTCCACAAAGACGCAGTTGCAGCTTGGGATGAGGAGCTCCACGATAGACCGCAGAAGCCTCCATGACCGAACTTGCTTCTGGCAGTCCACGGTGGTCACACCATTGGCTATGGCGGCGGCACCAATTGTTGGATAGACCATGTTGAGCCTCGAGGGAATAGCACAAGGGCTAGCTGTGAGTGAGGCTTGGAGGGACGTGGATGATATAAGGCCTATATATCGCTATAGTGAAGAGAAGTTGCTTTTCCTTGTTGACACGTGTCTTCTTCTGAACTTGATCAGCGAAAATCCATGAGTTCAAGATTCAGAAAAGCACTTAGTAAGTAACAAGGCTTTGGACTAAAAGGTGTGCTTCCGTGTGGTCTCACGTTCGAATCTTTTTAGGTGTAAATAATTCTTTGAAACTATTCTCACAGTAAAAAGCTGGACTTAACTGGGATGCGTGGCTTGGGAGGGTTGTCCGGTCCAGAATTTGTCATGGTGTGAAACCCAACTCGTACGTATACTAGGTCAAGTCTGTCCGAACTCGATGCACGTGAATGGATGTTCGAATTTCCTAATAACCTAAAAGAAAAAGCACTTCATAAGTTCTAGGGAAATAACTATATTTCACAGAAATTACTAAAATTTCTGACCACAAATTAAAAATCCATGCAAAACGTGGCCCTTCAGTTGCAATAATTTAAGAGAAGAAAAAGTATATAACATATAGACGTTTTGCGCATGAAGAAGGTTGGAAAATGCAGTTTATACTCAAGAATCGATTTGGAGTTGACTACAGCTATTTGATTGGAATAATGAAAGCCTACCTTACGAGAGAGATATGGCAGCGTTCTACACACTGTCTCAAAGGAGCAACCAAGGGGGATTAGGATCTGCAGAGAAGTATGTGATCTGATCAAATTTGCCTTCTTAATTTTAAATGAATGCAGAAATGGAGGGATCGAATATCATGATCTCTGTACAACATCAAAACCCGCGTCATCTAATCATTTGGCAATTGCTTATAGTGCAGCAGAAGGCTCCGAGGTACAACTGTTCACATAATAATTTATGCAGTAATATTATATACACCGTCTTTTGGGTGTAAAAAGTACTGCATGCTTCCACAAACGAGAGCTAATTTGTTTTTGGTGCTTTAATTACCATTTCTTCAAGCCGAAGAGTTATGATTTTCCATATATTCTATATTAGTGCTAACGAATAGATCAGAAAGGGAAAGGAAAAGGAAAAGGAAAATAGGAAACCGACAAATTTGAGCTATACAACAGAGGCTTTTTCTTGGTTACAAAAACATAAGCCATTGCCTTCTCAACTTTTTTGGCCCACAAATGTTTTCTCCGGACACATTTGGCTCTTTCCTTCTGGACTGTTATACATAGGTGTGCGGCGGTGCCATCTCACTGTTTGGATCCATGTCCGATGTCCCCCCGTGCCAATGCCAATGTCCTTTTTGCTGTTCTCAATTTAGGAAGAACCGAAGAACAGATAATCCAGGGAGAACAAACTTTCAACGCTATGCGCGCGCGCGCACATGTATTTATGTAGAGTGAGAGAGAGCTGGTAGTGGATTATGGGAAGTTCGAAGACCTCGAGAGACAAAAAACCAATGTATATGCCTGTGAGTCTACGAAAGAGAATGGCCGACTATAAGCTGAAAAAGACGTACAGTTCAGTCATTTGAACTTTCCAGCTACGATATGTAAAAGAACTTGTAGCAGATCGACTGGTGTTACTAAAACCAAAAAAATGAAGAAGAGAATGATGTCTAAAATGCAAACGCAAAGGCGAGAGTTTGAAGACGAATTCTGCTGCTTGTAATCTGATAAAAAAGAAAAATAACTGGACCTTTGGGGTCGTGCATTCAGTTGTCAGGCAAGGAATGGAAAGAAGCGGAATAATTGGATCTTTGGGCTCTTGGACTTCGATTGGCAAAGAACTTATAGAAAACGAAACCCAACTCGAGAGGCCGGGGGGTTGGCCCAGATTCTTGCCAACTCAAATTATTTAATGACTTCAAGTAATCAAGCTTTTTGACTGGTATAAATAATTAAGGGAAAAATACTTAAGACTTACTATTTATCATACATTTTGCACCTTCAAATATTAACTTTAAGACATTATATCCATAGATTACTTATCCATAACATATAGCACCCGTTCATTTATTTTTATTGTTAAACTGGACAAAAATTTACTTTTTAAAAAAATACAATTGATTATTCCCTTAAAAGAAGTACATGAATAACAGGATTTAAAGATATAATTGTCATTTAGTTTTAAAAAATCAGTTTTAGTTTAATTTGATAGAAAAAATAGACTAAGTGTATAATGCGTTAAAGATGAATAATATCTCAAATGTAATAGTTTAACAGTATAAAATATGAAAAATATATATTTTTAATAATTAATAAAGGTGTTAAAGTTAAACTTGTCGACCCTTCCTACCTTCTATTTGCTCAGAACTCGGTTGAGAAAACTTGTCTCCAGTCTTGACTAGAGTGCTCCCGTCCACATTCAGAGACGTGTTTCTTTTTTCTTTTGAAAACAAAAATCTAGCTTATAAAAGAAAAGCAACGTGTCACTGAACGGGACGAGCAACGTGTTATATTTTCCGAGCCAATAGCTAGGTTCCTCTCAAATGTAGGAGCCCACATTAAAAGCCGACTGTCCAATCTATTTATAACAGTTGTAATATTCTCAACGTTAATGCATGAATCATTATCCGGACATCGAGCTTTATTTACGTGTAAGACTCTTACGCATGTAGCAATCGAGGTACGTTCAGGCCAAGTATTTTTTTTTTTTTTTGGGCTAATTAAAAATTATAATAAAATAAAAAAACCTCTAAAAAAAGAGAAAAAAAAAAACGTGAATTAATATATATATATATATATATATATATGTTAGGGGAAGGACCTCGGATGTAGTCCGTATTTATTTCTTAAATATTTGCCTAGACCCCGACGGCTCCTATTGAATGTACGTTGCACAGAATATATATATAGGAACCAAATTAATGTACTGGTTAGTAAATTATTAATTATACCGGTGAATTAATAGCTAAAAACAAACCAGGAAATTTCACTAGCTAACTTCTCAGCTGAATCTCTCGCAATTTCTAATTAGGGACCTACTAACGAAGAAAACCCTGCCGATGAGCACGCCCTCAGGATTATGTTAATGATTCCAAAACACGCTTGCCTGCGCCCTTACGTGTTGATTATTATTCCAATATATTTGACGCATAAATTATATATAAAAAGATTCAGGAATATATTAGCCCTTAGCAGAGAGCAATATATAACAGGAACTTGGTCTAATATGTTGGGTACGTCGGAGCTAGGTATCATAAATTGAAATGTTTGTTAATTCAATTGTCAGTGACAAATATTATATAATTAAAGCAGAAAATTAGCAGGGTCAAACGCTTATCCAAATTGTACACTTATTTCCTTCTGAAGACAAGATAATCGAACGTCTAACATTAATGTATTCAATTGAGATTTTAATGTTTGTTTCTAGGTGCAAAGCTTGACATGATCATACACAAAAATAAAAAGCTTAAGGATGTTTCTTTCACAAAGTTCTAATCGAAATAGAAGAATATTATCTAGCCTAATCTATAAGGAATTGCATCTAAATTTTATAAATATCTGTAAGGCGCCTTTGAATGTTTATTGATAAAATGGAGTACCACGAGAAACAATAAATTTGATAAAGTCCAAAAATAAAAACTAAAATGTAGACATTAATGAAGACCCCTATCCTACACTCCTCTGTTTCCAGACTAAACGTTCATGGACGTTCCCGCGGCCTGCAACTGATCAACATGTCGTGTAACACGCTTTGTCCAGTATCGTATCGCCCGTCGTCACATAAATTTGGCGACGTTACAGACTACGAGTACAGTCTCATTTTTCAACCAAATAACCCTACCTATTCGTAATTTTTTTTTTCTTTTTTCTTTTTAGCAACATTAATTATGTATTGGTCCCGCGCGCTCTAAAATTGAACACAGCCGACCATCACAAGGTATTTTCCTGCCACGTGGCATGCTTCTTTTGTCATCGCTTGCGAACCCCGCATTAACGACGTGGTTTTCTTTTCCTTCTTCCTCCTCTTCTACTTCTCCTTATATTTCCCTGTTTTTTGCATTGAAAACTCCCACTGAATGACTTGGAATTCCCTGCTCAGATTGAGCTAACAGCGTAAGCAGCTTCTTTCAGCTCTTGACCTTTGAGTGAGAAAATGTATTACCGGTATCAAATGAAAGCTCAGATCAAAGATGCCTATGTACTCGCATGGGCCCACATGCTACTCCTCGCGCTGGCGTGCCTTCAGGCTAACGCGCAGACAAGCACGGATTATTCAGACGACAGCTCGAGCGGAAACGGCTGGAATATCAACCCTATCACGGTGATCATTTCCTTGGTTCTCGTCTTCGCCGTATTTCTCTTGGCCTTCTTGTGTATCTACTTCTTCGAATGCAACAATTCACGCTACTCCATCGGCGGAGCAGATTCAACCTTGTTCGGCTCCGGACAGCCCCCAAGCGAAGGTCTCGACCCGGCTGTGCTCAACACGTTTCCGATACTCACGTACTCGGTCGTGAAGGGTCTCAAAATTGGCAGAGGAGGGCTGGAGTGCGCGGTGTGCTTGATCGAGTTCGAGGACCACGACACACTCCGTTTGTTACCTAAGTGCAACCACGTGTTCCACCATGAATGCATCGACACCTGGCTAGCCTGTCACGTGACGTGTCCTGTATGCAGAGCTAAGCTTTACCCAGAGGCCAACGAGATCGCTGGCTTTCCCTCGCAATCAACCGGGGCAAGAAACGAGTCAGTCCGGTCAAACTCAACGTCACGACACGGCGAACAACAAGATCATGTTGTGATTAATGTCGAAGAAATTCAATGCAGAGGCTGTGCTCAAGCGGTTGAGCTCGTGAACCGCCCACCGGCAACGAGAATATCGGGGAAGTTTACAAGGTCGCATTCGACTGGTCATTCACTGGTTCATCCAGAAGAGATCACAGACAGGTTTACGTTAATACTGCCGGAAGAGGTGAGGAAGCTGGTTTTGGAGGCCGGTGGGAATCAAAATCCTCCGACTAACCGCGGCGTCGTTTTGTTTAGAGTAGCGAGTGCGAGGATAGGGTACAGAAGCGTAGGAACGGAGGAGTCATGGAGTAGTATGCTTCAAACTCAACTTGAGTAAGCTGAAAGGGAAAAACAAATAAGGGAAAAGGTCAAAAGGAGTTTAAAGAAAGAGAGCAGACCACGGACGTTGAAAGATTACAAATTTTTTGTTTTTGTTTTTGCAAAACAAAGTAGAAGAAATTTTGAAAGATTCTGCTTGAATTAAATACCCATGCTCTCTGGTTTGACGTTACAGAAAAATTCTGAATACTGTTTCAGCAAATTTGTTCCAAGGACTAGAATTTTGTATTTTCCGAGTGGATTCTTTAATATAAGTGGATTTGACATTGCTTAATTAATTACTAGTCCTTTCTCTCCACATTTTAATTTATTTGCCTCAATTACTAGTACTGCTAGCTAGAGTGAAGATTTCACTTGGCCAAATCCCTAGCTAGCTAGCTAGCTAACAACGGAGTTGAGGGAAGAACTCGATCGATACAACAAATGTTGCTCATAATTAAGTGTCATGATCATTATGTCATGTGGAATATTACAACTGAGGAAAATCGGCGGCAGAAAACAACGATCTACGAGATGCTCGATCGTAAGAGTCAATATTGCTAAATATTGGACGCCTGAGTTTGATAAGGACAGATCTAGTCCTAATCAATGCTGCGAGATTAATGCTCTTGTACTCACGCAGCGAATTAAGCGGCCATGCATCTTCGAGAATATATATATATATAATCAAACAAGTTGTACTGAGAAATATTGAAAAATCTGCATTAATTATCATAAGAAGCCTCTTGTCCACAAATTTGGAATTCATTTTATAAGTTAGGAATGTTAGTTGGGGCAAAAATGCCAAGCTCCAAGGGAGATGGCCCATAGATGTAGCAGCCGATCGATTTGTTAAGAAAAAAGATGAGGTCATGTGCTTAAATTTGTGTCGCCCATTGGTATCTTATGCTTTCTTGGGCACCATGGTAGTAGAGAGCCATTCTTCTCAAAAAAAACTCTTAACTACGGGAGAAAATATTTGCTCCTAGGATTATCAATCTATATGTTAATGTTTCTTTTGCGAACAAAGTGCAGAGGATGAAGCACAGACCAATGTTTTTATTTTTTTTTATGTTGCTTTGCTGGTAGCTAGGCTATGGTTCTTAATTTATGTGAATGTTTCCGTTCCTCTGTATATATATAGTAATAAAGGGGATTCCTATTCCCTGCCCTGTACATTACACGCTGAAACGGTACATTTATGATTTACAAACTTACATATTATATATATATATATATATAATCAGACACGTAAACGAAGGAAGAAGACGATTAAATTTCAGATCATGTTTATTTCTTTTATATTTTTTTTTTCTGAGACATTGGAACTGAAAGAGAAAGCAAAAAGATATATTTATTTAGTTCTATCGATTCATTGTTTTTTCTTCTCCATTTCCCTGTTCTACGAATTTCCTCAGATAAGTTTACCTTCAGCAGGATGCGTACAATATTCATTAACTTTCAAACGCAGCAAAATTGCACGTCATCGCCAGTTTACCACGTGGCATGCTGTATCTAATGCTTAACCGCTACTTCTACGTGTCGCAGCGCCACTATTAACTCTTTCATTCTTGAATTTGAGTGAGAATGAGAGCGGACTATGGAATCGCATGGGCCCTTCTTTCCTTACCTTAATGCGCAACTAGTACGGATGATACAGGCGACGACAGTTACGGATAACCTTGAGTAACAAGTTGAAAACGAGTGCCGGAGAGCGTCCAAGCCGTGATCAAGATACTCATGTGAAGGGTCCAAAATTAGGCTGGAGTGCGCGGTGTGCTTGAGCGGGTTCGAGGATACGACATTTACCCAAGTGTAACCACGTGTTCCACCTTGATTGCATCGACTGGCTAGAGATGCAGGTCTTTATGAGGCCAACGAAAGCAATCAATTCGAGTTCAACGTGATCATGTTTGATTAATGTCGAAGAAATTCTGTGCTAGCGGTTGAGCTCGTGAACCGCCCACCGGCAACGAGAATATCGGGGAAGTTTACAAGGTCACATTCGACTGGTCATTCACTGGTTCATCCAGAAGAGATCACAGACAGGTTTACGTTAATACTGCCGGAAGAGGTGAGGAAGCTGGTTTTGGAGGCCGGTGGGAATCAAAATCCTCCGACTAACCGCGGCGTCGTTTTGTTTAGAGTAGCGAGTGCGAGGATAGGGTACAGAAGCGTAGGAACGGAGGAGTCATGGAGTAGTATGCTTCAAACTCAACTTGAGTAAGCTGAAAGGGAAAAACCAAAAGGAGTTTACGGACTCAATCTATGTTGAAAGACTTGTGCTCTCTGGTTTTTACAGAAAAACTGTTTCAGTGTTCCAAGGACTAGAATTTTGTATTTTCGAGTGGATTCTTTAATATAAGTGGATTTGACATTGCTTAATTAATTACTAGTCCTTTCTCTCCACATTTTAATTTATTTGCCTCAATTACTAGTACTGCTAGCTAGAGTGAAGATTTCACTTGGCCAAATCCCTAGCTAGCTAGCTAGCTAACAACGGAGTTGAGGGAAGAACTCGATCGATACAACAAATGTTGCTCATAATTAAGTGTCATGATCATTATGTCATGTGGAATATTACAACTGAGGAAAATCGGCGGCAGAAAACAACGATCTACGAGATGCTCGATCGTAAGAGTCAATATTGCTAAATATTGGACGCCTGAGTTTGATAAGGACAGATCTAGTCCTAATCAATGCTGCGAGATTAATGCTCTTGTACTCACGCAGCGAATTAAGCGGCCATGCATCTTCGAGAATATATATATATATAATCAAACCTCTGCATTATTATCATATCCACAAAGTAATAGGAATGTTAGTTGGGGGAGCTTCCTAGATGTAGCAGCCGATCGATTTGTTAAGAAAAAAGATGAGGTCATGTGCTTAAATTTGTGTCGCCCATTGTATCTTATGCTTTCTTGGGCACCATGGTACGCTGAAAATACGATTATCAATCTATATGTTACTCCATTGCAGAGGATGAAGCACAGACCAATGTTTTTATTTTTTTTTATGTTGCTTTGCTGGTAGCTAACTGTGAACTGTATATATATAGTAATAAAGGGGATTCCTATTCCCTGCCCTGTACATTACACGCTGAAACGTACAGACACGTAAACGAAGGAAGAAGACGATTAAATTATCAGATCATGTTTATTTCTTTTATATTTTTTTTTTCTGAGACATTGGAACTGAAAGAGAAAGCAAAAAGATATATTTATTTAGTTCTATCGCATTCATTGTTTTTTCTTCTCCATTTCCCTGTTCTACGAATTTCCTCAGATAAGTTTACCTTCAGCAGGATGCGTACAATATTCATTAACTTTCAAACGCAGCAAAATTGCAGTCCCGTTGGCGGCCGTAACAGCCATCGCCAGTTTACCACGTGGCATGCTTGTAGTCTTGTCTTCCCTCCCACGACAACCTATATGTATATATTCTTCTCTTCTCCTCTTCCTTCATCTTTATCTTTTTCTTCTTATACCGCTACTTCTACGTGCTCGCAGCGCCACTATTAACTCTTTCAGTTCTTGAATTCTGAGTGAGAAAATGAGAGCGGACATCGCCGGTGCCTATGGAATCGCATGGGCCCTTCTTCTCCTCACGGCGCCGGCATACCTTCACGCCAATGCGCAACCTAGTACGGATGATACAGGCGACGACAGCACTTACGGATACACCTTGAGTACGCCTTCGACCAAGTTGATCGTCCTCTCCATGGCTCTTGTCTTCTCCGTGTTCTTCGTTGCCTTCTTCTCCATCTTCTGCTACGAGTGCAACAATTCACACTCCTCAAACAGTGTAGGCGGAGAGTCTGGTGCCATCTCCGTCACCCGCCGGCCCCCAAGCCCTGGTCTCGACCCGGCCGTGATCAAGACTTTTCCCATACTCAGGTACGCCGCCGTGAAGGGTCACAAAATTGGGAAAGAATCGCTGGAGTGCGCGGTGTGCTTGAGCGGGTTCGAGGACTACGACATGCTTCGTCTATTACCCAAGTGTAACCACGTGTTCCACCTTGATTGCATCGATCCCTGGCTAGCCTCTCACACGACCTGTCCGGTTTGCAGGGGCAATCTTTACCGGGCCGCTGAGGCCAACGAAACCGCTGGCGGTCCCTTGCAATCAAGAGAGACAATGTGCGAGTCAAGCCGGCAAAACTCAACGTCACGACAAGGGGAAGAACAGGATCATGATGTCGTGATTAATGTCGAAGAATTTCAAAGCGGGGACTGTGCTCATGCGGTTGAGATCGTGAACCGTCCACCGGCAAAGAGAATATCGGGGAAGTTTCCAAGGTCACACTCGACGGGTCACTCATTCCTTCAAGCCGAAGAGATACGAGAGAACACAGATGCAGATAGGTTTACGCTAAGACTCCCAGAGGATGTACGGAAGCAAGTTTTGGAGTGCGGGGAGCTCATGATCAAGCCACCGAGCAGCTACGGCGTCGTTTTGGTCAGAATAGGGAGTTCGAGAAAATCGTATAGGAGTGGAAGGAAGGGAGGAATCTCGTGGGTGTAGCACAGTGCACACTCCGCACAAAATCTTATTTGTTCATTTGTTTATTTATTTAATTTGGGTAAGTAATTCGCTTTGAATTTTCATAAAGGCAAAAAGGTTTAAAACTCGCCAGCAGAAAAAGTTGTTTTTAATTCGCAAATAATTTTCTTTTCGGTTGCAATTTTTTTCTCTTCATAAAGTGTAGATACCGTATGGTATGAGTGGAATATTGAGATTTCACCAGCTACATTTTGAATGACTTTTCTGTAAATTACCAAGATTGAGATAATTTAGCATGCAATATTGCTTAGTTCTTTTTTTATTTAATTTAATTTTAGTTGTTTTATTTGTTTGTACTAAATAGAACAGTCTTGTTACTTTGATACGATCGACCTGCAACATCTCTGCATTAAAGATTTTGTAACTAGGGAGTTTACGTGACGACCCAGCATACATCTACAGATCAAATGGTGTGTGCACAGGCCAGTCAACTAATTAATGTAAAGCTACTAATTAAATAACCCGAGTGAAAAATAATAATAATTAGGTAATTGGTATTAGGTGTGTTTAATGAAAAAAATTAAATGAAGGTGCCAGCTGTTAGGGACATCGGATCCAATCTGGAATTTGTGTTTCGTGCTGCTGTTATTGTTCATGCATCCAACGTGGCAGCTTCTAATAGATTCCAGAAAATTAGGAGACAAAGTACGTGGCTGGAGAAGCTTGATTAATTACCTAGGGCCGAGTCAAATATTATATGAACAGCAATAAAAGAACTAAGAATGTCAAAAAAAATTCTTAGCTTTAATTTTGTAGTTTCTTTAGGACTCGCCCTCGTAGACACGACAACCTCAGAGACGGCGTTGACCTACATTTATAATTTCAGTACTCTGAACCTTTCGACCTTTATAATTAGCATCTGCAGCAGACTTTCCATTTTCGAGCAGGCCTTCACGAGTACGTATGAAGTCAACTCACAGATTCACGAACTCAACTACAACTACTTTTTTTTGTTTTTTTTTTTGGAGTTATATGTTGGGGGAATATAGAGAGAGATTCAGATTCAGATCATCTGTTGTCTTGTTCTTTCCATATCTGCAGGTGGCTGTTACTTCGTGCAGGAATTAGTAAGCTAAGCTGGACATGCATTAATCCCATTCCAGTACACTTTCCTTTATTACTTAGCTGACACTGATTAATAATCAAACTTTTTAAAAAAAAAAAAAAAAAAAAAAAAGTGTCAAGGGAGAATAGGATATTTTGTCCGTACAAAAACAATGGGTTTTATTTCTAAGGTTGTGTGCCCAGCCCCTTTTTTTTTCTCGGCTAAAAATAACGAGTTTTCGACCATTTTTTGATTGGCACTACTACGGGCACATATGTCACTTTTAGGGGGCGTTCGGGAGTGAAAATTTTGAAGTTAGAAATTTTGAAAATTTTGGAGTTTGTGAAAAAATAAAAGTATTTTATGGGATTTGATGAAAAATGAAGAGAAAGAAGATTTAAATGAATATTATAATAAAATAAATAAATTGAGTAAGAAAGAGATATTATTTTATAATTTTTTAAAGGTAGCAATTTTAGGGGTGGAAATTTCCACCCCCGAACACCACCTTAATCGCCATAGCTGTGGTCACTATTTTTGAACATCTCATTATTTGCGACCAGTTGCAGAGCCATAACAACATTTTCCTTCGAGTGGTCGAGTTTAAGATAGTATATATAAAAAGTATTACTAGCTAATAGATAAATAATATATGAAAAATACATATTCACATAAAATAAAAGTACAATTGAATTTTTATACATCAAGAAAACACAATACCAATTATTTTTTTATTCATGTTTGATGGAGCCATTTTTAACCAGCCTATCACAGGAATCCACCGAGTCAAAAGCCTGAGGGAGCTAAACTTGAAGTCCAGCGCTTGAAATAAATTGAAAGGTCCAAAATCTCCTTCATTCCTCCTACAGCAAAATAACACGTTAGAACTCAGAGTCCTCCCTGTAGGGGGATTCCTCTGATGTTATTGTCAGTCACCATTTTTTCTTTTCTGGTTTTTGTTATCTGTGAAAGAGTTTTAGAGAAAGAATTGCGTTCCTTTTCCTTCTTCCTCTTTCTTTACTTATACCCTCTTTTCATCGTCTGGGTCGGGAGCTTCGCTGGGCTTCGGCCTTATTATTCTCATGGGCTGTATCATCCTCTCGATTGTTTTTTGTCCCATCTACCATTTATAAAAAGGTTGGCGTTGTCAAAATTGGTTCCTCTCTGGACGGTTTGGCCAATTGTCTTTTTTCCTTTCTTTTTTACCTTTTTGTCTGTCGGTCAATAGACAGAGAATAATCATAATTTCTTATGTCAGCTTTTTTATCCGATAAAGTATGGATGTTAGTTCCTTTTACGGACCTTCAATCTTCGTGATACACATGCTATATCGAATAGGCTAACCATGGCTCTATTATTTTGGGCCTCAGGTTATGGACTTTTGTAATAGAAAAAATTCCTCCTCCACCAATGTTTATCATACATAAAAGTCATAAAACATCAAATTTTTTTTTTGTGTACGAAGGTATGTGGAGATACTTAGGGGCGAAATAAAAAATAAATGCATGCTACATTATTTTTAATCAATACGTAAATATATTGATATAAAAGATATTTTATTTTTTACTGTTTAATCATACTTAATATTTTCAGGGGCTATAATTTTTGTTGTAGTGCATGCGCATTAATCTGTTTCAATTATCTTTTAATTTATCTTTTGTTCGTTTTTTATACCATTTTTCCAATAGATTCCAAAATACATATATAGTGACGATTCAGTGTAATGAGTTGCTTTTAGCATTAGGTGACATTAATGGTACATTGAATAAGGTAATAAAACAAACCACTTCCTACATATATATATTAAAAACCTAAAGGTTCAGAAGAATTAATCGATCAAAGTCGTTTGTTTCAGTTCCACTATCATCATCAATTACGATCGAGGTACCCAATCGTCAACTCACACGCGTAAGCATATCATGTCTTAATTAACAATTCACATGATCAGTCTGCCACGTTAAAGACTATAAAAACCTTAATTATTGCCCCCACGCTCCAGCAGCGTTGAAAACAATCCGATAACAGCCGCCACCAGCTAAGTGTTTTCCATGTGGCATTCAAGTAATCTCAGCAGCCGCCTCCCCGTGGGTCCCTACAATATTGTTTTCTTATCGAGCACGAAAGTACAATTTTTCTTCGATTAATTAATTATTTCTTTTGGTTTTTGGTTCTTTTGTGATCGATTTCTTCTCCTTATTAACTCCCCTGCTTCACATTCGAGGCACAGTACCGAATGACGTTGAAGACTACTAGACCATTCTCCGGCGGAAACGACCCGGTGAGCACAGCTCGTTTCAGTTCTGAGCTTTCGGTGAATCAAATGAGAGTAAAGATGGCATATGCCTACGGAATCTTATGGGCCCACCTGCTCCTCATTGCACCTGCGTACCTTCAAGCCAATGCGCAGTCAACAATGGAATCATCGGACAATCCCTACGGAATGAGCTCTAGTGTCGCGCCATCGACGGCGATCATCATTGTGGTCCTCGTTAGCGTCTTTACTGTCTTGGCCTTCGTCTCCGTCTACCTCCGAAAGTGCTCCCAGGCCTACATTGAGGAAGCCAGAGCCGCCCCACCAGGTGGCTCTTCTGTCGCCAACCGTAACCGACGCAACGGTCTCGACCCGGCAGCGATTAAGACCTTTCCGATACTATCTTACTCGGCAGTGAAGGGTCTCCAAACAGGTAAATGTGCGCTAGAGTGCGCAGTCTGCTTGAGCGAGTTCGAGGACGGCGACACGCTCCGTCTGTTACCCAAGTGCAACCACGTGTTCCACCCTCATTGTATCGACACCTGGTTAAGTTCTCGGGCGACGTGTCCGGTTTGCAGGGCTAAGGTCGCTGCGGAGGAGGAATATGGACTCGCCGAAGAATCATCCGAAGCATCTGAGTCAAGCGACGAGTCAACCCAAGACAACTCGACGTCCCGAACCTGCGAGGAACAAAATCACGTAGTTATTAACGTGGAGGAAGGTCAAAGCGGAGGCCTACAAGCAACCGAGTTTGCGAACCGTTCGCCGAGAGGGACGATATCGGGTAAGTTTCCCAGGTCGCATTCGACGGGTCACTCACTTGTCCAACCCGGAGACCTCACGGATAGGTATACGTTAAGATTGCCGGAGGAGGTGAAGAAGCAGGTTCTAGAGTGCGAGAAACTGAAGAGGTGTTCAACGAGCTACGGCGCCGTTTTTGCAAGGGTAGGGAGTCCGAGAGTTGGGTACAGAATATGTCGGAAAGGGAAGATCGACGTGGAACAGCCGGCGGGGCTGTCCCTCAAGTTTGACGGTGGTCAAAAGAATAACACGTGACGAACAGTGGTGGAATCCAAAACTAAGTCCGGTTTGATTTGTGATTAATTGAATTCAGAGGCCAGAGCGGTATCTTGGTTTGGAGTGGAAGTGACTCGAATCTCTGAGATTTTGCTAGTGGGTTTTTGATTCTTTATATCTTTAATCAAGTCTGCTTGGCTATCAGATCAGGATGCCTTTTCTGGACTGTGCAGAAGTGGAAATTGGACGGTTTTGGGGCAACTTTCATATGGTTTATTTTAGTGAATACTAATATATTTATCCCAAACTTTATTTGGAAAAGGCAAGTAGTGGGGACGGCTTGGTTTGGCCCAGTTCGGTCACGTTTATTTGGCACCAAAAACAGCTGGGATTCGTACCGGCTCATTGATTTCTTTACCAACGTCAGTGAGAGTGCCATGACGTTGTCTGAAGGTGATGGCTGTAGACTGTAGGGGAATTCTTTTATTTATCCAGTGGCTGGAGCCTGGAGACTGGAGTGGAGCAGCTTGTACAAATTACTATTTGTTTCTTCTTCTTTTTCTGGTTTAATTTATTGGGTCTTCTTCAGTGATGCATTCGAGGTCGTTAATAAAAATTGGTTAGTTTTGTGAGGAAGTCGTGTAAAGTGATTGCATATCATATAATCATCAGCTACTTGGCTTGCAATCGAATTCCTCTCATATTGACTTATATATATATATAAAAATTCCTCTCATATTGAATCTACCGTGGTTTTCCTTTAGTTGTTTTATGTCTTTGGATTTCCTGTATCTTGTTAACTATCTTGGTCAAGAGAAATAACTTATTTCTGATATAAGATTTAGAGTTAATTTCTCTTAAAATTTTATTATCAAAGTTACTTCTATTTAAAAAATTAAAAATTATGAAAAAAATTTAAAAAAATTATAAGTCACATTATTTTAAGTTTTGAATGACATGTATCAACTTATGAGTAAAACTGACTATAGATAAAAGTTTAACAAAAGGACTTGAATGATAAATGATGAAGCTAAAAATAACTGGCCTGTCACAAAGTTTACTAAACAAAAAGTCCAAGGAAGCTAGGCTAGAAATCCAACACTTGATATGAGTTAAAAAGTTAAACAACACCTTTCTTACTCTTACAAACAAACAAACAAAATTAAAAACATGAGATCCTTTCCGTAAAGAATATATCCTATACTTTGTTAATTGTCATTTTTTTTTTTTTTTTGTTCTTAGAAATTTCCCAGAGAAGAAGTCCTCATCTTCTTCTTTCCTCTCTATTCTCTTTATCTCCTTCCTCTTTCGTGGCCTCGGGCCCATTTCGGCCCATCAACTTCATCTCTAGTACCCATCCCATCTATTTTGTCGTCTTGGAAGAGTCCTGTCAGGCCTTTCTTTCCTCGGCTCGATCAACCTGCCTCGTTTCTCAGTTTTCATCTCTTTATCTAATCTTCTACGCCGTCCAGTGAAGGTGAAATCATTACTGCTTACGTATAACATAATATCTTGCATAAGCTTCTTCAACAAGACTCGGGGCATTGCAGCCTGCTTGATTCCTACTCCCTCAAATGATATAATAGGCCCCCTGCCTAACTATTTTTGGGCCTTTTTTATGGGCCCTTGTAAAATATCTGATTTTTTTCCTTCTCCATCAATAAAAATTATAAACTCAAATATTTTTTATTATCAATTTAAAAATTTAAAGACTATTTATTAAAATAAATCCAAATCCAAACCCAAAACCAAATGGGTACATAATCCTAAGATTTACTAACCAAGACAAGCTATATACTTCAGCCACTCGACCTACCATCCACTTGCAAGGTCGAAACCCAACCTGCAAAGCCTAGAAGGGAGGGAGTGGGGGGAAAGAAAGCCAATTTGCATAAAACAAGTTTATGCAATTTTAGTGATCAAACCAAAACAAAATACGAACAGTTTCTCGTGATTTTTGTTTCTTTTCCTAGGTATGATACTAAAATGTTCCATTGTTCCTGACCTGCACCGAAGTAGCTTGTGCTCTGGATAGAATCAAGCAAGTCAGATGTCACCGAATTGCCGTTTGTTTCTTTTTACCAGGTCAGCCGCTCATTTCAGTTAGGCCGCCTTTTTTTTCTCTCTCTCTCTGTCTGTGGGTCGCACTGTGTAGAAACCGTGGGCTTTTGCCAAGTCGCTTTCGAAATCACGGACTCAAACTCTTCTCCTGAGCGCACCGGATTCCCAGTACGCCACTCCACTCCCCGACTCTAGCTCGATCCAGTCCACCTACGGGCTACGCTTATCCAAACTCTTCAATTAAGAAATACCCCATTCCGATAAGAGATTGTTCAGTCTAGTCGCCATCGTTTTACTTGTGCCTCAGCAACTTCCATGCCTCTTTTGACCAACGACAATAAAAGAAGGGCATCCCCTGATGACCCTCGTGTATATTTTGTACAAGCTTCTGTGTCACTGTGTCCCAGATGCGAATGAATAACAGACACAACAGTGACTGAATACAGAGCTCCTTGTTTCCACTGTCCTTAACGCTCCAGAGTATCACAGCTATCAGCGGTTACTTTATTGCCACTTGGCAGATGCTGATGCCACCACCAGCCACCCCCGAAAGCTCCATTCATGGATTTCCTTCCCGCCCACGATAACGGCTTATTCCCCCTCTTTTGCCTTTCTCCCTTGCTCTTATATATTTCCACGAAACTTCAAACTTTGTGCTCTCGTGCAGCTTACTCCATTCGAAATGATGCCAGGGTACAGTTCCGTCCGTCTGATCATTCCATGTCTAATCCTACTGTTCCTCTTGCCGGTGTACCCCCTTGCCAATGCACAGTCCACCACAGAATCAGCACCCGGTTTTTACCAGCCCGGCGCTAATTTCAACCAGTCGATGGCGGTGATCGTTGTGTTCCTCATGTGTGCCTTCTTCTTCATGGCCTTCTTTTCCATCTACATCCGCGAGTGCGTCGAGTCACGCGCCGCCACACTTCAAACCGCCGGTGGTCCCGCAAACGTCGGGAACCGGTCTAGGCAGCGTGGTCTTGACCGAGCCGTGATCGACACGTTCCCTATCTTGGTCTACTCCGCCGTAAGAGATCTCAAAATTGGCAAAGGAGGGCTTGAGTGTGCTGTTTGCCTGAGCGAGTTCGAAGACCACGAGACACTCCGTTTGCTGCCGAAATGCCAGCACGCGTTCCATCCCGATTGCATTGACGCCTGGTTAACTTCTCACATAACTTGTCCGGTTTGCAGAGCGAAGCTTACCCCGGAGGAGCTCCGTCGGAAAGCGGCACAATCGAACGACTCAGGCGGCGAATCGAGTCAGGAGATCACTACCTCAGAACCCGTTGGGGTGCAAAGCGACCACATTTTGATTGATGTAATTGATGATCACAGCACGGTTGAAATAGTGAACCGGCCAACGACGACAACTGTTTCGGGGAAGTTCCCGAGGTCGCATTCGACTGGTCACTCGCTGGTTCAACCGGGAGAGAGCACGGAGAGGTACACTCTGAGATTGCCGGAGGAGGTGAGGAAGCAGATATTAGCGACTGGCCTAAAACTAAGACGCTCGAGCAGCTACGACGTCGTTCTAGGCAGGGTATGGAGTTCGAGAAAGGGATATAGGAGTGGAGGTGATGGGGAAGGGAGTAGTAGGGGGAAGAGTAGTAGTGTGAACCGGCAGGTTGGACGGTCGGACTGGTGGGTGTACTCGATGACGCCCACGAAGGGCGGTTCCGTTAAGTCCCCGAAGTTGGGCGGTGAGGGAAACGCGACGAATGGGAAGAACTTCTTGACCCCCGTTAGAGATGCCGTCAGATTTTCTTTAGCGTGAAGGGCGAGACAACCGCAAGGATTGTCTGTTCCGTCTCTCTGTTTGATCGTCTGTCACTGTAAAGTGTAAAACATTATTTTTGTATACAAGTACCTTCTTAGTAGAAAATCGTAATTCGTACACAAAGGTACATACAAGTTACAACAGCGATTTTGTTGGCCAGGTTGAAATTGAAATTGAAACTGAAATTTTATTGGATTAAAACCCTGAACCTCGCCCCAGCTCCGGAAGGACTCTAAACTCGGGTCTTACAATCTTCCTGAATCCCGAGTTCCTGTCCCCTTTGCTTTTTGATTTTCCTGAGTTGCTTCTTCTCTCTATCATCATGGGGTCGAATGCTCCGAATCTTGAGTGTCGGATGTTCGAAGCCAAATACCCAGAGGTTGACATGGCCGTGATGATTCAGGTGAAGAATATTTCCCATATGGGCGCTTACGCGTCTTTGCTCGAATACGATAACATCGGGGGAATGATTATGTTCTCGGAGCTCTCTCGCCGTCGTATTCGCAGCGTGAGCAGTCTGATCAAGGTGGGTCGTATCGAGCCCGCGATGGTGCTCCGTGTCAACGTGTTCACGGGCTACATCGACCTCTGCAAGCGGAGGGTTTCCAAGGAGGACATAGAGGCCTGCGAGGAAAGGTACAACAAGAGCAAGCTCGTCCACTCGATTATGCGCGACGTCGCCGTGACTATGGGCGTCGATTTAGAGGTGTGCGATATTTGTTTCCCTGACTTCTGTACCGAGATTTACGGTTTGTTTTCATTTTCGGTGTTTCCTATCTGTTGTTGTCTATTCGCGCCTGAGTGTTGGATGCTTGGATTCTACTTCTTGTGTACTTTTGGCTTCTGAAAGATTGGAACTTTGTGGTGTGTTTAGTTGTGTGGGGTTTGCTTTCCTCCGAATTTTAGGCTCAAGACATTGGGATTGTACCGTGGGGGAACTTGCAAGATGTTCAGGTATTGTCTTCTTGGGTGCGGTGGAGTGAGATTTTTGTATTCTTGGGGTCCGTGAGCACTTTCCTTTTTCTTTTCTTTTTTTCAATTTTTTGATGGATGTCAATTGTTAAGAATTTGGAGGTCCGAGTTGTATTAGGCGTGTAGGTGTAGCAGTAACCATTACTTGCTAAGGGGTGATATTTTTCTACGCTTGCAAGTGCTTGTGTGTTTGCATTGCCACATAGCATTGAATATGCACTTTTGTACGAGAATTAGCTACTGGTTGAGCCATTAAGTCAACCTGCAGCATGTGCATGTAAGTTCTGCAGGTTTGGTTTAAGCTGTAAATTGTATTAAATAGGTGCGCGCGCGCGTAAAACTGGGTTTGTTTGGGAGATGAAAAAAAAGAAGCATTTTCAGAGACAAGCATCAGAGCCAACTGTCATTATGTGCTTCCCTATTGTTCTCATTCTTTCTCTGATCATTACTAAATGTAAGTTGCTTGTTTCAGGATCTGTGTATCCGTATTGGCTGGCCTTTGTACAGGAAATATGGTCATGCTTTTGAGGTGAGAATGTTACCTACTTTTTGGAGGTAATATTTTATCTCCTGAATCTGCAGTTGGGAATCTAAACTGTCTCACGTGCAGGCATTCAAAATAATTGTTGCCGATCCTGATTCTGTTCTGAATGCTCTTACTCGTGAAGTTATAGAAATTGGCCCGGATCGATGGAGGGTAGATTTTGTCTGTGTGAGGTGGTTATTGGACATTCTTTCTGTTCATATCTTAAGCTGGTTTCTTTCTTCTTTTACAGGTGATTAAGGTGGTTCCTGCTGTGTCCGAGGATGTGAAAGAAGCTCTCCTAAAAAATATCAGGAGAAGAATGACTCCACAACCTTTGAAGATTCGGGCTGACATTGAAATGAAATGCTTTCAGTTCGATGGTGTTCTCCACATCAAGGTTTCTGTTTAACCTTTCTTTGATGCTTGTTTATTTTAAACATTTTTTTAGGCTATTCTTAATATGCAAGTTGGTATGCTGGTTACACATGTTTTAAGCTTTGACTTAGCAGGATGCCATGCGGAAAGCTGAAGCTGCTGGCAATGACGACGCAAACCTAGATGTCCTGTGACCTATATAACGTGAGGAAAAATCGATCGTCATCCAAATGAGTCAGCTACTTCAATACTTGTTCTTCAATGCGATGCAAAGTTTGTTTTTGGCTAGGAAATGACTCACTCTTATTAACCAACAGGAAGGGGAGGAAAAAAAATTTGGGTCTCATCATCTTTCTGTTCTACTCTTCCTGACAAATATGGTCTTTTATGGAAAAATGATTTGACTAATCAGCCTGACAATCAAAGATGTGAACTTATTGCGCTGGTTCTTTTGATTCGTTCCAGTTTTAAGCCATAATTTCTCTTCAGTTTCCCCACTTCTCTTAAGTGAAATGCTGACGGTAAGAAACTTGTGAAACTGACTTCTTTATCGGACTTTTGCAGGACCAAGGAATAGTGGTTCTCAGCAGAGCAATTACAGCTTGCACTGAAGCACTAGAAAAGCACAAGGGGAAACTTCTTGTGAAGGAGGCACCCAGAGCAGTGAGTGTCGCTCTTACTTTAAACTTCAATGTGGATTTTGCTATTTCTTTTAGACCAGTTTTGTACTTTCTCAGCACTTTAGCATGTGGATGCTTTGTTTCTAAATAGATATTACTTACTATAGTTCTGTTCTGCTCTGATATGGTGCATTAATCTCTAGGTGAGTGAGCGAGATGATAAACTACTTGCTGAGCACATGCTTAAGTTACGTCAGGATAATGAAGAGATGAGTGGTGATGAGGATAGCGAGGAAGAGGAAGACACAGGAATGGGAGAAGTTGATGCGGATAACGCAGGGTCCGGTATAATTGACTGAAATATCATACAGAGCGATTTTTTTTTTCCCTATAGAATACTTTGTTCATTGTTTTGTTTTTTTCTTTCTTTCTTAAGTACCTCTTTCTACGGCTGTCGTTGGTATATTATTGTTTTCTAGTATGAAACAGAATACCTTATAAATTCAACATACTCTGTCCACACTTGTATTGAAAAACTCTCTCTCTCTCTCTCGCGCGCGCGCGCTCTCCCCTCCCTCCCTCCCTGTGTGTGTTTCTGCGTCCATCTGGGCACGTGGATGGGCTACTTGTATTCTTGTGTGCTCTTCTGATTTTAACCATATTTCACTCTGGCGTCCGATGCTATCGGAGATGTGGTGAAGCTTTGATCGTTTCGAGGGGGCGCACATTAACCGAGACAGAGTGAAAAAGTGCAGTCTAGAGAACAGCTTTGCGAACCCAAAATAAGGTGGTCTAGATAACCCATAAATCTTCCTCAGACAGAGTCAGTGGCGGATGTAGGATCAAAATTCATGGGGTTGAAATTTTTCACCCGTCACTTAAGCCGTGAGGAGGAGGAGGAGGAGGAGAGAAGAAGGAGAAGAAGAAGCACATGAAAAAAGAAGAAGAGGAAGAGGAAGAGAAGAAGAAGAAGAAGAAGAGAGGGGAGGAGGAGGGTTGGCCTGGGTCTATGGGGATCGGGCCCCCACAGGTCCAGGCCAAAAAAAAAAATATTACATATAAATTTTTATTTTGGGCGGTGCAATGGGTGGGGCCGCCAGGGTCGCCCCCTACATCCGCCACTGGACAGAGGTTTTTTTTTTTTTTTTTCTCAACTTTTATTGCATTTTGAATTCATAGAATTAGTTACAATAAATAACCAAAACACATAGGTCCAAGTAAACTAAGTTGCAAAATAAAACTAGCGGGACCATATAGGTCGAAAAATCATAATTGTTCTGTACAGAGTAAAGAGTGGGTGATGAGATTCGATAGACGACAATCATAAATGTTCTGTACAGAGTAAAGAGTGGGTAATAAGATTCGATAGATGACAGCTATTAGAACTATTTGAGTGCTAATATCTGAAATAGGAAAATAAGTCAAATACCTAAATAGATGTTGATCTCCTTTTATCAAATAAGATGAAATGTCATAATCCACCAAAATTTGCTTTTATTTTTAAAGTTTAGGTGGATTGTCAATTCTTCTTAAATAAACTGATTCAAGTTGAGTTTTAGTAAGATATCTATAGAACTGCAGTGTAAATCCGACAATTTAAAACTCCTGAAATTGCATTGGCCACAAAAATTACTAGTCTCCGGGTGTGGCACGTGGTTGACCTATGCTATTTTCTGCTCAGATTCACTAGCGTTTATTAATTTTCTAAGTGATTGTTGCGGAGCTATTGACATTTGACATTAGCCTCGATCAGTTGAATTTGACTTTTTTACGGCTAAAATTTTTGAACCTAATTAAAAAAATTATAAAAAATTTCTATCTCTTTATTAAATAATTTTTTTATTATAATATTTATTTAAATATATTTTTATCAATTCTTATAAAACGATCTTCAATTTTTTCTTAAAAAAAAACAGAAAAACTCAAGTCCCACGTAAATAGTCATAAGTCCCTCAAATGATCATCGATATAACACGCTGACTAAATGTAAAGGGCCTTCTCCTACAAGGGATACATTGGCGAGAGAAAGGGATTGAATTAGACTAAATCAATGGTCATTTAGGTCGTGCTCTGAATGTGTAAGAATGACCTTTCAAGCCATGTGACGCAGATGTTTACCCAACCCCAAATCAATTTTCTGATGGTTCAGAAAAAACAAAAAAAAAATCATTTGTCTGACGGACCCATTTCGCCTTGATTTAGGTACTTTTCGTTGCTGCTTTAGGGTCGTAATAGTTTATTAAATCATGTGAAGGGAGACGACCGTTTCCTTTTCTACTTTCGATCACAGTGACAAATGTCGGATTTCAAGTCAAAATTCGTGAGGTTAGTTAAAAGAAGGATAATCATGATGAAAGATGAGGCAGAAAGATAAGAAACAATCAACCAAAAGCTTTTGTACCTACTTATATACGTGAGTAGTAGTATGAATTATAATTTTCTGTAATTTTTTTTTTAAAAAAAGTAGACATAATAAATAAATTCTATTTATATTATTAGATCAACCAATCATAATTTGTGAATTTTAATTAAAAGATATAATCATCCACTGTATTGAGTTGCAAGTTCATCTCATTGAAAAGGAATAATTTCTTTGATATTTTATTATAAACAGATATGAAATCATATATATAAACAGATACGAAATGGAGTATAATAACCCAAAAATGAAGTACACTTCCCTATATAAAAAGATATTTTAAAAAAAAAATAGTCGTAGATTACGTACACGTAATAAGGTGATGTCATACCTTAAATTTTGCAAAAGAAAGAAAAGCTACGGAGCAGAGCATGCGATGGAATAATACCATGCTGAGGTAGTAAATGATAATCATCGTGACAAAATTTTTCTTTGAAATTTCTGGTTGACCAAACACCGGAAAGAACCAAAACAAACCATTCAATATATGCCGACGTCTAAGAGAGTTGCTTCTTCTTGTTTTCCTGTATGTGAAAGATCACCCACGATTGCTTTTTAAAATTGACTGCCGCGTAAGAAATGTATAAAGAAAACCTTGGTTTGCGAAGTTCATGGCCACCATATTATTATGTTCTCTCCCATCTAAAGATGAAAAAGTCCAAGAACAAAAGCAGACGCTAAAGTGGATTTCGATTTAGCTTTGGCACCCACAATCAAAATTCAAACCCACCGAGGCACACCCTTCTCTCCCTCTCCCCTTTCAGTCCCTCAATGGGACACATAGGGAAGCTCAGAGAGATCATCGGCCTAATCAAGGACAAGGTCTCCCAAAGCAGAGCAGCCCTGCTTTCCAAACCCAGTAACCTCTCTCTCCGTCTCGCGCTCCTCCGCGCCACCACCCACGACGCCTTCACCCCTCCCAACCACAAACACATCGACACCGTCCTCTCCTTTGGCCATAGCTCGCGCGCCACCGCCGCCACAGCCATCGATGCTCTCATGGATCGCCTCCAGAGTACCCGCGACTCCTCCGTCGCCCTCAAGTGTCTCATCACGGTCCATCATATCATCAAGCGCGGCAGCTTCATCCTCCAGGATCAGCTCACCGTCTACCCCGCCAGCGGCGGCAGAAACTACCTCAAGCTCTCGAACTTCCGTGACAATTCAAGCCCCTTATCTTGGGAGCTCTCCTCGTGGGTGCGATGGTACGCGCAATACATAGAGACCCTCTTGTCTGCATCTAGGATTCTGGGATTCTTTCTTGCTTCCTCCTCATGCGCTATAGAGAAAGAGAAGCAAGACGAAACAATGGCAACGCTCACGAATAACGGTTTGCTCGTACAAATAATTTCCTTGGTGGGTTTGTTGGAAGAGATTTGTAAAAGGCCGGATTCTTTGCACACGAAAGATAGCAAATTGGTGGATGAGATCATGGTCTTTGTTTGCGAAGATTATTTCTCCGCCATAAACGGAGTCTCAATCCGAGTCAGCGAGTTCAGGGAGAGGCTGAGCGGTCTGAAGTTTGGTGAATCAGTCGAGTTGGTTTGCGCTTTGACAAGGCTAGAGAATTGCAAGGAGAAGATGTCGGAGCTGTCCACTAGAAAGAGGGCCGTGATGGAGAGCTTCTGGGCTACAGTTAGCGAGATTAAGGGTGGGGTTAGAACGGAGAGAGATGAGGGCAAATTGGTCATTAGGTTGAGGAGAGAGATGTCGGGCGAGTCATCTCGGTTTCCTGAGCGAGTTCTGAGGTCAGGCGACTCAGTCCGGTTCAATTCAGGGAGGTTGGGCCAGGACGGTGTTCCCATTACCATATTCTAGCGTAGACGAATCGCATGCATGATGTAAAATTTCGTATTTTTTTTTGTTTTTCTTTGTTTTGTGTGGAATATACTCTCGAGCCTACCCGTAAAATGTAAATTGTTTTTGGCCATATGAAATTATTCATACCATTCTTTTCCTGCCGAAATGCTGGATCATATTTATAGCTTTTCTTTATTGTTCTTTTTTAAGGGATTGACAAAAAAAAGGAGGTGATTTTTTTAGGTTTATCAATGTGGTTTGAGATTGTCGTGTCTACTCGCTTAATTTGAAGAAGTTGACAGTTAACAGGAGGCAGGGTGAGATTTTTGTTTCGTTCCGTTCTGCCGACTCTGGTGGGGCCATTTTAGGGATCGATGAGCACAGATCTGTGGAGTGTGGACCATAGCTAGGTAGGGACTAGGGACAGCGGCGTTTTTTTCCTTTCGGTGTATGAATACTCTTTAATTTGAATTCGAATTCAAATTAAGAGAGATTGCACTCGACAGCTTCTAGAGCCGGCGGGTGAATTCTCTCGTCCCCGATGTGTTTGTGTGTTTGTTGTGTTTGAGATTAAAATTTTAAAGTAAATTTTATATACTACTAACGGAGCCATATCTAATTCCCTTAACAGTAATAAGAAATGAGACTTGGGACACCGTGTGAGGTGCAAGTGTTGTTGGCCACGTAATTTCACTCCAACTTTAATCGGAAAAAAACAGCATTTTCAAATGTCACCGATGCCAAAAAAAAGCGAGAGGGGCGGGGGTAAGGGTAAAAGAGGAAATTCGGAAGTTGATGGTTACGCTAAAAGCACTGCTAGCTGCTATATACTATTTAAGAGCTTCCCATTTCTGTGCACACATGCTAACTTTCTCCACCTGCATATTCCACCGGTTCATAATGACACGCGAAACCATATATAAATATGAATAAGTAGCGAAGAAAAATAAATAAACAAATAGGAATAGGCTAGCTCTTACCTCCTTCTGCCAGTTGCAACGGCTGACAATTATGGCCAATATCATCGTTTGGATCCCGGCTCCGCCAAATATCATTCCAGCCCATATTCCCTGGTTTTATATTGGGTCCGATTCAGTACTGTCAGAGCATGTCGGAATATATAATATGCAGGCGAGAATAAAAGCATCATAATAGTCCTCTTACAAGAAAAAAAAACACCTAAGTTGGGCTCTATGTAATGAACTTTCTTTGAATTTGCTTAGAGAGAAAAAAAGAAGTTTTGATCCAAATTGTATTCCTATTCCCCCATCCTTTCGCTTCTGGGTAGAAAGTGTTGTAATGCTTCCAAGCAGCGGCATGCCTATGACAAAATTTAGTCCCTTTCTACGAAATATATACAGCACAATTTGAAGCAACTTCTGATGTACTTTGTTCTAAGAGTTCCACAGAGACGGATGGAGGGGGAGGGAGCGGCGGAGCGAGAGAGAGAGAGAGAGCACTTACCATAACACCTTGGTGGAAGGGCCATCCCAAAAGATATCCAAGAGGAACGCCCACAAGGTAATAACATCCGAGGTTTATGTATGCCACATATGCTTGCCATCCTGACCCCACAGCCACTCCTGCCAAAAGGAAAAGGAAAAAAAAAAAAAAAAAAAACACAGAAAAAAGGCTAAGCCTGCGAAGGGGAAATAAGAAATCATCATTGACAAAGGAACTTGGGAAACGCAAAGTATACCAGACAGAACTGGCTGTACACTGTTAACCAGAACGGTAAATGCTAAGAAGGGTTTCAGCTTCTTGACCACTTCCAGGACAGCTTCACTAGACGAAAATATGAGAGCGATTTCGTCGTTGAAAATCATTATCAAAGACCAGAACAAGAGGCCGATCACAGTTGATGTTATCACCGACACCGCAGAGGCAAACTTAGCGCCTTCTCCATTCCCTGCTCCAAGCTCATTGGCCACCCTCACCCTTCATTGTAATTCATAAATCACAACTATTATTGCTGAATTTTCCAAGATTACAACATGATACCTACCCAAATAAGACAAGAATATAGTTCTGGGGCCACAGAAAATCGGAAAAGAAGTTACCAGCGATTTGCCAGAAGTTAAGGGTTGCTTTCGAATTTCAAGAGATAGTAGCAAAATAATACCCTCAATTTAGTGGTGCCTACTAATTTTCTGAGGAAAAAAAAAAAGAGTAGTGGTGCCTAGTTAGGATACAACGCATCAGTTAAATCATTTACAAAACATTTCCAAAGCTGCCCAGGTGGGTGGTTTGACCGGTACAGATGTGGAGAAAAAAAAGAGGGTTGGACAAGCGCAAAAAAAAAAGGGCTGATCGCGCGTCTGACTGGCTTAGCCAAGAGTCGAGCCGACAACAGATAGGCTTAATTAAATGACATGGTGGCCTGTCTGTCGTCCATTGCATAGGATTTAATCCAAACCATGTATCTAGATGCGTCTGGATATGTACGATTTGGACAGCATCCAAACCCCCTTATAAGATGCTCATTTCAAAGAGTGCATGCCAATATTTAATATGCCCTATCCAGTAATGGAGGCCCGTTCACCACTAAAAGCATGTGCTCTAATAATAATGCCGGAGTACAAGAAATGTAGAAAGTACTGAAGAAGTGTATCTAGGTAAAAGTCAGTAGTATTTACCCAGCACCAGCAAAGAAAGAGAGCGGAATCATCATCTGCCAGCTACAAATGGACATGCTGCCAATTGAGAAGGAGCAGATATACAGTAAGGCAAGATAAGATGCGGAAAGATTTGGAATGTTCGGTTAGACATGTTGTGGACTATGAAATGCTTCAAGAAATTATAATACCAAAGTGATCACAGATCGTTCAAAATGCTGCTAAATTATGAAATAAGGTCAATTTAAGTTGTTACACCATATCTATCTATCACACAATTCTAGGCAGTGAAAATTGTATTGCTCAACTCAAATGAAGCTTCGACTAAGCATAGTTATATGGTTCATGTGTTACTAGTTTGCCTAATCCAACACACCCGCGGGGGGGGGGAAGGGTAGCAGGGAGAACTCCATTCGATTCTGTCTAAAGCACCACCAATAATCCAGCCATCATTTTCTAAGTTAAGAGATGAACTCTTCATGTCTGCCGCCTTTGGTGCTTAATTATGAAACAACTACACTGAATATGCAAGTCCAATAATAGTGTCAAATGTGGCAGACCAGATGGACAAGGCATCCAGAACAATCTCTGAGCTGTTAAGGCTTCCAGTGATCAATATCAGTAATCTGTAGTACCAATTCTCCAAGCTGTTAATAATAATAAAAAAAAAGAACAACAAACGAAATTAATAAGAAAAAAGCCATTCATGCTCAATTGTCAGCTGGTTGTTGGGTTATTGGAGGAGTTGGAAAAATAATATGAGGGATCTAGTGACAAGGAGAGAAATATATACCAAATCATGACCCCAGAAGCGGCAGAGAGCTTAGAGAACTCCCACAGACCCGAAAATGCTTCAATGGAGAAACCATTCCAAGTCAGAGGGCAACCGCCACAAAGTGTGTAAAGCAACAACCCCAAACCCAGGAGCCACCAAGAAAAACCCAAAGTTATCGCAGTACCAATTAGTCCAAGCTTGAAGATATATACAAACAACCAACTTAAGATCAAATGCATCAGAAGCACCGCCAAGGACATCCACGCAATCACAGCAGTTTTAAGCTGGCATTGCAAGAACCTCTGCAGGGGAAACAGAAACCCCAAGCAAAAGTGTAGTGGTAAAATCCACAGGGCCACTTCCCCAGTTAACTCTGCTACATCTGAAGCTTGTCCCATAAACTTCAAGATTGGAGAGGTAAATAGGAACAGAGGCAGTATTAGAACGCAACAAATAAACAGAATTATCCATGAACGTTGCAGGTATACACCTAGCATGTAATACTTCTTGGCTCCAAAAGCTTGACCACACAAAGTTTCTAGTGCACTTGCCATTCCCAACTGAGACAAACAAAAATATAAATTCTAATAACAGAGGAAAATTTAAAAGAGATCAGAAACGCACAAAAACAAGTATCAGCTAGAGAATGGGTGAACTACCAATAGACCAAAGTCGAAGCCAATGATGACATTGTAAGCAAGTGAGATAGCAGCAAGCTCAAGATCACCCAAATGACCAGCAAAGATTTGCGTGATTACTATCATGGAGTAGTTGGTAGCCCGGAAGAAGATTGCAGGGCCAACTATGTGCCATAGTTTCTTGGATTCGACGCAAATCATCCGCGCAAGATTGCATTCACGACCATCTTCTTTGTTATTTGATTTGTTGATTGAACAGAAATCAACTAGCAAGGAAACCGTGGATTCCTCGCTTACACTGGTTTCTGCCATTCTAATTTTTGTAATCCCCTAGACTCTTTTGTCACAGTTGATTTAGAAGCAGAACAAATAGAAGGCCAGTTATAGTCATTTCTAGGGCATCATCATATGCTCTTTATGTATCTTTTTTATGCAGTGGAATGGACCACTAAAGAAGGCCAATTATTTTCTAGCTACGTGGTATGATATGTCTTTCCCTAACAGACGGACAATGACTGCCTCGCGAGTCACGAGGTCCCTCTAATCAGTCCTTTGCACAGGCCTGAGAAAAAGGACAGAACATTAAAACATGTGCTCCAAGAGTTCATAATTATCTTATCCACCCTTAAAGACCAGCACTGGGACGCGATTGCCGGGTTCTCTCTGCCATTAATGATGAACATACGGAGGTCATTATTTGCAATCGGATTGCGCTACAATATCAAGCACGAGTTTCTTATCAATCCTACAGGCTACATCTGCCCAGGCCCCAGCACATCAAAAGGAAAGGCGAAAACGACTTCCACTAGGTTATTTAATTTTTAAGCAATGTAAATAATAAAGAACTGGGACCCGATTGCAAATAATGAAATATGTACAGGACTGGCCTACTCCTCTCTGCCCAGGAAAAGGTAATTCTGTGGATATTCCCACAGATATGCTCTAAGATGAACGGTGAGAGATAGTTGTTTGTACAGTAATGAGCACCACTTTGCAATCGAATTAGAGCAAAAGAGTATGTTTTAAGGGGCAACACGTTATACATGTCCCACTAACAATTTGCTCTTGTAGTTTCATTCAGTTTGGAGTCAATCATGAAACCGGGTAATTTCTGAAGCCGTTGATACTCAAATGCGATTGAATGTAGGAAAGTGTATATATATAATACCAGTCAGCTTATCAAGTCAATGATAAAAGCCATTGACTCAGGTGGTGTGTATGTTATGATCTAGAACACCTGACGATTCTGGCTTTTTCTCCCCTGCCCACTTCATTAGGAGCGTGGCTGCTTTGTTTGCCTGCTCAAGCCACAAGAAACAAGATGAGTTCAGAATATACATGGAGCAGAGGTATACTAGAGAAATTTGGAGGTCCTTACCTCCATTTCCCAGTCACATCGTATGGTGATGATGGCCAATACCAAGGTTTGAATTGCTGTCCCACCAAAAATCATTCCCGCCCAAATTCCCTGATAGAGTTTATTTTCATATTAGGACCAATTTAAGAATGCCTTGAACTGCTCAAAGTGAGAACAGCATAGCAATTAGCTCGTCTAATTTTTCATAATCTCTTCGAAATCCAGCCTAAGTATTTTTTTTCCTAAGCTATTGTATTACTTCTCATCACCTTTCCTAGGATGGCTAATATAGTTTCACATGCCACCTAATTTCGATTTCTTCCAAAGGATTTCTACCTCGTTTTAACATGTTTCGACTCAGCATTCTTCTTGTTTCTTGAATCTGTCCAACTATAAATCAATACTATACCGAAGTTTTATGACCTTGTTAATTGGCTCGTCTGTGGCTGAACGAGCCCTGGATATAGTGCAATTAAGAGAAGCTTTGCATCCGGATAGCATTGCATTGGATAAGCTCAAAGTTTCCATACCTTTACTCCAAGATGGAAGCCCCATCCCATTACAAATCCAAGAGGCACCCCAATCAGATAGTAGCAACCTAAGTTTATGTACGCAACAAATGATTGCCAGCCCGATCCCACGGCAACACCTAATGCAAAACAGAATTTTCAAGTGTCACTTAGATCATGTTTTATTCAATACACAAGTCTAGTTTTAATGGGGGGAAAAGCTACGGAGGAATTAATGAAGTTTTACCAGAGAGAACTGGCTGAACGCTGTTGAGAAGGATCGTGAAGGCTAAAAGGACTGAAACGTTGTGCACCTCTTCTAGGACAGGCTTGCTTGAAGAGAATATCAACGCCAACTCGTTGTCGAACATCATGATCAATAACCAGAAGAAGAGACCAATTACGATTGATGTCCCTACGGCTACTATGGTAGCAAATTGAGCTCCTTTTCCATTTCCAGCTCCAAGCTCATTTGCCACCCTTACTCTGCATACCACCATTATCACAGGGTTTTAGTATAAGTTCTGAAATTGTTCATCACAAGCAATTGTACGTTTTGTCAGCTCCCTTGGTGTTTCCAAGATATGCAAATGCTTAAGATCCTTGATGACCTTTGAAAACCTAATTATATATATGTGCTAACAAACAACACTGCTTAATTAATTAGAGTGCTTATCCAGCTGCTGAAATACTTAAAAAATCGACAGCACAACATCCAAAATATATATATGAATTTTCTGGATTGTTTATTTAGATGAATTAGTAGTGTACATGAACAATAATTCATTATAGCACCAAAAGAAATTTCATCTTGGGTGACAAAAATCACTATAAACCTGTCATCAAAGATTTCAGGTAACAAATTATGAGTTTCGTCGCACGAAACCGTCGGACGCACCAGTTATAAGTTCGGACAGTTTTTCATTTGCATGACGGAATTCAAATCCCTTCGCTTAAGTTCTTGAATTCCGTCACGCCTAAGTTCTTTCTATCAGTTCGCATAACACTTGCTAAATTCTTGTAGGGAATAACGCTCGATATAAAGATCCAAAACATAAGAATTCTAACTAGGTGCGCTTTCTTAACAGTGTATGTGAACACACATTTGATTCTGTATCCAGAAAACACTAAAAAATCAAGAGTACTGCTTTAATTATTGAGGTTATTATTATTATTATCATTCACCAAAGCGCAATTTGTGAGGTTCTCGAAGTCGTATTCCTTGTCAGTGATCACAGCTCACCTCGCACGTCATTTATGCATCACTGTGCTCGTCTCTTTGATTTCATAAGTTTCTGGAGACTAACAGCTTGGAGCCAATATGGTAGAACATGAAGCAGATCTATGCCGGAATAGGGACAATCTCAATCCAAGAAACCCAATCCTGTCACCGTCTTACCCACTACTCCTTTATGGTACACGACGAATGTGCCCAAACAAGCGATAGAAAATTGAAATTGACTTGGAGTTGGGCATATAGTGTAGAACTATTACTCGGGCTTCACAATTGTTGACACTAATGTTTTGTTCTATCTATTTGTCATGGCTGACGCGCGTTAGCTAAACTGCTGAGGCTTATATTTGTTTCTTATCTGTCCCGTTTTACACTGTTTTCTCTGTGGAGATCAACGCTTCAGCTAGTCTATGTCTCAGGCCAGCCGTCCGATAGCTGCAAGTTGATAAGAGTTTTCTACGATTTTAGCTCACAAACGGCCAAGTTCCACATGTGGTGAGCGATTGTCTAGGGGTGCAGAGTGAGGGAGCAGTGACACTAGTCAACGGGAGCTTATCGGGCTCCACCGAAGGGAATCGTTTGATATAAATAATAACTTGGAAAAGAACAAGAGGGCCGCAGCCGCAAAGAGGTCGAGAAGTATTACCCGGTTGCAGCAAAGAATGCCAGAGGAATCATCAGCTCCCACCCATTTATTGTCATACTGCCAAACGAGACAAATGATATGACTCCACAAACTAATCATCTTATAATCCCAGTGTCTGTGTGTTGAGAACGCAAGTACTTACGACATTATTCTGTCATTGTGAAAGTGAGGTTAATTAATTAGTTTAAACTATTGTGGATTTACATGATCACCAGAGCAAATTACCAAGTTTAATTAGTTATATAAATTATGGGGTGAAGTTCCTGCGCCCAAAACTATAGAGTTAATGTCAGTTTAGAAATTGTTTGAATTACTAAGTTCATCGCGTTGAACTATAAAACTATCATTATAGTTTGAACACCCACAATGATATTGACTCAGTAATTTGAGACCAAAGTGAATTGTTTCTATATCGCACATTTCTTGTACATAAATTACAGAAGAAATTGTGCGAATTGTAATTTCATGTTAGTTTCAAAAAAAGGGACGTTCATAATTGCGATATAAGAGTGTATGAACATGTGAAGTATAATAATGTCTGACAGGCATTAGGCATATGAAGCGTTCAAAGAGTCGAAGAGTTTAATTACCATATGGACAAAGCATCTAAGGCAATCTCTGCATTATCCAGATTTCCAGTCATGAGTATGAGTACTCTATAATACCAATTCTCTAAGCTGCAAAATTGGATTTGAAAGGAACAATCATAACTTTCAAAATAACAGAGAATAGTAGGAAAAATCATCCTATGAAAAGGCAAAAGTGAAATCGATTGGCTGTTTTCAAGTTGCGGCACAGGTCATGTGAAGGAACAGCAATTTGATGCTTTCTAGGATCCTGTGACATGAAAAGGTTTCAGAGAGAGAGAGAGAGAGAGAGAGAGGAGGTACCAAAGCATGACACCCGAGGCAGCCGAGAGTTTGACGAACTCCCACAAACCAGAAAATGCCTCAGGGGAGAAACCAGTCCATGTATCCGGGCACCCACCAAAAACAGTGTACCCCAGAAGCCCAAAAACCAAAACCCACCAAGAAAAGTTCAAAGTAATTGCAGTACCCACGATTCCAAGGTGAAGCTTGTATACAAACAGCCAACTCACAAACACATGCACCACAAGGGCGACCAGAGATACCCACGCAATCACTCCTGTCTTGAGCTGGCTTTGCAAGAATCTCTGCAGAGGGAACTGAAATGCAAAGCTAAAATGAAGTGGAATCAACCACATGGTAACAAGCCCGGATAGCTCCGCTACATCCGAAGGCTGTCCCAGTCGTCTCAAGACCGGAGAGGCAAAGAGATACAGAGGCAAAAGCAGGATGCAACATACGAACAGAACTATCCATGAGCGCTGCATGTATACACCCAACATGTAGTACTTTTTGGCCCCAAAAGCTTGCCCACATAGCGTTTCTAAAGCGCTTGCCATTCCCAGCTGATAGACAAAAGTATTATTACAACAAACAGAACAATAACGTGGCAAAAAGAGATCGAAAAAGGATAGGGAACTCTTCGCCTTTGTTCTATTTTTCGAAAAATCTGGAAATCAAGGAAGAAGAATGTTGCTATTAAATGACTGAATATATTCTGGAAACCCAAATACCTGTTTAATGTTTTTCCATTTTTTTTCTCCTTAATTTCTGTTCGCTAAGAAACCAAACGAAACCCGTGTATATCTAAAGAGATTAAGTAAATATACCAAGAGGCCGAAGTCGAAGCCGACGATGACATTATTGGAAATGGAGATTGCAGCGAGCTCAAGGTCACCCAAGTGGCCAGCAAAGGCTTGGGTGATGACTAACATGGAGTAGGAGGCGAGGCGGCTGAAGATTGCGGGACCCGCTATGTGCCACAGCTTCTTCGATTCAATCAAAACCCGGCGAACAAGATCTTGGTCCTGATCATCTCGTCCATCATTTGGCTGGGCGGTTGAAGCTGAATCTTCCAGTAAGGGGACATTGGTATCCTCTACTGACGCCCTGCTAGACATTTTTCACTTGCCTGTTAATCTCGTCTATGAGTTCGCTTGGGATACAAACAGCGAGAGAGAACTAGTGTGTGTGAAAACTCCAGATTGATCCTTTGGCTTGTGGTTTATAGTGGCACTGGTACGATTCTTCTAGTGATTGGGACAGGTTGGAGGTCGTCTTCCACGGTGAACACTTCTCGTACTCATCTGCTGCGACCTCTCTGTATTATTAATTTTCTTTAACAAACAAAACAGACAAAAATTTGTTGTATTCACTCCAACTCATAAAACAGATAAGCAATACGTTAATATAGATAATATAGATAATATTTTTATATTTATTTCGTCTAGGCAATTACAAAAGATGATACGTTTTTAGGATTAACGTCTTGAAGCCACGAAGGCACGAATGAGCCTCAAATTCTAATCGTTCTGGGAAGCACGCGAAAGGCAAGTTGGACAGAGGCTTGACGGTCAATCTGCAGAACCAGAGAGAGCCAAAAACCGTCGTACAGATACACAAATGCCTCTCTCGAACTATTTTTCACTTGTAATATTCATTTAAAATTTCTTTCTCTTCACTTTTCACCGACTCTCAGAGTCCAAAATTTTAATCATCCAAAAATTTTGGCACTCAAACATAGTGGCAGCCTATGTTTTCTTTAGTGCGACTCTCCAAAACAAATGTGTGATTCTGTGACTTTGGCCGTATTAATTAACATTTGCAAGATGATTTATTAACTAGGAGACTCTATTTGGCTGCATTTTTGGGAAGTTCCTCACCAGTTTTATTAACCATCTCCAGTAAGATATTTGCTGTAGACTGAAGTTAATGTAGGCTTTTTGAGTTAGAGAAAAAACGCAACGACCATTAATAAAATAAGATAGGAAATTCCATGTAGACGGAACTCTAGCATATATTTGATATTTATTTTTTTTTGTTTTGTTTGTTTTTTTTCTGTTTCTGAGGAGCATAGCCTTAATAACTCTGGTTCATGTGACACTAGTCAATACTTATGAATCATTTGAGTTTTTCCTGATCAACACTTTCGATGCGACCCACTACCCCTCCCTTCTGCAATTTTTTTTGATATAGAAGCGCACCGCCGCCATTAAAAGACTCAGACACGCAGAAATGCTCACACATGCATAGGTCCTGTTTGTGTTTATGATCTTAACTGTACGTGCAATTTCCTATTCACCATCTAAAGGTAAGCCAATTCTCTGCCGGTCCCACTTGTCTATCACATATTAGAGCAGAAGGGCAATGTGTCTAGGCGAACATGGTAACAGGTACCTGTTTGGAGGTGAAAGAAACGAACTAGAAAAGGCAACCTCATTTTGAGGGGCACTAGAAGCAAAAGCAACACCCAACATCATCATTTGTCTGGCTAGTGGTGTCAGCATAGCTACATTAGAGCTCATGGTCTAGTCGTAATTCATATATGGTGGAGAGCATTAAGTAACCCAAAATTCATGTTATAGCCGGCAGGGTGCTAGAATACTTCTCACAGACTATGGCTAGTTTTTTTATTGTGCTATATGGTTTTAGAAGCTCGCATTTTGCTGGGTGGTGTGGTTATTCAGATAATTTGTATCTTAAAACTCTATTAGAAATTTAAAATGTCAAGTGAATGAAATTTAGATATTTCAAAAAATGTAGACTCGTTAGATTTTTGTGTTGTATTTTCAATATTTTAATGTTTTAGTCTTTAATCTTCGATATTTTTTAACTCTTTTTTCATTAAGTAGATTTTGAAATGTCATTTCGCTTTAGAAGTTTGTCCCCTCAACTTGAGTTTTAGTTCCGCTACAATAACACACGATACTATTTATGAGCTTTTAGCTTTGCTTTTTTTTTTTTTCTTTTTTTTCCATTCTCCCGAACTATAGAAATAAATTGAGGTTTCTTATGGAAAAACCACAAGCTCTTTCGGTGAAAATACGAGATCTGAAGGACCATGACTTGTTTATTCGGAGACTGACACCTATACCCAAATTAAGAAAAAAATGGGCTTGGAAATTGAAATGGTATTTACAGAAGAGCCTAACTATTGCTTTCACAATTCATATAATAATACAAAAGGAAAAAATATATTTTCTACTTACGAACTATCTTAATTTTTTACACTTTGCACCCTAAATTACAATATTTGAGACATTACACTCTCTAATTACCAATCTTAGACCACCATTTATCAAAATTTTAGACTAAAATGATGATAATGCTATTTCTATTTTTGAAATATAAAAATATTATTATTCAATTCATTAAATTTTTTAGGTATTATTATCAGAAAGAAATGTAGCAGTGTGTAATATTCAGTAGTTGAAGGGTAGAATGTGTCGAAGTGAGTAATTTAAAGCGAAAAATGTCTAATATTATAGTTAGTGAAGGCGTAATATGTCAAAACTGATGAATTTAGAGTATATAATATATCACGAATCCGATAATTTTATGAGTAAAAAGTATATTTTCTCTTAATAAAACCCAAACTTGTCGGCCCAGTAAGCTATAGATCAGAAACATAGACACTTTGACCGGCCGAAAGGCTGAAAGAGAAACCCATACCTCATAGCAAGGCATTCGGCCTCGGTTGTCTGAGCCCAAATAGCTTTTTGGGGGGGCCGAGAACCACTGTCGCCTTATTATGTGAAGGCGAAGCCCAAAAGGAGAGTGGCACCACTTCAGCCTTTAGGCTTCAGGTGTGATTACTCAAGTTGGAATCGGACCCGGAAAAAAGAGGCGAGTACTGAAGCTGGAACTCGGAACTCCCTCAGTTATTGCGACACAAAACTCCTCTGTGAGATACAAGAATTATGTTCTAATTGAATCCTCGACGTGAACTTTTACAAGATTAAGCATTGGTTTGGTTTAGTTTTTGTTTATGCGAATTACTCTTCGGATGTTGCAACCAACTTGTCGTTTGTGGTGAAGTTAAATATAAATCTCGGGGACAGGAAGCCCTCAGCCTCAAAAATCTGTCTTGAAAAACTTATTCGGGGTCTAAAAATTGAAAGAAGTCGCTGTCGTTCAACAAGAGGGCAACAGATATTGTTGTAAAACTCATGGGAATGTCTAACTGGAGTTTCAACGAGTCCTTGTGTACCTGAATATATATTCAGTAAAATGAAGCCACAGACTGTCAGGCACACCATCACCAGAAGCGACAGATCAGGAGCCCCAAGTTCCTCGGGCCTAGTTAGTCAGTAGAAACTCCAGGACAATCTGGAAAGAAGAGTACGTTTGGGTAGGCGAATGGGCAACAAAAATTTGTTGAAAAACCCTGTAAGATTATGAACGCCACTGCTTCCTAGTTGGTACCTAGACCAGATGGTACCTAAAACTGGGAAGAAAAGAAAAATTCAAAGCACATTGGGAATGTTTATAGAAATATATTAACATAGTGGTAGCCCACTAACCATCTCTGATTAGACAGGCACAAGTCCAATTCATTTTAGCATACTTTAGGTTGTACGAATACCAATCTGTGGTTGCCAGCTACACAACTTTTTCATTGACCAAATTTGCTGCAAATTGCTCAAACTTCAGTGGCGACAGCATTTGGTGGGGTCAGGGGGTGGGAAGGACTGTTGCTTCTTGGGTCACCGTCTACCATTGAAGCAAACATTTGAGGTATCTGAGGCCATTTTCATCACCATGGAAAGAAATGTGAACCATCCTTTAATCCAACTAAAGAAGACAATGCAGGCTCGTGTTCATCAGAAATGTCCTCCCAAGGATGCACTGTTATTCTTTGAAAACGGCAAAATTAAAAGTTTTTCCATCTTTTCTGGACAGATAGATGAAAAACAATGCACAAGCCAATTAGGCAGCGAATTTATATGTCAAAGATCAGAAAAAAGAATAGCAAACAGTTTTATTCGAATAGTAATCGATGTACACAGGACTCATCTACAAATGGATACACGTGTCAACATCAAGGCAATGAATCTCCAAATAAATCATTCTCATCCTCCTCATCGTACAAATCCACCCTCAGTCGAACCCAATTTTGAATGAACAAAACAGCAAAGGTAAATATCAGGAAAAAACAAAAAAAAACATTGAGGCAAAGAAATAAATAGATCTCATCCGTCCATGAAAATAAGATCTTAGTTAGAGCCGACGAGCCTCCACGTGGACGAACCCGAAAAACCCAGTCTAAGCCAACACCACGGCGAAGAAAGTTCCAACAAGAGCAGTCCCAGCAATAACGGCCTTGCTGTGAGAGAAGGCACCATTGCCAGGAGGGGTTACAGGAGTCGTTGTGCTGGGTGAGGGGCTGGGGCTCTCGGGAGGGGGTGCAGGGGGTGAGGAGTTGGCGGGAGAAGGAGAACTTGCTGACGGAGTGGGAGAAGAGGCAGGAGCTTTGGTTGGGGATGGGGTCGGTGCGTGAGAAGAAGGAGATGGGGAGGGTGTGGTTGGAGCAGGGGCCGGTGAAGGAGACGTTTTTGGTGACGGTGCTGGAGAAGTTTTTGGTGAAGGTGCTGGAGCCGGTGGGGACGAGACTGGCGAGGGTGGGGTGGCAGTGGGTGGGGAGGCAGTGGGTGGTGAGGCTTTTGGTGCAGCCCCTGGAGCCTGTGCTAAGCATGAGGTGGCCAAGAGACCCAAGACCATCAAAACCTGGAATCCAGCAATACCCATCTTCATCTTCAAAACTCAGATAAAACCTCTCGAGCTTCACAGAGACAGGGGAGAGAAGAGAAGAGCTGAGAGCTGAGAGCTGAGAGTGATGTGGGAGGCTGAAAAGTGGGGGGAGAATATAAAAAGAGGGCTACAAAGTGGAGGGCTCTAAGGACAGCGCTTACTCAATAATGGCTAAGATTCCTGGAATCGTTTGAAATTATACAGACATCTATTAAGAAGTGGTATATATACACATGCACATGCACCCCACTTGTCAATATATAAATTAGCAAACATCATGAGCTAGCTCACCTCCAACGGCCGTGTGAAAATACTCAAGATCGAAGTTACCCATTACCCTATACTTCGTTGAACTTTCTTCAAGGATCATATACAGAAGGTGCACCGAACAAAACAAACCACAACACGACACCTGTCCCTAATTGGGTTATATTAGGAACATAAATCTGTTTGCAAAGACATCAATGTAGCTCGTAATGACCATAATGCCATTGAATCGGACATGTGACGGGGTCTTGAGGTGAGTAGGACGTCGTTGTCCAGCCACCTGCGTTCACAATGTTTGGATTTTAATATTAAAATTGTGGAATTTGCCTTCACAGTCTGTCCTCCGCGTTAACCCTTTCAACAAACTCGTGGCGTGGTCGGTTGGTGATGACCATAATACCCCCCCTCATTGATTAAATTATCCGCGTGTTTCTAGTTTCTACCTTCCACACCAAGTCTACAGTATGAATTAGCGGACCGACTTTTTATTTTATTTTTTATTAGCTGATCTCATACTGAACACATGGCGCGATTCCGTTTGTGAGTTGATCTGTGTTGCCGCCATCACGGACCATGTCAAAAGTGGGGTTCAATACACGTGTCAAATTTACCGAGGCTCAGACGAGGACGTTTTGGCTGTACTAGTCGGCTAGTCCAAATAGAACATGGTGGCGCTATTTTATTCCATTACATTATTATACTAATTAGCTGGTCCATAGCCGTTCGGTTCAGATAATTGGGGAGAGAGAAACAAATAATGCATGTAACCGTTGCAAATAGAAAAACAATTCACATGTTCGTTTCAACCGAAAACAAGAAAAAAAAAAATTAACATGTTGGTCCAAAACATCCACGTCCTCCTGTCTTGTTCTGAATTTTGAGAAAACGAAGAGAGTGTTGAAGAATCCCCAATTTGGTGTACGCAGAAGCAAAACTCTTGCTTTACTTGGAATGCATCCGTTAGGGGGGGAAGTTTTTGGCGAAACGTGGCAGATAGGGAATGGAAGTGCATTGATGTTTGGTGAACGGGTATTGTGCAGTAGCATTATAGGAAGGATAGTGGCTATATTTGTTTTTTTTTTTTTTTTACTAATCTAGTGGATATATTGTTTACTAGTTAGTCATGTTATTATATGTTGGGTCGAATGATGCATAGGAGCTGGCAAAAGCTGGCAAGAAAAAAATAGGTTGCGGTGAAAGGTATAGAGAACATGGCCTCCGAGAATTTTAAATTTAGGCCTATGATTATGGCCAGGAAAATGATGTTCTATACGTCCAAAGAAGAACGAAAATGATGCTGACCGAAAAAATAGTGTTAAAACCTATCCCAATTGACACGGTGGAAAATTGAAATGACCTATGATGTTCTTAAGCGATAAGCCTTTGAGACTCTTTGAGGGCACCGTCGACTTTGATTGGTATATCATTTGAAAGCTTTGGATCCATTAATGTTTGTTGAATTCTGCTTTCGCTGATCATGACAGAAAGGAAGAGATCCATTCCTAAGTGGAAACTTCTACATAAGAAATTACATTTAAAAAAAAAACCGAAAGAAAACATTTTCGGGGTGATTGGGATCCCAATGATCGTAGCCTAGAAATTTCCGTAATACGGTGGTCAAAGAAGGGGCCCGAAGGCAAACCAAACCACACATGCACAAAGACGCGTGAGGACAAGCAAGGTGACCGAGTTTTGCTTGGATAGTGTGGGCTTGGCCGCCTGGGGAGACAAGTAAGAAGCTAATTGGACACGTAAGTTTTTATTTTTCACTTACTTTGCTCTATCGACACCAATTTCGATATGGGGAAAATTTCAAGACGATTACTTCAAGTCTCAGCTAACTTTGGATGGACGGAGTCTTAGAAGTACAGGTTTGAAATCACGTGGCAAAAGGCAATTCGTTAAAAGTTTCTCTTTGAAATCACGCGGCTGAGCAGGTGAGAATGCTTGTTGCCAGCAATGGGCTGAAATGGAGAAAAATTGTCATCCCTATGCAGGAATGTCTAACATGTTTCGGATACGATAACTGATGCAACCGATTCATTTGATAAAAAAGATCCCTTTTGTTGGGGAATCCAACGGGAAAAAGACAAGAGATGTCTATGATACAGACTTCCATGCTGATTTTTCTGAACTTTGAGTGCGTACTGCCAAAAGTGAGTTGCCTCAGTCTGAAGGAAGGAGGAACAGTCAAGCCGCATTGGGAAACTTCTCCTTGTCCGTGATCGAAGCTGAGGCCTGGTCCAGGCTGACAATGATAATTGAACAGACCTATTCTAGCTGGCATGATTTCTTGGTGTGAATAATTCGAACCACGAAAGGTCAAGGAAGGAAAGAAGAACATTTATGCTTCTATGCCAAATCAAGTCATGCGATCGAAATTCATCCAGGTGGCAGCCTGACAAACGGTTGCGTGCACTTTTTACACGGTTTACGCGTAAGTTTACTAGCCGAACACCCTTTCGAATCACCTTAATTTTCCAGACTCTATGACCCGTCAACCGCACCGGCCGCGCCCTTTCGTACAAAGCCAAAAAGAAAGAAAGAGCGGCTTTAGTACACACTATAGGCCGAGATGATTGGACTAGTTCTTATTACTGATCACCTCTTCCACAGTATTCCAACTGACTTTCGGATAGCTGACTCGAATTTCTGGTGACAGTACAACGAACTCTAGCACTGTCAAAATTTACAAAGTACAGACATAATTCCAATCTTTTTTCAAGCTTCAGAACACCAATATGGTGCGCGTATGAACAAAACACAGAGTCACAGACTCCCAAAGTGTTCCTTGAAGAGTTTAAGCAAACCTTCAAAACTAGCGATACATCCATGTCCTCCATCTCATGAATCAAAATACTGGTACAAAAGTTTTGCAGAATTGTACAAACATTTTCTTCTGCCCTGTTGGTCCGTTGTTCAAACCCCTTTTGGGCATTTACAGAGTTGGGGATTCTCTAATGTTTGCGGAGATCAACACCAAACCATTTATAACTCAAACTTTTCAGGAAACACAGAATTGGTGTACCCACTGCTGAAACTAGTTATATATTAGTCGCTTCAGATTGTTCGCCTCTGTTTTAAGTCTGAAGCAATGACCTTGTAAGCCTTATGACTGAGATATATCTAAAAGTTTCGCACAGGCATATATTGCAACACCGGGAAAAAAATCTCAAACCTTTCATCTATAAACGTCAAGACTGCAGTTAAAAGCAATGTTTTACCGTACAATGTATACCATTACACTTGGACATATTAACTGATAACCGCAGTAGACCCTTTTAATTCTCTCAAGCAGCAGATCCTCTCTTTTGAACTAAACCAGGTCCTCATCTTCTAAATAGCTTGGACCAAAGGTAGACTATACTGAAACAAACTAGTCCAAAAAGAATCACCTGCAAGATATGATTTGAGCTATGCTGGGTGATTGTTCTATTCAACCTCTTCATGCCATTTTTCACCCCAGCACCAGCTTGACTCACTGCCATTTGCTGTTTGAAAATCAGAAGAAGCAATTTGTCATGGTGCAATATGTTCATCCCTTCACCAAAAAGGTAGATACTTTAAGTGACAGAACATGACTTCAGATGGTTTTTGTGCGAGTATATACGTCTTTGTGTATGTTTTCTTAGCAACAACTAAGTATTAATGCAAAAGAGAAAGGATCATGGATGCAGAAGACAAAGCAGAAAAGAAGCTTGAAACAGTGCTCTCAATCAGAGCACACTAAGACTATGGACGCCTCAGGACATTAAACATCAGGTAATATCATGTTCAAGCTATAAATTTACCAAATCAGAGAGGATTTCATTCTGAATTTTTGTTTCTGCTTCAATCTCTTGAGCCACCTGCAAGGTAGCACGCGAATAGGAGTAAGCAAAACTAAAAAAATGAGAAATGAGAAATAAAGGTTAAACTTCCAAACAGAATTTACAAATGCCTTTTATTAATAATACTATAATTAGCATTTCCTCTTTTGTTTTTGAATCCAGATCGACACTATCTAGGAGTGACTCCCATGAACACCCCTAATGGGAAGGTGGCTTAATCAATTAGCAACAGGGTCATAGGTTGGTCAGCAAACAGAGTACAAGAGTTGCATTAAGACAACCAATTTCACTTCTCCAAACAGCCGTTCTTGTGGGAAACCGCTTTACCAAAAGCACAAGAACAAAACAAATTCTTTTGGACAAGCAATTATCAGATTTATGTTTTTGAAACCAAATGCTAGACATTACCTCTCATCAAAATTATTGGAAAACTTTTTTGGCCCCAAACTTAATAACTGCAATGGTGACCCACAATAAAACAGCCTCCAGTAATGACAACATTGTGATTTAAAAGATGGGGATCAGAGGATGAGAAGAGAAGGTAGTCAAACACCCACTTAACAGCGGAAGGAGATACTTCTTGATCAAATCCTTATCTGTTCTCAAAATGGATAGAGGAGGGGAAGTTTTTAAAATCATAAGATGTAGTCTAATGGGTAAATTGAACAGAATTGGGGATTTGTAGGCCACTAAATGGTTCAAAATTTGTGAGAGGTGATAACTGTTTTGATGAAATGTTTAAGTTTCAGGAATTATTTCAAAGCATAAAGAAGAGCATTCCCAATGGGTCAGAGAACAACATCCCAGAAACAAGAATTATGGAAGATAGTAGGCTTTCACACTCAAGCTATGGAAGCGCAAAATTAAACAAATGACAAAGGGTACATAACTTTGTCTTGGAGTATCCACATTCAAGCAACAGTATTTTAAGCTACCAAATCCACCATACACACACCTTGATCGCATTAAAGAAACCATTTACCAGCTAAATTGATACAAGTCCAGGCAATTAAAGGACAGAATTTTAGATGTCAGTGTCAATAGTTTCTAACATTTAGCATAAGACTTTCTTTCATCAATCTGGAGGCCAACATGGATGACAAAACAAACAAAAGCAACCAGCAAATTTATATCCACTGATTAAGTGACCATCAGCAACGCCTATTACCTGGTTTGATCAATTAAAAAAATTAACTTAATATGTTGAGAGTTCATTGCTTCAATGATTTCCCAGTTACTTTGCTGTTAGTCTTCTCCTTCAAAAGGGTCTTTTTCCCTTCTGCTTTTCTTGCATCTTGGCTTGACTGAAAACCTCAGGAGGCACATTGAGACACCCAACTCATAATCTCGGCTTCCCAACATCCTGCATCTTTTTTACTCAACAATCCGCTCAGACGCTGTAATTGTCATTGAGACTTTTCATCAACTTGATCACTCACTCTATTCATAAGTTCTGCTAGCAATTGTAACTTTATTTCTTATACTGCTTCCAAGTTCCAACTCATACTTCTGTTACTAGATCCCAAACAACATAGACTCATGCATTGCAAAATTACAAGCTCTTTCACACAGTTCAGATGCACTTCAATGAATTTTGTGAGCAGACTGAACTCAAACCCGACTTAGATTGCACAAATTTTCTTTTGGAGGCAAATAACTCAGCACATGAGCTCCATTTAACTTCCGGAAACAGCAAATTGCAAACAAAGAAGAAAAGATAATTTCCGAAGAGCGAAAGAATTGGAATCGTACGCTTTTAAGGCGTTTAACTTGTGAATGAAGACCGGAAATTTCTTCATCGAGATCCCCATGCACTGGGTCAATCCTCAGTTGGATTTCATCGGCATTAGCCCCCTGTCCCTGTCTCGAACTAAGACCTTCACTGCACAAGGCATTATCCAAAATTAGAACATATACGCACCCATACATAAGATATCTATAGATGTAAGAATGATCAGTCCCCACGAGCGAAGTTGTTGAGATTAAAGTTAAGAGGGAATACGGGTACCTTGATCGGTAAGGATTTGCCATTAGATTGAGAAGGAATTGCAAACCCTATACCAGAACCGGGTTGGGAACTTGGGTGATCCGGGACGTGTCTCGGGAAGTCAGGAGAAAAGAGTGCTAAACGTTTTATAATTATCGGTCTGGTCACGGGTCACGGGTGTTTAGAGGGTGGGCGCAAGATGAACCAGTTTGACCCATCACCCGACCCTGTACTCAGTCCATTTGACTCACTTGGTTTATATTGGGCTGGCGAACCTTCTATTTTTATTTTGGGCTGGCAAACTTCGCTCCCTTATCTAATTATCGTGTTTTGCAAATTGAAACAAATTATACGGCCGAAGGAAAAGATGGGCCAATTTGATCAAAAGCAAGCAAGCCCGGACCCACTTTTACATGGGCTATTTTTTTGTTTTCCCGTAACGAGGATGAACCCCACACACCAAGCCGGCCTCATAGATTAGCCCAGTTGAACGGTGGGTAAACTCTGAAGGAGCTAGCACAGCGATTCACAGTCCACAACTTTCCATTTAAGTCACCGGTCTAACCTTAGGAGAATTCAAACTCAAGACGAGTGTCTAACCCACACAACTTCCTTTCGCCCTAACTACTGAGGGATCCGGATGGCTTACATGGGCTGATTTTTGATTTGCATAAATTAAAGGCGATACAGTGAAGAGTAACGATCAAAGGTGAAAGGGGGTTGTCTTCTTCCAAGATAGTGATGGATCGAACGTTCAAAGTTGGTGGACTGTGTCACTACATGGACAAAACATAATGGGTTGGTGAAGGGGAGAGATTTTTTCATTGCATGATTGCATCAATCCATCCACTGTTATATTTTATTCTGACCATAGAAAACAATACCACCAACCACCCAAGAGTTAGGTTGAGTTATTTATAGTAGACGTGGTTGAATTTTAAATGCTACTTATGCCATATGATATGAGTGAGGGGCATTGAATACTCAATTTTTTCCTCTGAATACAAGCTTTGATTTTGAAAGGTGAAAGAGGAGGCGCTGAAGTCTTTGGTAGGTGTTGACCAGAAACAGTACAGTGAGTCTTTAAACTAATAGGTGCCGGATCCCATATAAGACCAATGTCCCACTGAGGAGATTGTGAAAGCTGAAGTCAAATTACCTCTACTCATGGAGAACCAGACCCAGAGGAAACCCAGAATTCTTTGCTTCCATGGTTTCAGAACAAGCGGTGAGATCCTCAAGAAACTGATCGGAAGGTTGCCCGAAGCGGTGCTAGAAAAGCTGGACTTCGACTTCCTCGACGCCCCTTTTCCTGCTGGAGGAAAGTCCGACGTGGAAGGGATTTACGACCCTCCTTACTATGAGTGGTGGCAAGCGAACGAGGTTTTACATCTTTTCCCAGAAAATACAGTTCCATCTATATCTATATTTTTTTCCCCATTGAGAAAAAGAAGGCGCGTTTTAGTAAATTATAACGGTCACTTTCTTTTAGGATTTTACAGTGTACAAGAATTTTGACGAATGTCTTGAGTACGTAGAAGATTACATGATCAAGCACGGTCCATTCGATGGAGTACTGGGCTTCTCCATGGTGGGGTTGCTGAAAACACTTATTACTTCCCCTAACATTTTCATGAGTCGATGAATTTTTTACCTCCTCTACTTTTTAGCTTCTAACAAATTGACTAATGAATTGCAGGGGGCAACTTTAGCTGCTGCAATGCCGGGAATGCAAGCAGAGGTACAACAAACTTTCGCAGTCGATTTTACCAAAGGCATCCCTTAAATGTTTCCTACCATTACATGTATTTTACCTTTTGCTAAAGGAAAACCAAAGTGTTTTCAGAATTAGTCTGTGTGAAGGACAACGAACAAGTGTCACTAAAACGAAAGACTGCTGTGTTAATTGCAGGGTGTGGCTTTTACCAAGGTACCAAAGCTAAAGTTTCTGATAATACTATCTGGGGCTAAGCTAGGAGGATCCAAGTTTGGGGCGCCTAAGCTGGCTGCTAATGCTTTTTCATCTCCCATCGCTTGCCCATCTCTTCACTTCATAGGTAATTTGAAGATTGGTAACGCCCTATGCACACACACCCTCACACCTAGTTACTTTTGTCTCATACAGTTTTGTTGCAAAAACAACGAGGTATTCCCTCCTGTACTTGTTCTACTATCAATTTAAAGAACATCTTGAATGCCAGACTATTTTCCTGCATTTCTGTCGGTCGGAGATCACTGGTCAGTCCCAAAATTTGAGTCCAGAGTTTGATCTTCTTCTCTGCTAAAGACTTTTGAGAATATAGGCCAATGGGAGTAAAAGAGGATACACAAATTAGGGAAAGTTTTCGTGGTCCTTAACAATTAAGTGTCATACGTAATTAGCCGGTTTCCTATTACAAATGCTCCTCAATGCTTTCCCAGTCATGTGCATAGGTTGAAAATTTTCCACCGGGAGGTTTTTCATTGCTCACCACGTTTTCTTCTGCAGGTGAGACGGACTTCATGAAGCCAGAGGGGATTGCTCTCCTAGAATCATTCGTGGACCCTGTTGTTATTCATCACTCCAAGGGGCACACTGTTCCTAGGCTTGGTTAGTATTACTTCGTTTCTGTCAATTCAAATGGTCAGTGTTGCTCTGTTTTTGTTCTAAGAATAGGCTGAAGGGTAGGACTAGGATCCCGAGTTTAAGACCTTTAGAAGATGTTTCTGATTGTCTCAATGAAACAGTACAGAGACTAATGGAAAATAAAACAAATCTCCAATGCTAAATTCTTTGCTTTTCTTTTCTTCCTTTTTGTACAGATGGTAAAGCAGAGGAAACAATGCTCAAGTTCGTTGAGAAGATTCAGATGATGCCATGACCGATAACACACAGGGGAGAATGAGAGATCGCTAAGATTAGAAAGCTGATTTATCGCCTCAGATTCTCACCAACCATTATCACACTCCTTTTTGTTTTTGGAGGATTATGTAATAATCTGTGCCGTTAACCTTAAGCTATGGTTAAATCTTGACTACCAAGTCAATATATCCAAATATTTATGATTGCATTCAATTAGTTTACCCTTAATAGCTAATAAATAAGAGGGTGCTCCCATTGCATTCGGTCAATCCCAAGCGGATGTCCATTGATAGATAGGAAAATGTCCAAACCAAATGCACAAGTTCAATAATTTTGTGGCAACTCCAGACCAGTTTTCTTTCTCCATCCCCTGTTTGGTTGCTCTTCTCCCAATCTGAATGGTATAAGTAATCGTCTTTTCCTTTCAACTCTGACTTGTAGTTCTGTAATATGATCCACCTTCCACAATAACCCTCCAAATACTCTCCTGCTAGAATACAGTCAGAAAATTCTGCAGACAATCAGGTCCACATTCGTCTCTTGTTTACGAGAAAGAGGACTGGTTGAAAAGTGACTTGAGCCAACTGATGTGAAAAGAACTTAAAGATGCGATCTGAATTGTCACTCCTTGGGGGTGCGTTGAAGCTCCATGAATCTGGCTCTGAACCGAGCTATTTCTTTGCTAGAATTTCCAAAATGTGATTTACTTCATGCTGTAAGTTCCAAAGGGCGGTTGCCTAATCTTTGGAGGCAACTGAAGTGAGAGAGGGAATGCTTATAAATCCCACATCGGAGAGTTGGCGTGATGGGGTTAAATCCCACGTCAGAAAATAGTCATAACAATGGAATTGTTAATATAACAGAAGTAGACATTGGCGAGAGCTTCCAGCCAACCCATTGGGTCTGATACGTAAATTTAGGCCCAACACACTCCCAGTTTAAGTGGGCTCTACTCCAACGATAATCGTAGTGCAACGTTGGCCTTCACTTCAGTAGCTTCCATTCCCAATTTACACGCCCCGAATACATATAAATACCCTGCCTTTACCAGCAAATGACTCTTACATCCTCATTTATTTCTCCGTAGCCGTAGGATAGGATCCGAACCACACGTCCACACCTTCTTCGCGCGCAAAAAAGTCAATACTTTTCAAGGGCCATTACCGTCCTTATCGCCATACCCCATTTTCTAATCCAAAATTCCACATTATTCCAAACCCTGAAATTCGCTGCTTAATTGGAAATTCCCGATTAAGAAACCCGAAGGTGATATCCACGCGGCGCCTCACGCGCCACCGAGAAAATGGAACAGCCCAAGCCGGAGCCGGAGACGGAGCACGCCACGCAAGCCCCGGTCCAGGACCCGAACCAGAAGCCCGATCCGAAAGAGGCGAGCCATGCACCGAATGGAGACGGGAAGTGGACAAGTTTCGTCATGGAATCCGAATCTCAAAACGAGACTCAGAACGAGCCATCCCCCAACCGTATCGCCTCGTCCGGGTCGAGGAAATCGGTGCATTGGAGCCCCGAATTGGTGACGGAATCATCCGCTATGTCGTCCCCTCACGAATCCAACCCCTACGTTTCTACTGCCCGTGCGCCTTCGTCTTCATTTTCTCTCAAGGGTATTGTATTCTCTCCTCAACGCGTATTTATATCTGTATATATACTTAAGCATCTTTTTTTCTATGTATAACGAATATGTACCGAGGGAGTTTACCGTGTTATTTTTCGGGTAGATACGGTGTCAACTGTGCGGAATGTGCTGGGGAGGTGGGGAAAGAAGGTTGGGGAAGCCAGTAAGAAGGCTGAAGATCTCGCTGGGAATACCTGGCAACACTGTAAGCTTTTAAGGGTCTTTTTGTTCTCTGAATTAATTATAGTACTATACTATCCAGGTTCTTTGTTAGGTTTAATCATTTTGATTCCAATTATGTTGCTCTTTGACTTCTGTTGAATTAGCTGCCTGGTTAAGTTGTTTGTTTAAATGTTGTTCTGGTAGGGTATCTGGTTCTGTTTTTATTTTATTTCTCTGCATGTAGATATTGGTGCGGGCGCCCTTATTTTCAATCATTGGAACTCCAAGTCCTTCGATGACCTTAAATGCCAGAAACTTTAGTGATTGGACTTTCTTATGGTATTACTTTTGTAAGGATAAATTGCTTGGTTCATAATGAAGGATCTTGGGAGATTATAACGAACTATTCTGGCATGGTTTGGAAAAAGATTAAGAGTATTGGTCTGGCAATTGCTTTGTCTTTTAAGTGAGAAGCAAATGGAGGAAGATGATGAAAATATTAACCGTTTGAGTTCTTTGGAAGATCACTCCCACAAGTGGCTGGTAAAGTTATCCACATGAATGAATAAAAAGGTGACAGCAAGAGGAAGCTTTGTGTTCCTTTTGTTTTACCCATTAAAGAACAAAGGGGCATATTTCCAGGTTACCATGGTGACACAGAGAGATAGATAAATTAATTGGAAGGTGAAACTAAAGGGGAAGCCAAGGAGCAAAGGGGCATATTTCCATGTTACGATGGTTGTACAGAGAGTTAGTATATTGATCATGCTTACCACATTGTGTTTCCACTAGCCCGCAAAAGTTTTATCTGTTGATTAAAACATGCAAGGTTATGAGGTCACTTGATGTCAAACTCTGCAAAGATATTGTTATGAATTGATGTTTTACTTGATGCTGTGGAAATAAGTAACAATGGCTTGCAATATGGTTTTGAGCTATTATAAATAAAAACTAGTTTATTTTTGGATGTTGATGCTGAGACTCCTGTATGTCCTCAATCTAAAAGGTGAAACACTCAGCTGGGGTCATGTACTTTTGTAAACTAAAATTGGAGATCCTTGCCTTTTATTTTGTGTTCCTGATTTGTAGTTTATAGTCAATTTCAAATTTAGTTAAATGTTTCTCTTGTCATATATTAAGTGTACAGTCTGCCGTGTGTTGTATTTGGGCAGACATTTGCGGTTAGAATTTTTGGCCATCATACCTCTTCTCATAATTTTGGTCCATGTACTCTCTTCAACCATAACAATTTTTCTTTGTAAGAATAATCTTTCTTCATGCACTGGTCCTCTTTGGACATAACCAATGTATGCTTACTCACTTTTATTTCTGGAACTGCTACTGTATCTTCTTCTTGGTTTCATATTAAGGGCCAAATGCAGCTTTGTTTCATAACCTTAGTACTGACTTTCTACTTTTGTTGTCGTTGTTTTTATGTAGCTTGCTTTTACAGGTCTTATAAACTTTTTCTCAAATGTTTTCAAAACCATTTTGCACTTTTCAGAAATGAAACTGGTATTGAGTCCCCGTTTTATGTTTCCCCTTTGTCTTTCTATTTGATCAAGCACTAAAGTCACCTCCTTCTGCCCTGAAACAGTGAAAACCAGCCCTAGTTTTGCTGATGCTGCCATGGGAAGAATTGCACAGGGAACAAAGGTCCTAGCAGAAGGTGGTTATGATAAAATTTTCCGACAAACTTTTGAGACTGTTCCTGAAGAGCAACTTCTAGATTCTTATGCATGTTACCTATCCACATCAGCTGGTCCTGTCATGGGAGTTTTATATGTATCTACAGCAAAGCTTGCTTTTAGCAGTGATAGCCCTCTTTCATATAAAATCGATGGCCAAACTGAATGGAGCTATTATAAGGTACATCTGCACCAGTCCTCTCTGGATGCATATGATAGGAGAGTGGTCGTGAAGATTTCTTCCACTTAATTTTCACTTTATCATATGAAATTGAAGTTTCATCGCGATTAATAGGAGTTTTCTATCACTGTATTTGAGGCATTTTAGACTTTCTTTTTTCTCAAAGCAAAATCAGTTCTTGCAGCATCTCCATTATATGAGGAACTGAACAAATAGCTAGAATGGACCTAGGAAATTTCAATTTTGTGGTAGAGAACTAGACTATAGATGGACAGGGGGCTATATAGTGTAAATGTTGGAGGTGTTCTTCCCCTCCACACCAATCACGAGTTTTTCTTCATTCCTCTCGTATATCGTCGTAGCGCCCTTAATGCTAGGTTTTGAAAAAGACTTTTTTTGTCATTCCCATTTGGGTTCGATTCGGATCCCTCCGAATGTTTTCTTTTCCCAAGTGTTTTGGGCCAGAGTCTAACTGGTATATGTTATCCAGTAGGAATACTCAAAGATTAGGGTGTTTTTGGCTGAGAGTGTCATTGCGCTCCTAGGCTATACCCCAAGTCATCTGACAGTACTTGAGCTTGTGAATCAGCATCCTATGTTGGACACTTGAAGGGTTGTTTTGGTTGACTGCCAACTTAACTGATGCTCTACATAGGTTTTTGCCAACATTGTTAGGTACTAGATTTGACAACAGTGAAAGAAGTTTGGCATCTTACAAATGATTTTAAGTCAATTACAGTATCGTCATGAGCTGCCATGGGCCTATGTGCAACAATCTCTTGGAGTCGCATCCCTACTTGTTTTTCATTTTATCATAGTATCTCAGGGGTTTGTGCTTCATGGGTCAGAAGTTCATATGTAGGGTTACCATGAGGGTACTTTCTTTTACTGTTCAGAGGTCTTTCTCTATTTTTTTAATTGAAGTTGTACACTCTACCCGCTGAAGTAATGTGGATGATTTCTTCCTTTACCGAGTAAAAAGAGATGAAATCAAAGAACTTTTTTGAGTTGTGGCATGAATTTTCATCAGACTTCTGTTTACTGTTTCTAAGTCTAACCTAGTGTATAGTAGGATCAAGCTCAAAATTTTTTTTTTTTGGCCACCATTCGACTCATTTGTTTTTTAGTTTCCTGCAGTATTTTTTTACAATTCCTGCCTTTTTTCTGTGTGATGTTGATAGGTAGTTATCCCATTACATCAGCTCAAAGCTGTTAATCCTTCAACAAGCGGAAACAATCCTGCTGAAAAGTACATTCAGGTTATCTCTGTCGATGACCATGAATTTTGGTTTATGGGCTTCTTAAACTACGGTGGTGCTGTGAGGGTCATACAGGAAGCTTTGCAAGCCAGCAGCTTACAATCTGCTTGATGCCTGCGTTTGCGGCTCATAGTTTCACTTTCTTGTACAATTTGTTCATGTAACTTGAAGTTATTAGACAGTTTTATCATGTGCTGGTCTTGGAGAATCTTATATTGATCCACATATATTTGAGAATTCTTCATATCCCTTGTGAAAATGAAACGAAGTGATTGTAGAGTTCACATCTTTGTATGTCTTAGGGAGACAGCTTACAAAGATATATTCGTGATTGTTTCCAGTCTATATGGTTATATCTTAGTATTGCTTACAACAAGTACTTTGTTCCTGCATTTTTCTCCTGTTCTTCCCTTCACGAAAGCATTTGGTATGAGCCAGCAAAGAGAATTGGCTTGTTCTAAACGTAGTCCATTGATTATTTCAGCTCGAAAGTGCTTTCGATAAAAAATAAACGACTCTTTGCAGTATCATTTAGCCAAAACCTTTCGATTGCGCGGAAAAAACAAATAAAATTTTGGCAAAGCTTAATCTTTTAATTCAGATGCTGTTTAGTATCCATCAGTATGCAAAATGTACGTCCCTACTGCACTAAAGACCTTGTGCGGGAATATCTATTGCAATCTCTGAAAGTTCATGCTTGACTTAACAGCAATATCTCTCACCCACAGACGACATTGCAGGTAGTGTTCCCTGTTTTTGGGATGATCAGTGTCTGCACAATTCGAAAATGGTGGCCCTAATGATGTGCTCACTGACTTCAGTCTACGAGCAGCAGAGGGCAGAGACCCACGTCTTGGTGATCCTCGCAGTGCTACAAACATTATTGACGTTGGACTCAACTTTGATGTCAATTTGAGAGAAAAGATCATTCTTTTTTTTTTTTTTTTTTAGGTTCCCTCGTCTTTTCTAAGGGATTTTGCCAACTGTCGTTGGACTGGGAGTTCAGATGGCGTGAATTACTCTCATACGCTGGTTTAAAGGGTGTTGAAAATGTGTCTGGTTTAAAGGATCTTTTAAGGGATTCTTCATTCTCGTGGGGAAGAAAATACATATAGGCCGGTGCAAATATAGCCACTTTATATCCTAATCCGGATTGTGTGCTTTGGAAATTGAGAGGTAAGATTTGGGTCTTCGGCCTATACGAGGGGTGGACCAGCAACTCTATTGGCCTGAGACTAGGCCCAGAAAACATAGTTTCACTTTTTGTACCTCAGCATAATTGAAGCGGGCCAGACAATTTTCCCTTTCGGCATGTGATTGAGATTTACACTAATCCGAGTCAGATTGTGTTAATCATTCACCTATAATGTCAAAATCAAAGGTATCCCCTAAACTGTTTCTAAAGCATGCTTAAATGACCCACTCACATCTTCTACGTGCACGCGTGAGTGTCATGTCATAAAGATTACACTTGATTAAGTCGATCTTAAATTGTAGGGAAACTTAAAGCAGTCCAACAATGCAAACAAGCCCACTTGTGCTCCCAAGCAAAAACAAAGGAAGGAATGGTTAGAACCTCAAACTGACACGACACATAATAGCTAGAGTGCCCCCCCTCTCTCAATGAGAGCTCAGAAGCATCAGATGATGTTCCGGTCTGTGCCCTATGAACTATAATTTCAGTTTCTAGCTAGGTTCCCTATGATTTCACTATAGCCCCCTTTAACTTGAGAGGAAGGGTGAGATGGAATGACCCTTTAGTGTCAGGAGGACCAAAAAGTAAGGGTAATGTCTAGAAATTTTGAAGAATCTTCCCCCATAATTTTCATTCCCCCATTTGCCCATTCGCCTTCAATTGAATCCGGAATAATGTAGTTTAAAATCTTGAGATTTTAGAGGATTTTACTCTCTGCGATTGGATTTAAAGCTCAACTCTCCAACCGGCACCTTTTATTCCAAAGACAACAAAAGAAGGAATGAAAGAAACCAAGAGCTTTCCTGATGATGTACTATGTAATAATGTTTTGGTACATTTGTGTTGGAGCCTCAATTATTTATTGTAACCTTGCAAGGCAACAATTCTAAAGCCGGAGCCACTGGCTTTTACAAGCCCACTAATATGCTCTTCCAAAGTATGCAATTCTACTGTTCCATTAAATCATTGCCACTCATCGAAACTCTTTGTCGTCATGCTTAATTTTTAGAATCTAATATGACATAAGTGTCTAGTTTACTTCTCCATGACTCTCTTTAGCATTTTTCAGTAATGTCGGTGGCCTAATGGGTCTAGTTCCTGGTCGTGTAGGCTAGCTATCATGTCTCTCATATGAACTTTTAACGTCTTTCTCTCTGTTCTAAAATGTACTCATTTTCAGGACCCATCCCGACTTCTTTCAAGCAGATCACCCCACTTGGGTATTCATTCTTGGCTACTTGGAGCTCGAAGACTCCAATTTTGTAGTAGGTAGGATTACTAGTGTCTCACAAAAGAATGTTCATTGAACCTACTTATTCAACACGATCGAGCCTGATTTTTCTTCTGTACCCAGTTGCTTTTAGTACAGTTCTTTTATTCTAAAAGATCTCCCTTGTTTTCTTGATGCGCTGCTTTGTTCTAATTAGATGAAGATTATTTCATTGTCGCTTTTAGTTTTCAACTACAAATGTGTTGGCCTTTAGCTACTTATAATCACTTATTTGCTAAAAATATATCTGCATGTTAAGCCCGCGGCTTCATCTTTTATGAAGATGGTTTATCCAAAATAGAAGTGAAGATTCATCTTTTCTTTTTAACAAAGATAGGGCCATTTTGAGTAGCAAATGGATATACTTTTATCATATTATTGGTAGAGTTTATCACAAGTAATTAACATGCTATAGTATTCTGGTGCAGGACAACTTAATTATCCAGCGATTTGCAACGTGATGGAAACAACGGAAAAATTTCATAAACTTGAGGGACACGTTGCTGCAATTGTCATAAGTTTTGCCTTTTATCATGATTCAGAGAGGGATGGCTAGGGTTTTCATTACGCGGAAGAATTAGTGAACAGTCACTGAAAGAGAATATCGTCCATTTGAAAGCTGGATACTAGTGGAGGAAGCTTTAGACATTTTCAGCCCAAATATGGTAGCTCATGACTAATTACTTAAGACTCTTTTGTCTCCAAACAACAACAATGACCATACGCTTTGCTCTTATCCATGCCATCTAACCCTAAGACTCAAACTCTTTGTTGCTTCCTTCATCAATATTCCCAGGAAACCAAAAGTGGGAAATTGACATCCAATACTCTGCTTTTATGAGAATATTTTCAGTGGAGATATTTACTTTCTCAACGTTAATTTTGCATTATATTGTAAGTCTGATGAATATATATATGTTCAATAACAACATTGAAAATGAAAGACCATTATCAGTTTAGGCAAGCTAAGAGATAAAGACTAAAAGAGAGTCACCTTTATCCGTTATAACACAGCAAATGTCAACCAAACCAGTGGTGGTTGGGGGGTGGGAATGTCAGGAACACACAAACTCTCTCTACTAGTGGGTGCGTACGTACAATACAACTGTTGGAAAAACGCCCATGTAGTCTTTTATTATCCCATCCAAAGTGGTCCTCATTATAACTCTGATGCTTTCATTCAGAGCCATAATAATTCTTGGTTTTGCACAGTACTAGTCTTACATTTATTTATTTTTCACTGCTTGGAATCGCAGCTCAGTCCCTGAGGAGAAGAAAAAGAAGCCCCATTTCCGTGAAACAATTATCATGATGAAAGGAAAGTTAGATCATTACTTGAAAAAACAAGGAATGTGTTTGTCCCTTTGCTGTTGCTCCGATGAGCTGTAAAATCCAAAGCATGAATCATAAGAAGAGGAAGAACATAAAAACTCGGGGATATAACAAGGAAAAGAAAACAAAGGAGATACAAATGAGATGGGTTTGGTTCATTTGTTGGCGGGATGATGAGAAGCAAGCTGGGGCCACTGTTCTAGTTTCTGTGCATGAGAGAGAGGTAGACATAGAGAGAGAGAGTGTGTGTGTGCATAGAAAGGCTGCCAAAGAATATAGAAATGGAAACCACGGTCGTCCCACTCTTTTTCTCGTCCTGTCACAATCCACTTCCCTTTTCTCCGCAATTCTCTCTCTCTCTCTCTCTCTCGGTTAGCTAGTAATATTGCACGGTGCAGCCTGAACGGGGAACTTTTGGTTCTCCGTCCCGTTTTTGCATGAGATTTATCAATCCCGTACCGTTAAGAAGGCCTTTTTTTTTTTTTCTTTCCCTCCGAGCAATTTAGAAGTACTTTTTTTCTTTTCTTTTTGGTAAGTATAATTTAGAAGTACTTTCACTGTTAAACAAAAGTGGCTGGGCCTGGCAGAAGAGAAGGGAAGCGTGTGTGAGAGAGACAGAGAGACAAGACAGAGAGGAGGAGAGAGAGAGATACCAGAGGGATGACACAATAAAACTGTCCTTTCTCATTCTGTCTTCTTGTATGATCGGTTTCCCGCCAACTGACAGCCAAGAATTCACAACCTCTCTCTCTCTCTCTCTCTGCGAATGCATGTCATCACGTCCCGTCAGACGTCCCTCCACCCCGGTTGGCTGTTTTCTGCAATCACATGTAACCTTCATCATGCCCGGAACTTGAGCCCTAAACCTCTTTTCTTCCTATATTTTTATGTTATCTAACTGATATCTGCTATAAATTGTAGTCTGGCTCCATATTCATGCAAACTTGAAAAAGGCCAATAGAAAGATAATTAACGCCACTCCTCCTGTGTGTCGTCAAATCTCCAAGAAAAAGAATTGGAGGCTTAATAGAGCTAGTTCAGAACGTGTAATTGAATTTTCAATGTTTTTAGCTTAAACTTATGATATATTGTCTCCTTTTCTTGGAACTTTTAGCTAAATTGATCTCTCAAACATAATTGAACCCCGCAATGGGCCTCTTTGTTTCCTCGGACAAAATTAGCAAGGACATATCTGAATAGAGGGCAATCTGCTATCTTTATACACTAGACCCTAGATAGCTAGGTTTACCACGACATGCAAGAGTGTACCTTAAAGGATGACAATTTACTGCGATCCATCATACTGTCTATGTACCAATGTTCTGGTTCACCTGCAACTTGTTAGGATAGAATCGGAGATAGTCCCAGTTATAAAAGATTCTGATCAGGAGTACTGTGGGGAGAGACAGATTTCAGTTCCCTCGTGGACTACAAGACTACCACTATTTGACAACAGCAAAATGACACCCTTAGTGCAGTGGAACCCGATTCACACTGAAAAAGGAATAAGCACAAAGTAATACAATTCTGTGTCCGAGTGAACTTCTACTGTTTAAGGCAATGCGTAAGGATGTTAGTAGCAATCTGGTAAGTGTCCAGATAAAACATCAAGATTAAGATGATGACAAAGTACTTAGAAGCACCGTTTCCCACCAGAACACCTCCATGTCTTGGAATCATATGACAGACAATTCATGACACTTTAAAGAGAGCTTGATCATCTCTTGAACTTTTCCCTAACCCGTCCAAAATAGCTTTATTATTTTCTGGGTTAGGCATATATTTCAATACATTTTAACATTTTCTTATTTTGTTTCTGTGAAAGTAGTGTAGGTGATAAGCTAGCTGCTTCAGGTCCTGGAAAGTCAACACGTGAGAGAACCCCAGAGTTTGTCAGGGGAGGCAGGGTGGGTTTGAGTCTACAACAATTATTAGGGCCCTTCTGATTTTGATTAGACTGCTATCATCGTTATCTTGCAAGTATTTTATGATTTTCCGGAAGTTGAAAAGGACAAATGATGTAATATCTGTTCTTTTTTTGGGCTGAAAGAAAAGTATTCGCTGTTTTACCTTTTCTTTCTTGCATTCTCTTCTGGAATCAAACTGTAAACTTCTTTAAACCTAAAAATTTCCCCTGTTCTACATAATTCTTGGGTTAAATCTTAGATGCAAGGCGAGTCTGCCAGGAAAGTTGCTTAAGCCATAGTACAACAAATATATTAGCCGCTGGTAGAGAAAATTAAGGATCTATGAATACCTTGAAGGCCACTATACTTCAGAGCGAAATGTTAAATTTCTACAGATAATTTTACACAAAGAAAAGCACATCGAATTTGCTTCTTCTTTTTTTCCTTTTCCTGGTTATTGATGATAGTAATTTGAGTTGGGTGGCCTTGAATTATATATTCCCTTACTCCCCGGATTACCGAGAAATATATAAAAAAAATATATATATTAAAAAAATCATCCCCATATAACTCTATTTTCGCATTAACCTTCTGATTATTAAATGGATATCGAACTAAAAATTTAAGAGATATGTCAAGGTTTTCGTTCTCAAAGTCATGATTGTCTCACCTTATATATAGTCGATACATCTTTCTTTCATACTCTAGATTGTCTTAAATAGAGTTGCATTCTGCACCAAAGAATATTGCCTTCAAAATTAAGGCCAATTACTTATGCGATTAAAGGTTTCAATTAATTAACAGATGGAGGAAAGTTGAGCACCGGATTGCTTAAAGCTGGGCTAGCTAGGAGCAAAAAATGAGAAGAATTTGATACAAAAATTTAAAACATTTAGCCTAGTCTTCTGAATAAGAGTTTATTTACAAAATTTAGAGCTTGATCAACCTAACGGGGACCGCATATTCACTGGTTGGGACTTGAGACCTCCCCTCATATACGCTCACAAAACCAAGGATCGAGAGCCAAACTCGGTTCTCCGAGTCCAACTTGGCATTAGCCCGAGTCATGGAAGCTCACAGCACACATTCTGAACACTCCCCACCAACCAAACCCCCCCCCTCCCAAAAAAAAAAAAGCGTGGAGAAACGAGGTACAACGTGGTTTTCCAAGCGCGTTACTTCTCTTTTTCGCGGACCTTGACGAAATGCATGTTGACGCGAAGAGCGCGCGCGTCAACCATGTAGGAGACGAGCGCACGTAGGCAGTGGCAGCCTTAACTGCCGACAATTTAATTTTTCCTAAGCAATTCCGTGTCCCTGCTCCCACACACCACCACATTCCAGCGCCCGTACTCTGCTGCAAATTGCCCGGCTGCAACCCCATTTCCCCTTGTACGCTTGCTTGCCAGCCGTCACCGTCCAACCCACGCGCCACCTGTGAAACCCCCCCCCTTTCCCCCTTTTTTCTCTCTTCGTTCCTACCTCTCGTCAGTTCGTTTCATTCAGTACGGGAATGTGTGCGTGACTATTTTGACATGGCCCACAGAGACAAATTCACTTACCCCGAAAAAAAAAAAAAAAAAAAAAAACGAAAGAGAAGCGCGTGGCGTTACAGGATAGAAGAGGTATTTCGGATTCTCTTTTTGCCCTCGTGCTGCAGACTGTAACACCCCACTCCCACCTCTGAATTTCACAGTCCCTGGCACCTCCCAATCTGAATTTCACAATTCTCTACACTTTTACCGCGCAGTGAAAAATAGAAATAAAAATCACTCCGTCGCTAAGGTATTAATTAACCGGTTTACCGGCTATAACGGGTAGAAAAGGGCAAGAAAAGAGACTCGATTAGCTGGGTTTCAGAAACGGGAAAGTATATGAAGGCCACTGGAGGAAGACAGCTCTTTTTGCAGAGGGGGAAATTCATGGCCACATTCTCTCACTGCTCTTATCTTCTATCTGCAGCTTAATCCTTTACGGATTGGGAAGGGAAAATACAGTAAGAAACCAGTAAAAGATCTCGGCTTTGTTGGCGGTGGCGCGGTGATTTCCTCTTTTTTGCTTTATTCATTTTTTTGGGAGAAAATTTACTGGTAACGGTAAATGGAGTTCGAAGAGCACGAGGAAGAGATGGAGCTGGGTGGCGCGAGCTATGACTCGCTGGGGAACTCAGGTCGGGTCAAAATGCCGAGCTCGGGCGGAGCCGGACCCGAATTATCCGTGACGCAGCAGCAGACGAGGCGGCCGAGGTACCGGGAGTGTTTGAAGAACCACGGTCAGCATCGGAGGGCACGCGCTAGACGGCTGCGGCGAGTTCATGCCTGCCGGAGCCGAAGGCTCGCTCGACGCCCTCAAATGCGCTGCCTGTAACTGTCACCGCAACTTCCACCGCAAGAGACCGATGGTCACGCCAGTGCCGTTGTCGGTCCTGCTGACCCGTATCTGCAGGTGGCACACCACCCGCAATTCTCTCCTTACTATCGGACCCCAGCCGGTTACCTCCACGTGGCGCCGCAGCAGCACAGGCCTCTGGCGTTGCCGTCGACCTCAGGAGGACACAGCAGGGAGGACCAGGAGGAGGACGTGTCGAATCCGAGTGGTGGGCTGGGTGGGTCGCTGTCGAAGAAAAGGTTTAGGACCAAGTTCACGCAGGAGCAGAAAGAGAGGATGCTGGAGCTGGCGGAGAGGCTGGGTTGGAGGATCCAGAAGCACGACGAGGCCGTGGTGCAGCAGTTCTGTGACGAGACCGGGGTCAAGCGTCATGTCCTCAAGGTGTGGATGCACAACAACAAGCACACACTGGGTAAGAAGCCCTAGCAAGAAGTAAACTCGCCCGAAGAGAAGAAGAAAGAAAAAAAAATCTCTCCTTTGTAGTAAGCCTAGGCATTGAAGAGGGATTCTACAAAAAAGGACCTCGTTTTTGTTTCCCGACTATTATCAATCTTTCTCTCTCTCTCTTCCTCTCCCTCTCAACCTGGGCACTGAAAGAAAGATTGTTTGTACGGAATGATTTGAGGGAACCTGGAAGGACTTCGGGATTTTAGTTGGCTTTTAGGGTTTTCTGTCTACTTTTCTTGTTTATTCTTTTCTTTGGTAAATGTTTTCTTCAAGGGTTTTCGATTTAGTCAGTGCTGACGTTTGAATCGATGTTGTCATCTTAGATTAGAGTAGACAATTGTTCATCGGCTAGCTAATTTAATTTTCCTTTCGGTTGAAGAGAACTCTTTGCTTTCTTGCATCTAATGCATGCTGTAATAGTAGCAGTACTATGAGCTATGGATGCTATACCAAGACTAGGTTTTTTTTATGTGTTTTAATAATGATTTTGTATTTTGGCAATCTATTTTTGAAGGATTTTCTTTCAGCTAGAGGAACGAGGACTTGCATTGGCGCCTTCGTTTATACTAGGAGAAATTGACCTTTCGTTTGTGAGGTTGTGTGATATCAGACAGTTGGAACTTGGAAGGAGGCCCTATCCGTGGCACCAGCGTGTGCCAACCTCCATTTCCCGTTTACACGTCTCCTTCTACGTGTACTCGAGTGTCTGTGTGTAGCATTTACTAACCCAACTTTTCGTTTCAGACCCGGAAGAGAGAAAGAGATAAAAAATAAAGATTATGGGTTCATGTTTGAAGTATTATTGATGGTGGTCAATGAGTTCAGTACTTTTCCTTTTCTGCTTTCTTTTCAACATAGATACTTCGATCTCCATTCAATGCGGATGCATATAGGATTTGGGCTTTCACTCGATGCGTTGTCAGGACCTTTGCTTGCCTTCGTTTTTTCTTTTCTTTCTTTGCCTTTTATACATCCTTTTTTTCTGCTCAAGTACTTTGGCCTACTTTAAATAATCATGGAAGAAGCAAAGGTTGATTACTGCCACTGCAGAGACCTCCTCCTCTGGCCTGTCCCTGTTGCGAAGTCTCTGCTCTTAGAAGCATATATTGCATACTTTTGCAGTCATTACTGGACACACTGCAACCTGTATTAGCACATGATGGACCTGCTGTGGTGGAGAAGGTAGAACCCAGATGTTCGATCATTGATTGGGTCATGACCTAGGGAAGGAAAGAGCTGAACGGGACAGCTTTGTTTTGTTTCATGCGAAATATTTTTCTATTTTTTTATTGCTAGTATTACATGTTTTTGTTTATCTTAATCAGGAAGTTATTTATCTAAACTCAAATCGAGATGGGGATGAAGTTCACTCTATTTTCTTTTTCAGTAGTCTGTTTCAAAGGGAACATGTGGGAACTTCAGCAACAGGAAAGTATCTTATTGAAAAATGAACGCCATTCTAAATATACTGGGGGGCACACAACTTTTGTCTGCAACTCCTCAACCGCTGCATACGTAAGGTTCGGTGTCTGGTGAAAGAATCATCAAGATCCCAAGAATCTCGTTAATCTCGTTTATCTTCTTCAATAAAACATGGGTTGTGCCTCAAACTCATGAAAACCTCATTTTGATTTCGGTTCCGTTTCTTCTATTCCATTACCTAAAGGAAAAACGGACCTCCCTTGATGAGATTTCATGCAAAAATGGTGACCCCTCGAGTCACTTACGGTTCGACTAGATGGGGGACCTGCTTCCTCACTGGGGCACAATAGGGAGAGAGGACTTGGCTTGGGTTCTTCAACTAGTTCTATGTATAGGGTTTGATGTCTCAATTTTCATAGCAAGATGTACTTTTGTTACTTGTTTGCTTCTTCCGGAATCCAAGCCTACTGCAAGAAATGCTCTTTATGATGCTTTGTTTCTTTGGGGACCAGGCACGTTAAAGCTACAATTAAGAGATGCGGTTCACAATTGGAAATCTTGGTCAAAGGTTAGCTAGATCAGACTATGTAATATATCCTGTTTCTATCAATATTCTTAATAAATTTGGTGGACTGTCTCTATACTTTCCCGATTAAAATGGAGTGGAAAATAAAGGTTTGATCTTCGAAGGCATTCCAAATTTGGTAATTAGTCAGCGAAACGATGAGGGTTACAGGCAGAAAGAGAGAAAAATAATGACAGTTCAGGTTCCTAAATTATTCCCCTAGCTAGTACGGCTAGCTATATAGGTAGTAACAGTTGCTAGAATTCTACGTTTCAGCATTGCAGGGATAATCCTTTGAGCCCCGTCATGCTCTTGTTCTGCTTAAAATGGATGTTAATGGGAAAAGTAGACTCGCTGCACTAGTGGGGACTGTTCTTTTTCTTCTCAATTTTCTATGTCTAGTTTCATTGATGTTTTTTTTTTCGACTGGGAAATATAAATATATAAAACGATTCAAATCCCTTTGTTTCATCAAATAAGGTGACAAGACAACAATTTTTCTAACTAGAGTGGAGAGCCCGCAAGACCATCATTGCCCATTCGATCGAAAGAAAACGAAAGGGCTCAGCGCGCAGGTACTCTTCATCGCAAGAGGGTGAAGTTCCAAGACTTATGGGGCAAAGGGGTCTTCTTCAGGATAATACGGAAAAAAAAAAAGAGGGGCCTTTCTACAGCTGTGCCGCCACCAACCGGCCTGACCAAATTCAGGGAAGAGGGTGGCTTCAGCCCGAAAGTCAAAGACATTTCAGGACGGCCCTTTTCCAATGCAGCATGCATGTCGGAAGCAGTTCGAATGTTTTGCTGGGAAAATTTATGCAGTTCATGTGAACTTTTGAGTTACATTCAACTTGTAGCGATCCCACAATAATACGACGACAGCTAGCTAGTGCTCATAAATTGCCTCGAAATACTATGATAGCCCCTCGTCGCGACAAGAACAGATGATTTGTCACTGAGTCATTTCAGTTAGCTTGACGGCTGACGCATTTTCGATTGTTGCCCACAAGCATCCGCACTTTCGGCCCACTGTATGGATTCCTGATTCGGACGCCGAAAGCTGTAAGCCAAATCCCAAACACTTGGAGCACTTCTTTGACACAACGCTCATGTCCGTAAGCGAAAACTTAGATGGAAATTTAGCTGGTCATGAAGTCTCGAGTTGATCTTTGTCAAGAGAATGAGGCGTAGTTCTGAAAGATTTCTAATTGTTCAAGTACCATGGCCCATGGGATTTAGTATTTTTCCGTGCTCATGTTGCATGCATCTATAGGCTATATAGCTCACATATACCTGTCCAAGAAGAGTCAAAGGGGACAAATGACATTACAGGAGAAGACGAAGGGTCGGGGAGGGGGGGCCTCATGAGATTCCTTTGTATATATTATCAACTTTTTGAAAGCAAAGTCGAGGATTGGAAGGAAAAAGTTTCGATAGAACTTTGCTTTGTTACCTTAGATACCCTTTTGACAGTTTGAAAGACTACGACTCCTCAATGGCACACCAATTCCGAAACCTGAGCTGACTATATATAAGACCCCCCTTGTCCCTACTGATCCAATCTAAGGTCCATGGCAAGTGAGCTTTTATGTGATTCCAAATGGTATCTTGGCATTTGCTGTGTGATGCCAGAGGCCAGGCCCCCACAGCTTCATGGTGCTTGTCTAACAATTAGACATGTAAAAACATGGACCGCTTTCTGCCTTAATCTTGTGAATAGGTCATCATTTCAAGAGATGATCGTTGGGAATAAAGTTTCTGATACAATTTTTCTATACCTAACACAAGTTCTAGAAGATTTTTGGGGTAAGTGGGCTTTTCTTGTACATATTATATACAATATAAAATCTATATTATATCAAACCCGAACCACAGTTATCTAAAAGTCTCCAATGAACACCACTGACCAAGGATAAGCCCACTAATCCTTCGCTGACAAAATATCCACAAGGAAATCGATCGGACCTTTTGAAATGGTACTCCACGTCTATTTCCCCATCCAAAGTGTCTTATATGTGGGCTCCAAAGCCTCTCATTAAACCTTGGCTCAGGAAACTCATGTCTTCCAAACAGAGCCAGTTGCAAGCGGTTAAAGTCGGGCTTCCAACCGTAATTATGGGCCACGACCGTAGCCAAGATCCTCGGGCTGGCCTTCGGCAGACAAGAGCTCTAAAGCAATGGTCAGGCGTAGGTCCACTCTCAAATGTTTCTCGAGCCCATTGGCCGGTGACCCACTAAGTGCCAACAATATAGCTTCTCCAGCTCATCTCTTGTCTCCCAAATTTGTGTTCATTTATGACATAATTACATGTTGGCCAGACTCCAACAGCAATCTCTCACGTTCTTGTCTCCTTTCTGGTTTGCCTGCTGGCCTTTTCCCTTTTCATATTCCAACTTCTGAAAAACCCTTCACGCCCACTTGGTCATCGAGAAGCGATGGGAAAACAATAACAGGTTTGGGTTATAATTCCATTGGGATTGGTACTGGTCATGATTATTATATCACTCCAATTTGAAGATTCCCTTCTATCTCCCATCTCTCGTGAAGGCAGCCAAAAATCTCAAAGATCACTTCTGCCCATGCATGTCTAGGAATTAGGATCACAAGTTTCCCACCATATCGCAGTCCCAAAACACCATTTTTAATTTTCATAGTCAATTTTTAAGCTCACGCGCATGCCCGTATCGGATGACTCTGGAACTTACTGTCTCGCTGTGATCACCTCTTTTTAGTAAACTTTGAACCGAAACTCATTGACATATATAGTATTATTCTTTTTATAATCATGGTACGATTACAATTTAATCCAAGAACATATGACAATATCATGTCCTAATTAAGTCACACTTGACAATAAAAGTCTTGTCATTATTAGCAAAACAGAGATGATCTCAATTCTTCCATCCCGATTCGAGTAATTTATCTATACTTGCGGGGACCTTGGGCTGATCCCCCGTGGCACCGGCTCCAATTCTCCTGGCGTTTTTCAGGTCAAGACTCAGATGGCGGCAACGGTTGTTGGTTGGTGGTTTAGGCTGTAGCAAGCTACCATTTCTTCCGGGGATGACAACCGGACCTGCATTGGATCGGAGAGTCTTCGCCCAGTCGAACTTCTTGGTATTGGGAAACAGCTGCAGTGACTGCATGTTTTCTGATCTAGAAGTCCGAGGCCGAACCTTCTCAGGAGTACATTCTTTCTTGGTCTCTTTTATTTCAATTTTTGATCCTCCTTCCATTCTTATGCTTATATTCACCTCAAGAAGCGTTTTGTTACTTTTCATTAGTTTCCGGCCTTGGGTCTCTAATCCAGGTACTTCTTTTCCACTCCTTCCCTTTTGCTGCTGATAAAATCGATGCAACCTGAGCGCATGACGGTATATCCCATCTTTGATTTCCTCCTCCAAATCTCTTTCTATGTCCATTTCTAGCTCACTGCGAATCTTCAGCTCCTCTTCTGATATGGCAGCCCCCGGCGCTTTCTTGTTCAGGATGTTGGTTCTCAAATGGGTTTCATTAAAATCAATGATCTGTACAAAGCTTAACGATAGGTTTAGTACAACTGTACAAGAAAGCCAATGTTACCAAATATACGTAGTCTCTATTAACAAAGGGCCTAAAAGAAGAAGCAAGGAACTAAATTTGCATATTTACCGATGAGCCTTGCCATGCATAACTCTTGTAATTCAGATCTGATTCCTCCCCCATTAATGGCAGAGCAGATAAATCTGCAAAACCCACAAAGGATATTATCAAAGCTCGATAATGAGAACTGAAAATAAGAATTAAAACGTAAAAAATTCTTATATATAGGTGGGAAAGAAATGGACAAAACCTAGTATATCTGCTTTCTTGTCCATATTCTTCTATATGCTTTCACCGTGCAGCAAATTGAGCCTCCTTAAATCCTAGTAGAATGATTTGGACTGCTGGGAATGGGACCTGTGGTACAGTTGGAACGAAGAGGACCTAAGATGGGATATTTAGGAAGCGAATGACCGTTAGAGAAGTTAGTTTAGTTTGTCATTCAAATTCAGGCGCCAGATATCTCTGCCTGACATGGGAATTAATTAGGGTACGTGCTGATATTAGAAGACAGATATTTTACTTAAATATACAGTGCTTTACACGGAAGGAATCAAGGGTTTGGTTGCCCTTAAAGCACAATCAACATAGGGTACAATAATGTTTGATGGGGGTGTCTATCGACAGTAACCACTCCATTGGGCCAAGAATAATGTCTGTTGGGCTTTCTTGGCCCATCTTAACTCCTCTCTCCCTTTCCTCCTCCAATTTCAGTAAATGTTTGGAACATTGAGAGACTGTTTGGATATTTCCAACTTTCATTAGCGACAGTATATATTTTATTGGGGTTGATGATTTGATAGAATTTTGTTTATGAAAAAAGTACTGGAATTTTTAAAAAGTCATGAAGATGTTCCCGTTGAAACTAATAATCTATTTTATATAATATTTTGAGACCCTAAGATCTGTGAAAGCTCTTCTATGGACTGGCCTATCTAATTGGCTCTACCCCATATTAACAAAAAAACAAAATCCATTTGAGTTATTTACTAATTCACGTCTATACTTTGTTCTTTCCTCCTTAGCTAGTTAGCTATCTCTATTTGTGCACGCGATAATAGTAAGTGGGCGATGATTTCAATCCTCCTCCTAATAGAAGAGAATCTTCTACGAAGGCCAAAGATTTTAAGAAAGACACGAGTTCTTAAAATCACGAGTTTAGGAGATAACTCAAAATTGATGTACAAGACAATAGAGTGATTCAGTGACTCAATGAATAAATCGAAATTTTTTATAATTTTTTGTCTAAATTACACAGTACAATTTAAATAGAGATAAATATAAAAAATGAACCATATATTATTTATAATATTTATATAAAATTTAAATAATATAAAATAATAAAAAACCATTATATTTACCTGTCTATTTTAAATTATACTATACGACAGAGAATACAATAATCTCCATGGGAGCCTCTGGTTGACAACGAGATGGCAAATTGCCAAAGCCGTTGCTTGAGCCCTCGACAGGTGCAGCCTGTGGCGTGTATACGTGGACGGCAAAAACGGAAGTCAGGCGTGGAAAAGGGAAGCCAAGTTGGCAATTTAGTATCCGTACCCAAAAAGCCCATTCTAAAGCCTTCGGCAAAGTTCTCAGCACTGGTGCTTGACGTGGCTGCCATTAATGCAAGTGAATTACCTTTACCAAGAAAAAGACTTTGGAATGGAAATGCGAATCTGATGCTTGTGATTCTATAGTTGTAGTAGGTGGATGGCCTAGAGCTTCCCTTCCAACTAAAACGAGCCAGCGGCTCTTGGTAGTTGTAATATAGGAGGGAAAATCATTTCCCCTTAATTCCCCGAAAATAGGTAACCTCCAAATTTTTTTCTATTTTCTGATTAATATTTTATCCATCAATATATTTTCATTAGCTAGATATTTTCTCAAACTTATTATTGTAATTTTTTTTGTTCTACACTTTTTTATGCTCATGAAATATTAAGACGGGATTAAGATTATTTTTAATGTGCTGTTCAGATTAGATAGTTTAATTTGAAGAAAAATATAATGTTTGTGTCTTATAACATAAGATGTTTACTCGTATTAATTAACAAATAATGTGAATTTACACCATTTAATTTAATTTATGTTGTATCTGTCTCTTTTTAAATTAGATGGTCTAAGAGTAAATTAGATGGTGATACATTTAAATGGTAAAATAAGATTAAAATGTTTTTTAATAGATTTATAGATTATTTAGGATGTTAGAACTGAATATTTAAATGATCGCACCTAAAATATTTAAATATTGAGAGAAACCATCAACAAAATTTTGTATTGCTAATATATCTTTAAGTTCAATTTTCACGTCTCTCAAGCCATACAATCCTCGTCTTTTTTATTAAAAAAAATAAAATAAAATTATATATATATATATCCTGGAAAAACCAGCGCATTGACACAAAACGCATCGTTACGTAAAACAAATGCCGCCGGGGCAGATTACACGGATTTTTCATATAATCCTATGCAAAATTTCGAAAGTACAAAAGAGAAAAACGTGCAGTGGTGGGGGGCATGGTAGTTGGCGTTGCAAAACGAGGTTATTTTGGTCACCAACACTGCTTCGTTGAACTTTTTGAAGAGCTTTTCGTGGGTTTTCAAGTCAGCGGTCCCTAGTTAAACTGTCTCTCGCTCTGTCGCCTCACTCACACTCCCTCTCTTTCTCTTCTATTAGCTGCCTCCCATTCGATCCTCTTTAAGCTTTTTTATTTTTATTTTTCTAACGTTCTCTGTAATTCTATCATTCGTTTGCGATCCAAAGATCCACATTGTTTGAGGCTGATCGTTCGGTTGCCTGGTGATTTCCGTTTACTTTCATGGGCACCCTCTCGCATGCGATCAGCGCCAAACTCGCTCTCCCCCGCCACGATTCTCACCGCTCTCATGGACTTCCGTACTTGAATCCTCGTTTCCAGAGCTGGAGTTCGAGCAGAGTCGACAGGAAGCTCCGCGTGTCTGCGGAGGCCGCAAAGCAGAGCCCATCCGTCGATTACAATGATCCTGATTGGAAATCCAAGTTCCAGAAGGACTTCGAGAAGCGCTTCAACATCCCTCACATCACTGACGTTTTCGACGACGCCGTTCCGATTCCCTCTACTTTTTGCCTCAGAATGAGGTCCGCTTCCGTTTGCCACGGTGTCTCCCTGCATATTGAATCGCATATTGATATCAATGATACGAATTGTTTTTTTCCATTCTTTTTGCTTTAACTAAACTTTTAGCTTTATACATTGAAGAATTGTGCATGATTGTGCTTACGAGAGCAATTGCTCAGAATTCTTCTGTTCATGGGATTTTTGTCGCATTGCGTTTTTAGTTCAACTAGAAATAGCTCAATCAAATGTACTCTGTATTTACACGTCAGCTTGGATTTCATTCTGGTTTTTTGTTTTTGTATTCAACGGTTGCAGGACACCGGTTTCAGAAGAATTTGCGGGAGGTTACCCATCCGACGAGGAGTGGCATGGTTACATAAATAATAAAGACAGGGTGCTTCTTAAGGTATGATGCCTTTTCTATTAATCATTTTTTTCAGAGATTATTTTAGAAGTTTTATAATTTGAATTTGTTGGCCCCGTCGTCCTACATACATCCATTTGTCAACTAGTACAAAAAGTGTATCTTTTTATTTTCCTTCTTTCTTTTGGCTCATTTGGGCGTGCTTCCCTTTTCCTGTTGAACTCTGTATTTGTTTAGTTATCTTTGATGCTGCAGATGTAATTGTGTAAGGTGGTGTAATTAGAGAAACTCAAAATCAAAGTTGTCTTACACTAGCTTTATGGTACATATGAAGACCTAAATAGTTTCAAGAAATCAATGAGAGATTTGGTTCCTGCAGACTGAAGCACGTTGATAGGATGCAGAAACACTTCATATTGTCTGCTTTCATTTTCTGTTCCTGTTCCTGTTCCTATCACCACCTCATAAAAGAATTCATGCCGATGTGAAACTTCATTCTTTTCCTCACGTATTCCCTATATTGTGAGGATATGCGGTGCCTATCTTTCATTTAGATGCGAGTATTTGTTCATTTGTAGGTTGCCAAGAACACGATTTGTACAAATTCCCATTTGCATGCCGGAGATGTGATATCTTTTCTGTCAGCCTATTAACTAATGTTTTCACTTATTTTGTCTCGTTATCTAATATGCCAGGTCATACACTACTCGTCACCGACATCTGCTGGTGCTGAGTGCATTGATCCTGATTGTACTTGGGTAGAACAATGGTAAATATCTGTCTTAATCCTTTTAAAGTAATTGTATAAATCCAAAAGAAGCATCTGATTGTGAACGGGTTGATAGGCCAAAAAAAATGGGTGAGTTGATATAATATACTTTGAAATGGTGCACAAGGAGGGGAGTGTTGTTTATGAAGCCGATGTCAATTGCCTGATATTTCCCCAAACCTGGAGGGAGATCAATATGGTATACTCTCTATATCGTACTGCACTTTGACACATTTCCATGTCCGACCATTTGAGTCTATATAGTCACTGTAAGAACAAAACAATAAATAATAGCACCTCGAAAAAACATTCTTTTGCAGTATGCAGAACACATTGGAAAAAAAAATCTGTGAATCAGCTTCATCATGGTTGAAAAGAAATGCAACTTCACAAATTCTCATTAATTAACATATAGATGGGTGTATTCTTTTATTTTGCTAATATTAGATATCAGTTTGACTTCTCCTTTATGATGTGATGGTGTGTAATTGTAACTTTTCAGGGTTCATCGTGCTGGGCCACGGGAGAAGATATACTTCAGACCCGAGGAAGTTAAAGCAGCAATTGTAACTTGTGGAGGTCTCTGCCCTGGTCTCAATGACGTCATCAGACAGGTCATTCTCACGTGTTATTTATAAATGTCATAAAGTTGCTTAGAGTATTGCCCACATCAAACCAGCAGTCTTATTCGAGGGAATTATCAACTTGAGACTGTATCTTAACTTATATTGCCCGATCCATGTTCAGGCATTTTATTTGCACTTGAATTAAATCTTTGCTCCACAGTAGCTCAGGTGCTTGACAAATAACATTTCTCTGCTTACAAGGGACAACACAGAGCATTGCGAATGACAATTATAGTAGGAAATAGTACTCCTTAGAGGATTGCGCCTCCGTATTAAACACAAAATATGCCATGATTATTACATTGCACTGAAAATAAAACTCGAGTTGAGAAAAATTCATAATTCTACTTTCTCAGTACCTTCTTAAATATCGGCAAAAACTGCACCTAGTATTTGTTAGCAATGCATGTTTGAAGTCTCTGTGTTGTGTGGCCATTAAGTTCACGTGTAAAAAAATTCATTATTCATTCTAGCATTGGAGTTACAGAACTATAAAAAGGTAGGGAACAATCGATTTGTTTACAGGATATTCAGAGTTTATCATCCTTGAAACTCCATGTCTAGCAGCAAGGGCTAAGACACTTATTATTATAACCGTTTCAATTATTTTTTTGTCTGCAGATTGTCATCACGCTTGAAATATATGGTGTGAATAAGATCGTGGGTATTCCATTTGGTTATCGGGGATTTTTTGACAAAGAATTGGATGAAGTGCGGTACATGCCTATGCCTTTCCACTTATGTTGAACATGAATTGGATCATGTCACAATGTTGCTATGTGCTTAAGATAAATGCATGTTTTATCTTCTGTTTTGTCTGAGTTGTAAATTAACTTCTTTAGGTTTTGTCTTCGATCATAGCTATCTAGGAAAGTGGTTCAGAATATCCATCTTTCTGGTGGAAGCTTGCTAGGAGTTTCACGTGGAGGACCTAGCATTAGTGAAATTGTGGACTCTATGGAGGTACTCAGTTCATCTTTCTAATTGGTCAATTAAGAGTCAACTATCTCAAACATAAATCATGATTCCAGGCAATAGGAGTTTTCTCATTTATGTTTTTGCATGTCGAATTCAGGAAAGAGGAATCAACATGCTCTTCGTAGAATATCCAATCTGTTCTGGTGTTGCAGCTCTGCTAGAGAGAATTTGCACGCGGACCAGCATTAGTGAAATTGTGGACTCTATCAGGAGGTACTCAGTTCACTTGCTCTTTCTAATTGGTCAATTAAGAGTTGAACTATTCATTATAAATCATGATTTCCAGTCTGCAATAGGAGTTTTCTACATTTAGTGTGTTTATGAAATGTCTGAATTCATGGTAAAGTACTGGACATTTCCAACCATTTGTCTCACTGTCGTGCAGTTTTGGTGTGAATCAGAATTGAAATGAGATGTGGGTTTGCCGTAATGCAATACATATACTTTTTTGTTGGACCTCATGTCACTTAGTTCATTGGAGTCATGCACTGTTTTCCCAGGCATTTTAACTTGTTAAATTTCAGATTTTCTGCTTCATTCGAATGTATAGTAGGAAATAGTACTCCTTAGAGGATTGCGCCTCCGTATTAAACACAAAATATGCCATGATTATTACATTGCACTGAAAATAAAACTCGAGTTGAGAAAAATTCATAATTCTACTTTCTCAGTACCTTCTTAAATATCGGCAAAAACTGCACCTAGTATTTGTTAGCAATGCATGTTTGAAGTCTCTGTGTTGTGTGGCCATTAAGTTCACGTGTAAAAAAATTCATTATTCACATTGGAGTTACAGAACTATAAAAAGGTATCGATTTGTTTACAGGATATTCAGAGTTTATCATCCTTGAAACTCCATATCTAGCAGCAAGGGCTAAGACACTTATTATTATAACCGTTTCAATTATTTTTTTGTCTGCAGATTGTCATCACGCTTGAAATATATGGTGTGAATAAGATCGTGGGTATTCCATTTGGTTATCGGGGATTTTTTGACAAAGAATTGGATGAAGTGGGTACATGCCTATGCCTTTCCACTTATGTTGAACATGAATTGGATCATGTCACAATGTTGCTATGTGCTTAAGATAAATGCATGTTTTATCTTCTGTTTTGTCTGAGTTGTAAATTAACTTCTTTAGGTTTTGTCTTCGATCATTAGCTATCTAGGAAAGTGGTTCAGAATATCCATCTTTCTGGTGGAAGCTTGCTAGGAGTTTCACGTGGAGGACCTAGCATTAGTGAAATTGTGGACTCTATGGAGGTACTCAGTTCATCTTTCTAATTGGTCAATTAAGAGTTGTCAACTATCTCAAACATAAATCATGATTCCAGGCAATAGGAGTTTTCTCATTTATGTTTTTGCATGTCGAATTCAGGAAAGAGGAATCAACATGCTCTTCGTATTGGGTGGGAATGGCACACATGCTGGGGCCGAAGCAATACACAATGAGGTTGTTGAGCCTGTGGCCCTCTAATAACTTAGTTCATTGTGACATGCAGTTTTCCCAAACGTTAATTAGATTTTTCTGTCCAAAGTGGAATCAAGAGAGAATTTGCGAAATAGAAACTTTTTCTTCCAAGTTGCAAAATATACACCATAAAAGTAAATGAAAAAGGAAAGAAAAAACAACCCATAAATTATGGGAAGCATCCATTTGAATGCACAATGCTGAGACATGAGTGCTATCCTTGTCTTCAAGGACTGGTTGTAAGTATATCTCTAAGACATTAACATCAGGAATCTTACAGGTTCTTCACTTGTGGCTCTGTTTTTAAGTTTGATTTTTTAAGTTGCTTACACTTGCTCTATTCCTTCTAGAGGCTTGCTTTCATTCTTCTTGAGACCTAATTTCACATACCTTCTGCTTTCAGTGCCGTAAACGACGGATGAGAGTGGCTGTTGTTGGTGTTCCAAAAACTATAGACAATGATATTTTGCTGATGGATAAAACTTTTGGTTTTGATACTGCTGTTGAAGAAGCACAAAGAGCAATAAACTCAGCATACATAGAGGTACACATTATGTATTTTACTCGCCCATGCATGGATTTTGTTTCTGTGTATGAGGTTTCCTGATGAATTATTTCCTGCTATTAGTTCCTTCATGGCTAACTTCTTCTTTTTTTCCTCCTGCCTCAATCTTCTTATAGGCACACAGTGCTTACCATGGCGTTGGCATTGTTAAATTGATGGGTCGTAGCAGTGGATATATTGCTATGCATGCATCCCTAGCTAGTGGACAAATAGACATATGCTTGATTCCCGAGGTACTGCCAATGTTACTGGACAGTTGATTGGATGGTTACCTGATCCCTAGAAATTAATTGGATACTTATTTTGTGTGCCCTTCCTGATCCTACTGATATGCACCATTGCACATCTAAGGTACCTTTTAATTTGCACGGGCCTCATGGCGTTCTGCGGCACCTTAAATACTTGATTGATACAAAGGGTTCAGCTGTGGTGTGTGTTGCAGAGGGAGCAGGCCAGGTGAGTTACATAAGGAGTTCATACTTCCAGTCATAGATTGAATACTATTAACTGACCAGGGTGTTTTACATTTCTCTGTTCTTTTCTGGCTTCATGAAATACTACGAATTTCTGCTTCTGTTCGTTCTACTACACTTTATAGATCTCATAACGTCTTCCTGGTTTTCTTTTCCCTACCAAGAGTAAAATTATGTCTGCTGGTGTTTTCTGATGCAGGATTTTCTTCAGAAAACTAATGCTAGAGATGCATCAGGGAACATTGTATTTGGAGATATTGGTGTACACCTTCAACAAGAGGTTGGTGGTTGTATTTTGAGTGATTTCATGTCGTCTTGATCTCCATGATTCTTAATACAACCTACATCAATGATTTGATAAATGATGTCTTAACTGAAAGACACTGTTTAACGATCAGTTGATGTGTTGCGTACATGAGAATCAACTGCTGTTTGGCCTTGTGGTGGTCGCTTGGTAGACTTACAAATATGTCACGTTCTTAAGCCTCTAAGATCTAAGTTCAATTAGTGGCGATTTTGTCAGTGGACTGCTTTGATGTTGTGCGCAGTGAACAAAACCAAAATGGTTCTGTTCTTGAATGGAAATCATGTGCTGCTCTCTCTCTCTCTCTCTCTGTGTGCGAGACAGAATAAGAGAATTCCAATACAAATGTATCGAAAAACAGTCAATTTCGAATTTGTAGTGTCTGTTCATTCTTTCCCAAATTCTTTTTCTCTTCTCTTTATGTCTCCCTTTCTTGATTAAAAACTCTGTTGGTTGATGGATGTGCAACTTTTGCTGTCTACTAACTATGGGTCGCTGCATTCATCTCTCTGAATTCGATTATGGGACTTGGAATGTTCTCAGTACTCAGATACCACTTTACCAAAAGCATGCATCATCAAACAATGAGACAAGCTTCAATGACGACATGACTATGATGTCCACATTGTTAATAAACCCAATGACACGAAGTCTGTTATAAGTTCCACTTTGAACTGCATGTTATAATAAACCACTCTGCATTTTTTTCAGATATAAGAAAATTTCAACAAGTGCAGCTGTTTTTCACTCTTAACATACATTTCGTTTATTTTTCTCTGTTGCATTATCACTTCTAAGGAAATGCCAACATTTTGTTGAAAGCGACGTATAAATTAATAATTTTTTTTCCAGTTGAATCCTTTAATACAAATTCTAGATGATTTTTTGGTGGAACTGCCTTTTCACCTATTCGATGGGATACAAATATCTAATAACCATTCCTCTGACAGACCAAAAAATATTTTAAGGAGATTGGTGTTCCAGTTGATGTGAAGTATATTGATCCCACATACATGATTCGTGCCTGTCGTGCAAATGCTTCAGATGGAATTCTATGCACTGTGCTAGGACAAAATGCCGTGAGTCTCTCTCTCTCTATCTCCCTCTCTTTCCTAAAAAATAATGCATACTATCTTCTGCCTCAGTATGCTACATTTCTGGGGTAGGGATTTCATAGTGATGGCCAATGTCTAGGTCTCCCCATAGAATAGTTCTTATGTGATCGGATGACATTAGCCTCCAGCGTTGCATCTCATGCTTGGTAGATGGGAACATACCGTGTGCTTCATCTTGTATTGACCCAATTCACCATGAGTATCCTGAGTGAATATTGCACCAAGAAGCAGTATGCCATAAAAGAAAATGTCATTCCTTAACAACTTGACGCTCAGCTGATCCCTTAGCTGGGACTGGAATGAAATTGAGAGACGCACAGTAGATCACCTGTGAGGAGCCAGGACCAAGACATTCATGCCTAATGGGATGGGTACTAAAAAACTAGAGCCAGAGCAGTTTTGTTGGGTTTGATTCAATAACATACAGTGCACTAGGAAAGATTATTGCCTAAATGTTGTTTGTGAATAGTAATGAAGAGTATGATACAACCAGGTATGTTATAGTATGCTTATTGAACTTCTCTGGATTTAAAAAGGCTGATCACAAAATAGATATGGAACTCTACAGAAGTTCCCTTTAGAAAAGAATTTAGACTTCCTAGTTTCCGATTAGAGTTGTCCCATACTGATGTCTGCCAACCTGGGGGGTTCCAGCTGCAAACTTTGAGCCCGCCCAGATGAGGTTCGTTCTTGGTTCAACAAATGGGATAGTCCCAGGGTGGATAAGAAATTTCCTATTGTAACTAGATATAAGCTTAATTCATTTGGCCCGTGAAGGGATATGGCCGTAGCTAAATTAATTTTTGCTTACCAAGGTTAGATTGCTGGTGAACCAGCTGAACGGCCCTAAACTTGCCTCATTTTTCAGTAGGGAAGCCTAGCAGAATCAACCTTAGCTGAGCCGGGTAGTTCAGACGTGGAAATTTCAATGAGGGGCCAAACTTGGATCTTGTTTAGCTTAGCCAATTGTCCAAGGTTCAACCCAGCCTTTCTCAAACAGCTTAGGTTTTGCAAATCATTGGTTGATAAATATAGCGTTTTTCTCCTAGTACCCCTCATGGAAATAGGTCATCAATTCTCTTGTTTGCAGTTTTCCTTTTTCTAGTTCTTTTTGTTTTATTGATGCATATTTTTGGACTGTTCAGTCTTATTAATGCTAGTTCAATATGGATGTGTGGCTTTGACAGGTTCACGGTGCATTTGCTGGATATAGTGGCATTACTGTAGGCATATGCAACACTCACTATGTCTACCTTCCAATACCTGAAGTCATTTCTTATCCCAGGCTGGTGGATCCAAACAGTAGAATGTGGCATCGTTGCTTGACTTCAACAGGCCAGCCCGACTTTATCTGATAAAGAAACTCTTCTTACTTAAGAGACTTGAAAATTATAAAGAAGCTCCTGAAGTGTAAAATCTAGGACAGATAGAAACCTTCAGAAGGTTTACTTTTAGTCTGCTCACCACATGCTGTTGAAGAAATAAGATCAACGGCTGGAGTACCCTCTACCATTGAGTATTTCTAGAGTATATAGGATCATTGTTCGCGGATTGCCTCCTTAATAAAGTTCCAGTAGAACCACAAAACATTTTGTGATTAGATTAAACACTTTATCCCACATTTTGTTGTAACTAGGAAATATTTTTGGCCACAGTTGATGAAATTAAATACGAACTTGATGAACTGTAATGGTCTCTGAACACAGAATTCACTTGCAGTTTTTACCTCTGCGATCATGTTTACAAGACTTTGGATGACTTTCAATAATAGTAGATCATGCGGAGTTCTGAAAACTTCAGGTAACTTTTAAGTCTTATGAACATTTCTTGGAGGAAATGTAGCATTCATATCAGGAGCAAAGGCACAGCAGCCCTGATAAGAAGTCCAGTGACGCATTTAGTAGTGGCATTTCAAATTCAACCAGAGGGCTATTGTATGCACCGAGTTATATTGCAGTCTCTGTCAGCTTCTTTCTTTTTGTTAGCTTAAAACTTACATTACTCCTATTAATAGTGTACGTAATGAGACTCAGCTTATTGGGAAATAATAAGGGACTCCCACATTAGAATCCAAGTTCAGTTCTGTTGATCAATTGTGAAAATAGTGTAAAACTCAAGGATTAAAACCGATTTTCTCTTCTTTTTTTTGTTGATAAATTTAGGGGGAGAGAATGGAATCCACTCATGCCAATGTATAGTTTACTAAGTACTCGATCTGGTCTCTTTGAGCAAAGATACGCAGTTGGGTAAAGTATTTTGAATTAGGATCTTCTGCAATTCTCTGTTCGAATTGCATCATGCTATCTAAAACTTTTCATGGTATCATTAAATGATGTGTGATTTATTTATTGTGTCTATCTATTTATGAATTGTATGGTACAATTCAGAAAGAAAACGATAGAGTATCTTGATATGAGTATCCTTTACTTGGCATTGGAGTTGTTGCCTGATATGAAGCTTCTTGATTACTTGGCCCGAGTTATTCCTGATGTACTTCTTTTAAGAATCAGTGACTTGCTTGCATAAAGCTATTCTCACTGTTCCTGCAGCTGCCTACTTTCCGAGGTTTTGGTTTACAGAATAGTAAAGTTTCTTCTATATGTGTACGAACAGTGTGGCTGAAGTACTTGTTTCTTTAACTTTTGGAGTTCTTTCTTCTGTTTGTTTTTTCTTTTTCCAGTTTGCGAAGAAGGTTTTTTTCTTTTATTTTTTTTTAAGGCTACCTTTATCTTCTTAGTTGATAATTGCTTTATCTTCAGCTTGTAGGCATATCTCTTTTGTAAGAAGGGGAGCTGTCTATGTATTAATATTCTTTACTCGGTGATTTCATCTTTAATTAACAACGTGCAGCATGTGTTGGGATAAAGAAACCTTGTCTAAGATTACCCAAACGATCTACAATCTACAACTACGGATCTCAATAAAAATCTAAAACATATTTTTATATACGGTACCTTATAAAAACTAACATTGAGATTGCAAATACAAGAAAATACCCTTAAAATCGAAGAAAGTTTTGTCAAGAATGTATAGAGAAAAAACCTAATTATCGCAATTTTGTCCTCACGACAATTCAAGCATATATATCAAGCTAATTAGTGAATTAGCCCACAACGGAGCTGACACAGTTTGACACTAAAATGGGTTCAGTATATAACAACCTGACTGTATATATTATGGACGTCACGACAGATTTAGAACATAAATTTGCCTTGATCATCTGTTGGGGACTTTTGGTTTCTTTACCAGGAGTTTGATCTTATTTCTATAGTCTTTTCTTCTTTCTTTCTTTCTTTCGTTTTGCCTTTTTTTGATCTTCGTCAAATTCATTTGGTGAGATTCCGGGTGTTCTTAGTTTCTTTGGACTTCTTTTTTTTTTAACCAATATCGGATGATCATACGTACAAGGAAGGAACTAGAAAACCAATCAAGAGAAAAATGCGAAGCAAAGCAACTCCTTTATTTTAAAGGCAGAACGAGCATTTAAGATACCAGTTTTCACATAGTAGAACAATATTGTACCTGGTTTCTGACATATTAAAAAAAAAAGCAAGAAAAGTCGAAAGCAATACAACGTTGATTCGACTTTTTTTTTTCTAGGTAAAGCAGGACCAAGCCTGCGGGGAAAGTGGGCAAGGAGATTCGTGCCCCTGAGGGAACCCTCCCCAAAGGAAGGAGGTGCCGACTGAGCTAGAGCTCACTGGCAACGTTGATTCGACTACTTACCCACGAGCAATTTTCCCCCCGGGTGACCCTTCTTGATTTCATCAAACTGCTTCCCGAGTCCAAAATGAGCCATCAGCAGCCAAACCAAGGTAATAAGCTGTCCACCTTTGCTTACTTGCTGAGTATGGGTGTCTGGCCTACTATTACTAACCCCATATGACAACATTTCCACCCAGACTTTGCTCATGATCTCCCATTTCCGCCCCTCCAATTTCTGCAGCTCTTTGGCCAGCCTACACGCCTCAAACAGTACAGATTTGCTTTTATCACCCTTTACATCAACAGGTTTAACTTCTGTATTCAAACTGAGAATTTTCTCACAAGCCTCTTTTGTCTGTTCTGGTCCTAAATCCTTCACGAGAAAGAATCTTCCAGCGTCAGCTCAGGTATGCCGAAACTCAGTACAGGTTTCCCAAAATGTCATTTGCCCAGAATCAGCAACAGCGGACATCATTTTACCTTGCATCTTTAAAAGATATAGCATGTAATCTGAGAGGAGCTTGCTGACATCACGATCACCACCACCATCACTCTTCTTAGATTTTTCACCATTTCTTGAAACACCTTCTTCATGTTGATAGCAGAGTTCAGTAGCAACATGCCACAAGAGAAGGCTCTCATCATATTCAACATTTTCAATATACTCCAGTAAATTACTGTAAATATTGGGATTGTCTGATTCCAATTCAGCGTCTCGGAGAACATAAGCGCCTCTAGCTGAGCAAATTCTCTTCGCAGTTTCTGAGACTTCTGCAACCTCGGATTTCCGCTTTAGCTCCCGAAAGATAAAATCCCATAGCTTCTTTGTCAATGGCTTTCTTGACACATGAAACCACTCATCTAGGAAGTCCTCGATACCCAAAGAACTAATGGCATTCTGGACGCTGAAAAATTGAGAAACTTTACGACAGAAAAGGTACAACTTAGGAGTGGCATTAAAAAAGGCCGGAAAACAAGCTTGAGAGTGCTCAACGTCTGGAATTGATTTTTGAGGATCTTTCTTGAGGCAGAATGTTATCAAATTTAAGGCCGATACTTTTTCCGACCATCTACGGAACAGTCTTGGCGTAGCCAATTCCTTTGGCCCCTCATTCGGTTTAGACCACTTTGACTTCTTAAACTCAAGGAACTTTTCCATGACATATCTCCGAACAGAGTTTTGCTTGGACTTCTCAAGACCGGCAACAGTCCAATCAGTGAAAATGAGCATGAAGAGAGCTATCGCGTCTAGGGTAATGGCACCAAAGAGCAAGTATAAGTAACTACTATATCAAACTTTTCAAAATTATGCTCCTGCTCATGCTTCTCTAAGGACCAGAAGAGTCCAAGGGCTACCACAACCGGACTAAAGGATACAAAACGGGATAGGTATCCTTTTACAGAATGCACGACAACGACCTTAGTAAAGAGAACGTCGTAGATGAAGTTGAGCTCTACCTCTATCACTTTAAGAGCATCTTCTGGCTTTCTGTTGACGAAAAATTCTCGGCTTTTATTCAGCTCACGAAAGCTGGGAATAATGTCAACGATGAGTCCCTTGAATATTTTGTGGTAGTGGTAAGCATATTTCACCACTTCCAATTCACTTAAGGGCTTTCTTCCCTCCACTGATTCATTTTCATCGGTTGTCTCTATCACGCTCTGGTATCGTTTCTATCTTGATTGGAAGTCCGGCTTCTTTCAATGAAGAGTATCGCTCCATGAACTTTGGATAGTCGAGCCTGGATCGGGGTCTTTAAGCATGGATCGTCGGAAACTATCCAAAGATGCAAGATACAAGGAGCGTGTCCGCTCAAAGTACTTGATGATTCCCGCCAGAAACATGAGCGTTGTCGGGATCCATAGCTTGTTTGTAGGAAGTGTTTGTATGAAGACATAAACAGTCATCAGAAGCTGGAATACAAGCCCGAGAAAATGCCTAAGCCAGAGCTCATTATCCTCAAGAGCAAAAGCGGTTATAGTATCCGGTCCACCGAGGTGTAACAATAGGAAGGGAGCCCAAAATGCCAGAAGGTCACTGTTGTCATCATTGGAAGACGAGTTAGCCAATTTAGAGGAATGAGAGCTTTTGTTGCCTTGGCCGTTGGAGATGAGTCCAACAGCAAAGTCCGCAGTCCAATCAGCGAGAAAGTAAGATGACCAGATAAGGAAAATCACCATTCTTTGCCCTGTGCGTTTTCTCAAGGGAGCAACCAAAATCAAAACCGTTTGCATTGTCAGGCTTAAGAGAACGAGCGCCCTGATATCCCAGGTCTCCCATGCCTTCCGGACACTGCTGGGAATGGGTTGGACCATAGCGATTCTTTGATTTATTTTCACTCTGTTCTCTCACTTTGGCTGAGAAAAACCCAGTAATGTTATGTATAACTAGTGAAGATGGAAAGCAAAATGCTGTGAATTTGGGGTATTTATATGTTCTATGGTCGTGTGAATGGGCGAATCAAAGATCATGATAAGCAGGCACTGTCAAAAATTATTTGCACACTTACTTTTATACGCATGAGTAGCATATCTCGCTAAAGTAAAACTTATTTGCAAGCTAACCACTTTTTAATATTATTTTTATCAAAAAGTTAACCTTAGAGTATATCATGTTACATTAATGTTTACTCCAGTAGAGATATCTTTACGAAGGAGGATCTTTGTCTCGTGCAACGCGAGGGCAAAGGATTCTCTTTCTTCTCTTAAATTATTTTACAATATTACTTTTCTTAATTGCCTTGCAAAAATTGTTTTTTTATTTCCTCTTCTAGTTGATTGCTTTCCTATACGCAGCATGAACTTTCTCGCTTTAGTTTCTCTTCAGCTTTTTTAGGCATACCTCTTTTGTAAGAAGGGGAGCTAGGCCTTTTGATATTCTTTACTTGGTGGTTGTATCTTTAAATTATAACAAAGTGCAGAAGGTGTTGCGACAGAGGAGCCCTATGTGTTAGATTTAACCCAAAAGATTTAGAATCTACGTGAAAAATAGAAGTAAAGAATTTCTCTAAGAAATCCTGACAACTAAGGATCTCAATAACAATTTAAAACATACTTTTTTTATACGCCGCCATATAAAAACTAATATTGAGACTGCAGATACAATGAAAATACCCTTAAAACCGAAGAGTTAAGAACGTGCGTGCGGAGAAAAGAAAAAACCTTGATCGCAGTGTTGTTACCACGACAATTGGAGCTAGGATGGAAGGAATCCCATAAGCATGTAGCTTTAAATGAGCTATGTATATATATAGACCGGCCCTGCACGGTCTAACCTGTTTGGGTTCTAATGCTTTAATTTCATTGCTTGTTGTGTAATTGACCACACGCCGTGGTATATCTATGGATAGAGACAACATGAAAAATTCATTAATTTTAAAATCAGAAGGATAGAACTCATGCAGCCTCTTCATTAATCTTGTCGTGCCGCTCTCGTAGTCGCCTCAACACTCTCATATCATGATGACACATTTCACAGTTGTATTAAGAGAAATACCCACAAAATTTGCTGAACCCACACCCTAAAATAAGTTACTCGGTCACTAACTTAAATGAAAGACATTTTATATTTACTCACAAAATTACCTTATAATTAACGCAACTAAAAAAACGACATTTGAAATTAGCTTCAGTGAATGATGTCTTTAAAAATACTTTAACACTACAGTAGCAATTTGGACTTGATAATGTTGCCGATCTCAGTGTTAAGCGTTATTGCTCGAAGTGGACGTTTATCTAAATTGACATTCAAACCGTAATATCTTTAACGTTACTTCAGATATGCAAAATCAAGGGTTCGAATCCCAAATTCTCTAATCAATCTAAAAATTAAAAGCAATCTACCATTGGGAGCCACAATGCACTAAGGAATGATTTAAACGTCGAATAATTGGGGATCATTACACATCTATGTGATGTCATCATGGTCCAGTAAGCTATCGAAGTCTCAGTTGATGAAATTGGTTCTGTTAGTCTTCACGCGAGGATGAGAGAATGTCACTAAATTAGTATTATGGGGTGCAAAGTGTCAATACCCCAATAGTTGGGGGCGAAGAGTGTAGTTTTTCTCAAAAGGTAAAAGGAGTATAAAATGTCACCGAGAGTCGCGTGTATGCTTTTTTGGTCAAATCTTGAAGTAGTGCGATACATAAGTTAGTGTTAATTTAGAATAGGTAAATTAGTGGTAATTTAGGGGGCTAAATATCACCAAATTGATAATATTAAGTGCAAAGTAACATTACCAATAATTGGGGACAAAAAATATTTTTTTCCCTTAAATTTTTTAGGGGAAAATACACTTTTCACCCACAAACTACCATATATTTTACACTTTGCACCCTAAACTACCAATTTTGACACATTGCACCCTTTAACTACCAATTTTAACACTTTGCACCCTTTATCAAATTTTCAAACTAAAATGACGATAATGCTTAGATATTGTTGTCAATTCATTAATTTCTCAAGGGTATTATTGTCAAATGGAGGGTGCAAAGTGTTTAATATTAGTAGTTGGAGGGTGTAATGTGTCAAAGTGGTAGTTTAGGGTGCAAAATGTATAACATTGGTAGTTTAGGATGCAATGTCTTAAAGATGGTAGTTTGGTTGCAATGTGTCACTACTCCGGTAATTTGTGGGTGAAAAGTGTATTTTTCCCAATTTTTTAACACAAAAATAATGATTGACCATAGTATTTCAAAAGTAGCTGTAATTTTTTTGTTTCTAAACTTTTTTTTTGTCTAAACCAAAGTAGCTGTACTTGATCGTGAATCGAAGTACCTGACTTCATCGTATTTCCAATTTGCAAAATAATAATGCTTTGTATAAAGAAATCTTGCCTAGGAGCTAGCTAGCTTTCTTTAAACGTACGTGGAGACCTTTTTTGGCCAAGTACCATTCAAAGAGCTAGAGAAATGTTCCTGCTTGCGTTTGTGTGACAAAATTTTGACTTAATAAAATAAATATAAAATAATTTCTTTTTTCTTATTAAATAATTATTTTTTATTATAATAAATATTAAAAATTAATTCAAATTAACTTTGGTTTCACTTTTTCACTAATTAATATTTCATACCCAAAAATGTTAACGACCCCAAATAACAGATTCCCACCACCCAAATCGACGACCAACTTCTACTACGTACTCGTTTTCCTCAACGACGTTGCTTCATAATTTATCTGCTGCAGATGTTCGGCTTTAATTTATTGGTTACTGGAATATATATTGCGAGATGATCTAGTCTTGTAATAACATCACAACCTCATCAATGAATTAGCTCACATCGAAGCAGCTGGCACTGCTTGACACTCAAATGCATGGGTTCAGTATGAAACAGCCTGACGGTATATATATATATTACGGATGTCAGTATCACGACAGATTCAGAATTATATAAATTTGCTTTGATATTCATCATCTGTTGGGACTTCAATTTTATTTTTTTAATTTCTCCCGTTTTGTTTTTTTCTGAGCTTCATCAAGTTCATTTGGTAAGAGGCATAATTAATTAATTTAAAATAAAAAAAAATATTATTTGACGTTTCGATTTTTTATTTGTACATTAATTTTTTATTTTTTTTGTCATTTGAAGTCTTGGAGGGCATTTTGGTCACTTTCCGTACCAGCCAAAATAATTGATTTTTTTTTAAAATATAATTTGAGAATCAGACAAATTTGATTTTGCTCCATAAATAGGTATAAAATACTAGGATATTTCTCTTTATTTTAATGAATATCGGAGGATATATATTACTTAGAGCATTCCTAGCAGCTTATTTAAATTTAGTTCTCTATTTTAACCAAAAAGTATACTTTTCTATTTTAACTATCAATTTTTTAAAAACACCCACAACAGCTTCTCTATTTTAACTATCTACTTTTACTATTCTATTTAAATATTATTATTCAAATATTTCTTTATTCTTTCTCTAACATTTATATTTTTTAATATTCGTTTTATTGTAACGGTTATATTTTTGAATATTTGTCTTATCCTAAAAATGGTGGATTTTTTAATTTTTATCTTTTCCTAATGCCTGACATTTTTTAAGAACCTGAGATGGGAGACCAGAGAGGGAGAGCGTGAGAGATAGGAGGAAGAAAAGAAAAAGAAAGGGGGGAAAGGGTGAGAACAGGAAGGAAGAAAAGAAAAAGAAAAAATAAGAAAAATATTAATGTTTTAATATGAAGAAGTAAGCAGTGGTTATCTAAAAATAGAGAACTACTGTTCATATGTTAAAATTTTTTATTAAAAATTGTTAGAATAGATAAGTTGCTAAAGGGTGTTTTTTGACTTTTTTTATTAAATTAGTTTTCTATTCTAACCAAAATGTTAGAATAGAAAATCTGCTAAGAATACTCTTACAAGTAAAGAACTAGAAAACTAGTAAGAGAGAAAAATTGCGAAGCAAAGCAGCTTCTTTATTTTAATGGCAGAACGAGCATTTAAGACAATGGTTTTCACATAGTAGAACAAGATTCAATCTTGCTTCTCACACAAAACTCGCGACAAAGAAAAACAAGCAGCAATAAATTAAAGACGAGAGCAATGCAAGGCTGACTACTTACCCACCAGCAATTTTGCCCTGGCATGACCTTCCCTTATTTGAAACTGCTCCCCGAGTCCAAAATGAGCCATCAGGAGCCAAACCAAAGTAATAAGCTGTCCACCTATGCTTATTTGTTGAGCATGGGTGTCTGGCCTACAATGACTAGCCCCATATGACAACATTTCCACCCAGACTTTGTTCATGATCTCCCATTTCCGCCCCTCCAATTTCTGCAGCTCTTTGGCCAGCCTACACGCCTCAAACAATACAGATTTGCTTCTATCACCCTTTACATCAACAGGTTTAACTTCTGTATTCAAACTGAGAATTTTCTCACAAGCCTCTTTTGTCTTTTCTGGTCCTAAATCCTTCCTGACAAAGAATCTTTCAGCCTCAGCACGGGTATCCCGAAATCTTATTTGCCCTATACCAGCAACAGCGGACATCATTTTAGTCTGCATAATTAAAAGATATAGCATGTAATCTGAGAGGAGCTTGCTGACATCACGATCACCATCACTCTTCTTAGATTTTTCACCATTTCTTGAAACATCTTCTTCTTCATGTTGATAGCAGAGTTCAGTAGCAACATGCCACAAGAGAAGGCTCTCATCATATTCAACATTTTCAATATACTCCAGTAAATTACTGTAAATATTGGGATTGTCTGATTCCAATTCAGCGTCTCGGAGAACATAAGCGCCTCTAGCTGAGCAAATTCTCTTCGCAGTTTCTGAGTCTTCTGCAACCTCGGATTTCCGCTGTAGCTCCTGAAAGATAAAATCCCATAGCTTCTTTGTCAATGGCTTTCTTGACACATGAAACCACTCATCTAGGAAGTCCTCGATACCCAAAGAACTAATGGCATTCTGGACGCTGAAAAATTGACAGACTTTACGACAGGAAAGGTACAAAGTAGGAGTGGCATTAAAAAAGGCCGGAAAACAAGCTTGAGAGTGCTCAACGTCTGGAACTGATTTTTGAGGACCTTTCTTGAGGCAGAATGTTATCAAATTGAAGGCCGATACTTTTTCCGACCATCTACGGAACAGTATTGGCGTAGCCAATGCCTCTGGCCCCCCATTCTGTTTAGACCACTTTGACTTCTTAAACTTAAGGAACTTGTCCATGACATATCTCCGAACAGAGTTTTGCTTGGACTTCTCAAGACCGGCAACAGTCCAATCAGAGAAAATGAGCATGAAGAGAGCTATCGCGTCTAGGGTAATGGCACCAAAGAGCAAAGTATAAGTAACTACTATATCAAACTTTTCAAAATTATGCTCATGCTCATGCTTCTCTAAGGACCAGAAGAGTCCAAGGGCTACCACAACCGAACTAAAGGATACAAAACGGGATAGGTATCCTTTTACAGAATGCACGACAACGACCTTAGTAAAGAGAACGTCGTAGATGAAGTTGAGCTCTACCTCTATCACTTTAAGAGCATCTTCTGGCTCTCTGTTGAGGAAAAATTCTCGGCTTTCCTTGCGCTCGCGGAAGCTGAGAATAAGGTCAACGACGAGCCCCTTGAATATTCTGTAGTACTGGTAAGCATATAGCACCACTTCAAATTCGTCTAAGCCATCTTCCTTCACCGATTTATTTGCATCCTTTGCTTCTTTATCGGGCTCTGGTGTCATTTCTATCTTGGTTGGAAGTCTGGCTTCTTTCATTGAAGAGTATTCCTCCATGAGCTTTGCATAGTTGGGCCCTGGATCGGGGGCTTTAAGCATGGATTGTCGGAAACTGTCGAGAGATGCAAGATACAAGGAGCGTGTCCGCTCAAAGTACTTGATGATTCCCGCCAGAAACATGAGCACTGTCGGGATCCAGAGCTTGTTTATAGGAAGTGTTTGTATGTAGACATAAACAGTCGCCGCAAACTGGAATACAAGCCCGAGAAAATGCCTAAGCCAGAGCTCATTATCCTCAAGAGCAAAAGCAGTTATAGTATCCGGTCCACCGAGGTGTAACAATAGGAAGGGAGCCCAAAATGCCAGAAGGTCACTGTTGTCATCATTGGAAGGCGAGTTAGCCAATTTAGATGCACGAGAGCCGCCTTTGTTGCCTTGGCCGCTGGAGATGAGTCCAACAGCAAAGTCTGCAGCCCAATCAGCTAGCAAGTAAGACGACCAGATTAGCAAAATCACCAATTTTTGCCCTGTGCGTTTTCTGAAGGGAGCAACCAAAATCAAAACCGTTTGCAGCATCAGGCTTGAGAGAACGACCACCCTGATATTCCAGGTATCCCATGCCTTCCGGACACTGCTAGGAATGGGTTGGACCATACCGATCTTTGATTTCTTTTCAATCTAATCTCTCACTCTGGCAAAGAAAACCCCACTAGTACTGTTATAACGTACTAGTGCTGATAGGAATGGGTTGTGTGAATGGGCGAAACAATGACCATATATATAATAAGGGCGGAATTTTTATAAAGTAATTGTTCTCTTTTAAGAGCCGGACCATTCTTTAGGCTTTAGATGGAAGTATCATATATGTTTGGGCTCGATAGTTCAGATGCAACTCACAGTAAACCACTTTGCGTGCTTGGAAGGAAAACTGATCCCAGAAAAAAGACAAAAGAAAAAGAAAGTAGATGGAACTACTGACACATATATCGCTGGTCTCTGCCTCCCTCTCTATTACTTGACAGACCCCATCAAAGACGGGTCGTGTTTTATGCCTGTATGATAGCTACAGCTCCAATATCTGATTCTGCTCGTTCCTCTACTTTATTTAACGTACCTTCTTGTCCTTGTTTTTGCTTTCGTGTCTCCTGGGTTGGGCTTTTGGACATAATATAGGACCACCCAATTAGAGCGTTGGTGACAAAAGAAGAGCAGCAATATGCTAATTATATTGAAGTACGTTCGGGTAGCTAGCCGTGGCTGATCTACATAAAAACAGCGAATAATTCCTTCTTTTTCTTTTTCCTTTTCTTTTTCTTCACGTCTTTCTCACGGAAACACTCGTGATTCTCGTGGGTGGTGTAAAACCAAGTTGATGCGCATTACAAAATGAAAGCGCTGCGTTCACTTGAAAAAAAAAATGGTCAAGATTAGTTTCGAAATCTTAAGAAAGGCTCAGTTTCATCGGCTAAGATCAAAAATAAAAAATAAAAATTAGTCTGTTATTTTTTAAGTCCTTGGAAAATGGAGAGGCTCAGTTTCATTTGATAAGGACTTTTATAGAACTCATTATATTTATTTTGATCTTTTTCCACTTCACGTGAAATTTGAGTATCACAATCTTACAATTGCATTTTAACTTCCCTTAAAATCATTATAAGGCTTTGTTCCACCTAATAAGATTCTAATGTAGGACTTCACCTTTGTAAAACTCATATATATGCATAGAACTAGATAAACGCAACTAATTATGAAGAAGATCCATAACCTTGACTTCTGAAAAGGGCTTTTGTGCTTCTTCTTTTTTTTTTTCTAGGCCAAGTCCCATTTTGTACTCGACTATGAATTTCACTCCTATAGAATTGAAAGTTCCTTCTTCTTTTTTTAGTGGTTTCGTTTCATATCTCCAATTAACTTGGGAAAAAAGAAGCTGAAGATCAGAAGACCCTAAAATGGCTTTGAAGCTTAATTATCAGGGAAAGAGTATTCCTAATATCCTCTCCATTTATACTCCTATCATCTCAAGATAAACTCTCTCTCTCTCTCTCTCTCTATAGATGAGCCCCATTACGTTGTAGGCTTTTATGAAACGAAAGTGGATCATTCGAAATTAGCAACCAGAAATGATCTTAGCTCTGGGCCTTGGCGTCCTACCATGAGTCCAAATCTGGTTTGCATTCCTGACTGAGATCAGTTTCATACCACTAACTTCCCACTGTGGAGATTCTCTAATATATATATATATATATATTATTGTCCAATTTTGACTATACAAACTATTAAAAGGGTTGTGATTCTCCTGAGAATTCTGACCCACCCCTTTTACCCATCTCTCGTTTCTACGCACTTCTCTCTTTTGGGCTTTCTGAGACTCCGACACGCAAACTTAGAAAATTTCTCTCTTGAGACACGAGTTGTTCTCTCTTAAATTTTGGTCCGATTGTATTCTCTTGGGCCTCGGTTGGTTGTGTTCTATTCCCTTGGGCCTTGGCATCGATCTATTTCAAAATGTCTAAATCTTTTTTTCTTTCCCAACTTTTCAAAGATTTACGGATTAGCCTTCCTCAAAAATTTGTTAACAGACCTCTACAAATACACACGGAGAGATAGAGAGAGAGGAATTGAGACAATTGGAAGGGACTGTAAAAGAGGCAGACAAGAAGGTAAATATAAAATTTGGCACTCAAATGAGGCTGATCTTGATACTTTAGTTTAATACATTTGAGTTGCTTTGTTTTACAGTTTCAAGGCAATTGTCGTCTGTTACTTCAATTTGGTTCGCCTCATGTGCCCCACACATATGTGGGGACACCTATGCCATTGGGATCCTCGATAGTACATGTTCTGTTGTAATTGGCTCATCTTTAGTTACATAATTGCCCCTGCTTAGCTATCAGTCAATTAACTAGGTTTTACAACCTAACTAGATTAATTTCGAGACATGTACAAACTTTCCGTCTTATATAAATCAGATAATTAACAAGTTAAAAATCTCAAGATTGGCCCGTAAAAGTTAGTAATACTATAAAATTTTAAACTCAGAGATCTTAAAATAAGGAAAATATTAAAATCTAAATTTTAACTACCAAGCCAACACTTTTAATTTACTGCTCACTTTTACCTGCGCCTGTCTGAGCCAGTTATATTATTGTAATAGAGAGTAATAAACAATCAACACGTGCCATCAGTTCATCTTAGAGACCACAAATGACATTTGTGTCCGCAATCAGAAACGCTCTGCACAGCGCATTCCCAAAGTTTCCCAGAACTTTTCTCTCATCATTATTACTGGTGCAGAGCAAACCCAGATGTTGACCAGTCAACCTGTCATGACTATTGGTTGTGGGCCTGCCATCAGGCCTGACCGGTCCAACACGGCAGTGTCCAATCCCCCAGTTAAGAATATAGACAGCACTTATTACAACCGGCAAACGACATCGTTTCATTAAAGTCGTCAGGACGCTGCAGTAACCCCTCTACATTAGATGGACGTTATAACTTTGAGGCAAGAGGGAATCAAATCACATGGTTCTTGTGGTACGGGACAAACTAAAAAGTTTCCGTTTCCAAAATTGATTGATGGACAACTTTCTGAATCTCACTGGAAGAAACAAAACAAGAAAATCTACTAAATAATCCCTCTATATATTTCCTCACTTCCTTCTCTCTCATTTGAAATGGAAGCTACAACAAAAGAGCTGTATTTTCTAAAGACCAACAGCATAGTGTTCCTCCTTGACAACCAACTCCTCCACCCAGAAATATATGTGGCCGCTCGAGAATTTCTGATTATACACAGCAAGCAACTTTTTTCTCATGCTAGAAGCATGACACCACCCAAATTCCTTTCCACCTTGATTAATTTATTCCAAACTCTCTCTCTCTCTCTCTCTCTCTTCCCCTGCAACTTAGGGGCCCCTCCAAAACCACACCAAAACTCCCATTCAACCAAACTGATTGGACTTGAGTGTGAAGGAGAAAAATTCACATCTCATGACTTGAAGTCCGCTTCAGATGGTCTTGCCTGGTTTCTTGCTCTTAAATCAGGACAGACTGGACTATTATGTAAAGAATTTGCACATGAACCAACTGTTAATTCATCACTTTTATAGGTCAAGCATGAAGCATCTAAAACCCCAACGGGGCTTTGGGGTACAGATGGAGCTAAGGCACTTGCCACATTAGCAGACCCACTAATCAACGATAAATCTTTGATCAGTTCAATACACTTCAACACTCTTCCCTGCAGATCACACAGAAAGAAAAACTAAATTTCATATAAGCTCATCAAGTTGGAAAAAAGATAAAAAGGAAAAAACTTTTTAGCAAAAGCAGATCTGTCCTGTCCTGGGTTTCTTTCTGTGGGCACCACAGACTTTACCTTTTCGACATGTATGAAACAAGTGATGGCCTTATCAATGTCCAGTGCTTGCATTTGCCTTGAAACACAAATTGCCACTGCTGCAGCAATTTCAGAAGGCCTGAATTCCAAGAAGTCAATACCTGCATTCAATTCCCACCCAGCACTGCATCAATACCATTAATCCTCCAGAACATCCAGATATAAATATGGTAAACACTGTCAGGAACAGACCTTTGATTGTACTTAATATGAGTTGCACTGATCGAGAGATGAACAACAACGTTGAGGATTGATGAACATTGATAATCTTGCCGAGGAAGTAATCAATGAAGGAGCAAGGGGTAAAAGCTAGCATTCTCCACCCCAATGTGCTCAGCACCAGAAGCTCCATTCTCTGTATAGTTTTAGCTTCAAACACAAACTTGGGTTCTCCCACCTGCCACGAACGCATATTCAAAAGGGGATCGAATGAGCAGGGGCAATCACACCAGCAACAAGCCCTTCTTTCGCTCAAGAAAAAAAAAAGAAGAACATGTCAAATTGCTAATCCAACAGTTTCAATTAGTTTCATACCTGTAAATCTACTGACTGAGGCACTTTCGTCTCCTCCATTTTGGCTGCTAGTGACAAACAAGCTACAGCTAACAACTGCACACACCAACTTTTACCTCTCTATACAACCGGGAAAAATGACAAACACATATCAGGGATAGAGACAATCGATAAGTTAAGACAATAACGAGAATAAAATAAAATAAAAAAGACGCATACTTCGTTCCAATATCTGAACTTACTGGAAATTGATATATTGATAGGAAGCGATCCAAGTAGTTCATAGATAGGCAAACACTTGATGGTCCAAAACTGTAATGGGTATGAGCCTGTTTATCGCAATACACCAAACTCTGTCATTAAGAAAAACCTTCCAACAATCAAGAAAGAGACTTTCATGATCAAATTTTTAATCAGAAACCAAGTAAACACAAAGCCATTATGCATTAAAAAGAATAACATCAAAAGGAGTATTCAGTCCGACGAGTTACAAAAAAAAAACTGTTAAGGAGTATTCAGTCCGACGAGTAATCCATCAAAAGTTTAGAGCATAATGAAACAAAGTAAAGCACAGAAAATCCCTTTCTTGAATGAAAATGAAGATGCATGAATCATATCAGCACCAAACAGAATATTTTTACAATGTCCAAAAAATTAAGCAGGCACAAGCCATAACAGTGTCTTTGAAAACCAAAACCCAGTTGCAAAAACAGAACTAAAGTGAACAATAAAAAGCTAGAAAATAGATAAACACTACAAGCGAATCGGACCCAATGCGAGTTAAAACAGTACACGGCGGATCAAAAAAGCAAAACACAACACCTTACGAGAAAAACAAATTAGACCAACCTTCCAAATCCAATCGAGAGCCTCTCTCCTAACACTCAAGTCCAAGTCCCCACTGCGCAATCTCGTGAGGTAATCATCTAGGGGCAAATGCTCTCTCTCCCTCTCAACCATTTCCCTGACTCTCTCCTCGCTTTGCAGCGGAAAACCCATCATGGATTCGGATCTAATTACATCAAAACTCGAGTCTTGATTGTGCGTACGACTGTTTTTGTGATTCCACGAGGGGGAAATCTCAAACATATCAGTGGCATTGCAATCAAAGCCATCGAAACAAGTATTGCTGTTTTCTGAGCATAGAAGGCTTGAGGTGACACAATCAAAACTTTCTGCCATTGAAAGGACCTCAAAAACCTCTGAAAACCCCAAGAAAAATCTCATCAAAGGAGAGGTCAAAAAGGATAATTTCAAAGACAGTGGCTTGCAAGGATGAGCATTGTTTTATCTTCACAGGAAACCCAAAATAAGAGATAGTATAGCCAGAGAGAGACCAAGTGGATGTAAAAGGGAGAGTGGGAGGGGATGGGTTTAAGAAGAGTGGCAATGAGAGGAGCTTTATGTAGGAAATGAACGTTTGCTTTTAGGGTAAGCGAGACAGTGGCGGAGAGAAGGCTGTGGATTCGTAGGCCAGAACATAAAAAAGGAAAAGATGGCGAAAATCTTAGGTGAATATTGGAATAAAAAACGATTGATAAATTAAATAACTTTTAAAACTTTAAAATATATCCCCTAAATTTATAGTATGGTAAATCAAGATTTTTTAAAAAAATTAAGGTGAATTAGAATTTTATTGAAATTTAAGAGAAAGTAGTGAAAAAGTAAAAATTTATAGGAGTTTATAAAAATATTGAAGAGTGAGACGATTTTAGTAAATTTTTTATATTTGTTATAATAAAAATAATTTGAAGGACAAAATAATTATTTAAAAGTTATTTAACTTGACCAAAATTTAGAGTTAATTATATTTACAAATTAAAACTTTGGTCGGTCACATTCCAAAGTTTATAGAGTGACTAAAGTATCGTGAATTTTAAACGCCAATTTGATAAATTTTAAAATTTATGAAATTATTTGATTTTAATTTAAAGACAGTAATGAATTTATAAGAACAAAAAAAAAAAAAACATGGATTTAGGATAACTCTAAGAGTCTAAATAACAACATGTCACTTATTTGAGATTAGAAGTTGGGTTGGATCGTGGAGTCATGAAAGAGAAAAATAATAAAATCTTTCTTTTATTCGACATATGAAGGAAGGAGTATTTATTTTATATATAAATTAGTAAAAAAAAAAAGAGCTTAGCAATGTATTTATATGAGCACCGTCAGTTTTTCATGATGATTACAAGAGCTAATGATCCCCGAAACTTGCAATATCCCCTCCAAAAACTATACTCATAAAGAAATAATTAATTGGATTCCAATGCAAAACGGACGCTTTAGAATAGAATCGTGAAATTGCTGAGAAAAGTCAGTGGGTGAAGGTTATGAGGATTGAGGAGCTTGCCTGGGTGGTGATTTTTAGGCACATAATTATAGCATGAATTATGATTCTGCTAATTTGCATAGCGTACACAGATTTACCATTATGCCCTTACTACTTTATTTTCGAGGGGTAGGCCACTGGTCAAACTTTTGAGCACCACTGTTCACTTTGGTAAATGTACCCGGACAGAACTAGAATCACGTGGAGTGGAGTATCATTTTTAAGTATCCTGTTAAGAAGGAGATTTCAAAGGATGCAATGCATGTTAAGTTGAGTTCAGATTATAAAATCAACTCCTCTTGGGTCTCTTCTTTCTGTGAATCCAATCTAATATTATTACACTTCTGTTTAGGTTTAAGTAATAAAATATTACCAGGGGAATTGGCTACACTGGTAGCCACTTCTAATCTTTTTCTTAGAAAAAAAATATATATATCCACGACTAGAAAAATAGATCCAAATTTAAGCCTCGAAAAATGTTTTGGCTAATCTTGGTTTTGTTTTCTTTTGTTTAGGGATGATTTCAAGGAAGGGTTAAGAAGGTCTAAGTTTTTTTTTCTTTTTTCGGAAGATCATTTTTGATTCCTAAACTATGGTGGTGTTTGATTGTAGAAATTTTCATTCTAATAAAATAACTTCTTAAAATTCTCTCTCTTTCCATCAAATCATCATTTTTCACTCCAAATAAATATAAAAAATTAATTTCAATAATCTTTTTCTTCATTTTTTCACCAACTCCAATACTCCAAAATTTTCAATATTCTAAAATTTTTACAGCCGAACAACACCTAATAGAGTTAATGTTATTTTAAAGTCTAAATTATCAATTTTATCATACTAATTTCTTAAAATATTAAAATTTACCAATCTATGCCCTTTTTGATTGTTCGTCAATACTATGCCACGTGATCCACTTTCTACACATTAACTATAATATTTTACAATGGAATAAATTTTAAAATTAGGAGCTCAATATAATGAAATTGATATTTTAAATACTAAAATGATATTTAGCAAATAATTTTACGGCGAAAACTGAATATCTCTCTTCTTTCTTTTTTTTTTTTTAAGTGAAAAGCTGGGACGTTAAAAGAATGACCCATTGATAAAAGAGCTGTCATTTTCCTCTTTAGAGAGAGCGTGTGTTTCCAGCTCTCTCGTCACATGACCAAAACCAAGCCGATTCTGGCCATCATCATCATGGTTCTTGACTTTGCATACTCTCACTGGTCGCTGCATGTGTATAATCTTCTGTCGACGAGTATTGTGAAAACAAAAAGGCCATTATTTTTTTGGGTAAATACCAAAGAGGTATTTGTTGTATATAGGAAATACTACGTACCCAGAAAAATAACTTCAAAAGGCTTTTCTGCCTAAGTATATAATTGTGTCATGAAGGAAAACTAATGAGTGAAACACTAGTCCACCCATAGAACTGCATATATATGCATTATACCAGTTAATCAAATTTCTCTGTAAATAAATGGGCAACATATAGCAAAACTAATTCGTACTACTTAAGAACGACAAAAGAAAAGTATCTCGGGATGGATAATAAATTCATTCAGGTCCAAGTAACTTTGAGCTCTGCTTGAACATAAAGTTACAGGAAGCAGGGAAAGTAGTGAAACGCAGACATGGACATCCCCACTAGGGATGCTTAATCCTGCATTTCGTGAAGGACTTGTTCATATTGAGATCTAAAAGCAGCATGCTTTTTCTCTTTACCAAGACTTTTAATTAGCAAACACAAATTTCTAACCCTTTTGCTTCTCCTAGAGATGCTCTCTCTTTCTGATTTGAGACTATATACCTTTCCACCACCTCTTTGATGGTGGGTTTGCTCCCAAAAAATTCTCGTAAGACCCAAATATGATGTACTTTAACCCACACGTCCCAAATCACGTGTTTTAGAAATTCTAATCGCAGCCTTACTTTCTCACTTTGTTTCGCAGCTTCATACCCATTGGCAAAGGCACTCTCGGACCTGCATGGCATGGTGGTCCAAAGACATTCTTTTTAATCTTTTGTGTTTGAGATTCGAGCTCTCGAGAATGGTTCCTCAGTCCTCTCACACGCCCTCCATTCTCTCTCTCTCTCTCTGATCTTCTTGCAGTGTTCCGCTATCAAAAGCATCCAGCACATAGCCCTCGCCTATGCGACTCCACGATAACCGCTGCTCACTGATATAAATATTGGTGAATGTGTACACAAGTCTCTCTCTCTCGCTGCCACCCTCTCTTGGGTTTACAGTGGTCCATTTGTCTCCCTCTTGCAGTGCCACTTGAGAATTATAAATTCCTGTACACGAGTTTGCATTGGGTGCGGACGACAACAGGCACATTGGCAATGTCACGGATTACCAAGCAATATAGCCTTTTGCCATTTCAGGAAGTTTCAGAACGAAAATTTTACCAACTCCTCAACCCAACCACATAGAAAACTAAAAATAGACATGTTTTAACAATAAACCTTGGTGGTTCACGTTGAAGGAACATAATTTTCCCTCGACCTTGTTTGAATCTTAGATGGCAGATGTTACAAGGTATGCTCAGAGCTTTCCAAGTAGAACCATAGGTTAGAGGTCAACATAGTGGCCACCGAAGGTAGAATATGCAGAGTAACATTTTCTGTGTAGCCTTGTTATTTGATTTCCCCTCGTAATTTATCCAGTGATGTCCTTGTCTTTTCCGAAATCTGTGCGAGAATCAGACAGAGCCAAGTAAAAAGAAAACCACAGGAAGTTTTTAACAAGTGAAACTGGATGGTCCAAACATGGTTGCTTTCAACAGGGGAATATCGAATTGGACTATAGCTAGCAGGAGCTAACGGTCAGCCAGTTGATTGAGCTAAGTGTCGGTGAAAGACTTCTTTAACTTTTAGCTGGCTTTAATAACAATGATTAAGCTGGTTTCCCCAAGCCTGTTTAGTGTCTTTACCTGCTTGATGTATTGAGTTGTTTGTGATGTGCTGGGCCTTGACAGCAAACTGCATATAGCAGGTAAGAGTACTCTGTACTTATTGGTAGACCTTGTAACACTTCGAAATCAGAATCTTTCACCATTTAACATCACTGATCAATGTAGACAGCATATGCATTCTTGATAATTGAGCTGCTTCAAGTTCCTAGTGAAAATTATAAAGGGCCAGCCTTGCTAGCTGTTTGCCTTTCAAAGCTACACCACTGCCTCGAAAGGGAAGTTTTCTTGCAGAAACAAATATAACAACGTGATTGATTAAGTAATGTCGTTAAGTTATGTAATTAGTCAAATAATAAGACGAAATGTCAACCACCACCTCAGACTAAGTGGCCCGGCTGCAACTCTAGGCTGCACCCTAGTGCATAGCAGTCCTTTCAAGATCTAGCAAATTTCTGGGGGACCCAAAAACAAAATCCTGCTAACCCAATTTGAATTATAATGTGAAAAAAAGGAACCATCTTACACAAGTTTAACTCCTAGCATACAGAGAACTTTTTCTTTCTAGGCCAATAATTTGCGTTTATATTAATTGGAGTTAGCACACAGAGAAGTTGCTTTACAATGAGCGTTGCTCCCTTGGTTTTTAAAGACCCATTGAGAGGATGAGACTGAGACGTACATGAATAACAAGATTACAAGAACGAAGATCTGTACAGGGCTATCCCTGTGAAATGTGGCCTTTGCAGGAAGGGCATTTGCCAAATTCTAGATAATCCAGGACTCAAATTTCCCAGCAAAACTGGTCCCTCGTATATTCCTCTACAGAAAACGTGCATGCAGAAACATTGCTTACGAAAGACACCAAAAGCGACGCTATGCTCCAAGCATTTGTGCCGATTTTTCAGAAAAAGAAAAAGGAAATCTACAGTATGCTCTAGAAGCAACTTCAAAAGAGTGGAGTTGTTCGTCAGGTCCCTTTATTTTATTTTTTTGGGGGGGGGGGGGGTAATTGTTTGTCAGGTACCTTCACACTTCAAAATGCCCGATGATCAATTGCACTAATTGGCGAGGTCTTGAACCTTAGAAGTAATTTCAACTAAGTGATGATAAATGCAAGCCGGGGAGGGAAAAAGACCATCTTAAGTTATTATTATTATTTTTTTGTGTGTGTAAGATACATCTTTTTACCCCTTTTTTCATACACTTGGAGGAAAGGGGAAAAGAAATCCGAGTAAGATACACCTGCTTCACGAGAAACTTGCTTCAAAATACAAAATAGATCTCGAAATGTGTCTTACACTGATTGCCAAAGAAACATACTTTTTAACACTTCTCTACTGAGGACATTTAGTACAGGCAATAAAGAGAATATAAATGGGTATCAGAAGTAATCTTCCACAAGTTATATACACGCGTGAAGTTGGTACTACCGGAGACATTTGGTACCACTTAGAAAATAGAAGTAGCGCAAGTATAATAAGAATCATCATGAGTCTGCGTAGGTCATAAAATAGGAAACAAAAAGGGTAAATAAAAAAAACATCATGACTACATGGTATGGTATTAGAATGTGTGATCGAACATATGCAGATTACAGGTAAGTTATGACATTCAAGCCCACCTCCCTCAAGGAGCACTATGTTCCATTGCTTATGCTTCATCTATCTGCTCCTGCATGAATCCCAAAAGAGTGGCGGTTAAGAAAGGTTCACAAATTTGAATCCACTATCAAGTAAATTGTGAGGCTTCAAAAGACAAAATTTCATCTTTTTAAACCACAATCCATACGTAGGCCAGACACATTCCACATCCTAATTTGACCAGACAACCAAGAATCATACTGATTCACCGGTCCAACCAACTAAAGCTTTGCATAGACTGTCATCAGGGTAATAACAACGGTTTTGTAACAGACTCTGGGCGAAATTGCTACTAAGGATGAAATTGACATCATGAGTTAGATTTGGATAAATGCAAAAGCAGAACAGAAGTCCAAAAAGATGTGGGGAATGGACTGTGAATGAAGAGAGGAACCAATTGAGAATGTGTATTTGTCTGACGGCTAAAGCCTGAAGCTTAGTGAAAGCAAGAAGGTCTTGCCAATGGGCGTAGAATTTCCCTCGGAAAATCTTCAGGTAGCCATGGCTGCTTAACTTCTATACCGATTTCAGCACTGTCAGTTTCAGCGTCACTCCATTCAATCAATTCTATCTTTGTCTGGTATATTTACTACATTCATGTTTGCACAGAAAGGTCAAAGGAGTAGTTTCCATAACAGAAGGCTCTGAAGGTTTAGGCCAGGTGGAATCTGCCATCCAGCCGGCATTGGCATAGGCTCTGGCACATCCATACTCATACTAATTAGTAGTTATGGGTAATTACTATAGTACCGAGTTAATGTTACTGTAAACTAGAAGGGCAGCTTAAGGCCAACAAAAAATGGAAGCTGTCCACTTTTGTTCTAGAAAGCACCTTACTAAAGGTACCTTATTTTTTCACCGCATTTAGCAATTATTTTGCTACTTATCAGGATTTCTAGATTTCAAAAGGAGGTGTATCTGGTGATTTCCAGAATTTTTAATTCTATATAGCTTTGCACCTGTTTATAAATGCAATGTACTACTGTTTATTGATTTTGTGGCCTCAGAATGACCAAATGCTCCAACTTCATGTTGCACTCACCTGCATATCTGAAGTCCAAAGTGTAAGGTTGTCCCTCAGCAATTGCATAATGAGAGTGCTGTCCTTGTACGACTCCTCACCCAACGTATCCAGCTCAGCAATGGCTTCCTCAAAGGCCTGTGGATAAGGAATCAAAACTCCAAATAAGTAACTTTTAACGTCAATCAAGGTGAATAATCCTAACATCAGCTTCCAGTAAAACATTCCAAATTATAGTATCCAAGTGTTGACCATGAACGGGGCACATACATATATGGTGTAGATCTATATCACATTCAATTCAAGTATCATGCAACTAGTTTTTTCTGCTGTTTGGATGTTGGCCTATCACTCAATCCCTCAAGAGCCGACTTTGCATCTTCACCTGGTCACTTTTTCTATAGCAACTGAGGACTCCATAGACCATACGACCTCAACTTCTCTTCTAAGGAGTTTTATTATATCAAATGAAGCAAGTTCAAAAACTTTTACAAAACCAATGATGCCACAATCTGACACCAGAGAACTAAGACATTAAAGTCACATGGTTTTCATGCTCTGCTATTAATCATCGAATTTAATAGAATTCCTCAAAATCAAGAGATGGCTTCTTCTTTCTTTCTAAAATCAGCCCTTCATTTTGAACTGGAACTGAACCATTTAAGGGCCAGTCTACAAGTGATATCAATGTGCTTTTCTATAGGTTCCAGCAATCTCTATAATATCACTTTCATCTATTCCCAGAAAATTACCTTAACCAATTTCATGCCACCAGAACCACTTCAGCACAAAAGTGCCAGTGATATCACTTCAAATCTTCAAACCCTGGATGATAACCCTCATCCCACTAACCAAAAGACTGATGTAACCCACATCCATTCACTAGGCAACATAACACTCAAAAGCATTTCTTAGTAACGCATGACACCTAGCACATGTATCCCACTAGGAATTGGTTATGTTCAAAATGATAACAATCTACAGAACCATCTTCCAAAAGTTTGAGAAACATTTCGATCTGCCTTAGGATTAGAACTCAACTAGGATTTCAGTAGGCTGTTTAATGGAGCAACTCTAAGCTTATGTCCAAATTACATGGTTCACTGTGTTGACATGGCAACATCTATCGAGCGACCTCAATGGACTCCTATTACGGTGGATCACTCTAGAATCCTCAACAGATTCTCTTCTAATCTGGAGATAAAAAGGAAACAAATGAAGCAAAGGACTTTTACAAAACCAATGATGCACACAATCAACACCTTGAACTAAGACATTAAAGTCACATGGTTTTCATGCTCCCAAATCATCGAATTTAATAGATCAAGAGATCTAAAATCAGCCCTTCATTTTGAACTGGAACTGAACCATTTAAGGGCCAGTCTACAAGTGATATCAATGTGCTTTTCTATAGGTTCCAGCAATCTCTATAATATCACTTTCATCTATTCCCAGAAAATTACCTTAACCAATTTCATGCCACCAGAACCACTTCAGCACAAAAGTGCCAGTGATATCACTTCAAATCTTCAAACCCTGGATGATAACCCTCATCCCCACTAACCAAAAGACTGATGTAACCCACATCCATTCACTAGCAACATAACACTCAAAAGCATTTCTTAGTACGCATGACACCTAGCACATGTATCCCACTAGGAATTGGTTATGTTCAAAATGATAACAATCTACAGAACCATCTTCCAAAAGTTTGAGAAACATTTCGATCTGCCTTAGGATTAGAACTCAACTAGGATTTCAGTAGGCTGTTTAATGGAGCAACTCTAAGCTTATGTCCAAATTACATGGTTCACTGTGTTGACATGGCAACATCTCGTCTAAATGAAGTTATTTCGAGGTTGAACCAAACCTGATTGTATATTGGACCTCAATCAAAAAGGAAACAAACGCTAAATAACAGAAGATCCTATTGCAGGCACGGCAATCACATCTTTCCATATTCTACTGGATCACTCTAGAATCAAGACAGGGTATTCGCAACAGATCTACAAGTGAGCCCTATTGTGAGGAGTGAACCAAATATGGATCTGAATTGCCAGATAAAAGGTGGCTCAGTCACATTAGTCCACTCTAAAATCGTTCCAGAGATGCTCTCTCTCTCTCTCTGGCTCCTCTCTTGGACTATTAGTTTTCAATACATCCAACTTGTGCTTAGTTCAATCACGACAAACTCACTCCATATAGCTCAAGTGATGCACATAAAAACATCAGTGATTACAGAGGTGTGCAACTAAATTCCATAAGGCACTAGTGTACATGTATCAATTAAGTGGTATAATTAACAAAAGAGAGATACAGAACTGGAAAGAGGCATGATCATAACAGTAAAGAAAGCATAACGATGGATGCTAGAGATTTGGACTGAGAGAGCATTGGTTGGGAAGGTGTTGCATCCTGCACCACATCAATTATGTGGAGTCCTAATTGTAAATTGTAGTTTCCTAATAGTAGTTCAGATGTGATGCACAACTCTTCCATCATTACAACACAAATAACAGCAGCGCTCCAAAATAAACCACATAGAACCAGTATGTGCAGTTAACAGCTCATTGTGTGGCTATTTAACCGGTTATTTTTTTGGATGGACGACACCAAGACTTTTATTTTTCCTCTACAAGAACGGAGTACGAAAGGAGCAAACCTGTTTGGCCATGCTACAAGCTTTCTCTGATGAATTGAGGATCTCATAGTAGAAAACAGAGAAGTTAAGAGCCAGCCCCAGCCTTATAGGGTGTGTTGGAGCAAGATCGGCAAGTGCAATATCCTTCAAACCAATAAAAAATCATAGAAGTACAAGTGAGAGCGGTCGGAAAATTGAAGCACAAAGACAAATTTTGTTTCCCAAAATTGACAAGAACTTCCGCTTGTAGGCAAAAACTAGCAAAGGACACATCCAACAGTACAACCAACAGGAGAGGAGAGAGAGAGAGAGAGAGGCACGAACGGTTAATAATGTCGGACAAGCGAAAGCATATGACTTCATATCGTAATTTGCGTTTGGAGATCATAGAGGTCCAGCGGTGCAAAGACCACTGAATGACAAACACAGAGTCCAAATGTAATCGTTCTACAAGGGCAGTTGATTATCTTTTAACACCAACTTTGAAATGCTTGTTACTTAAGGGAATACGCATTAACACAAACTACGTCTATGTATTCATTTGGCATATGAGTAGTATCAGTAGACAGATCTGAGAGTTATTTTGAATCATCTAGCCTGGCAAATAGACATCTACAGGAATTAGCTCATAGAAAAATAATAGAAGGAAGCTCAAGATAAAAGTTGCAAATAGGAAAGAAAATCGAATCATTCTCCATATCGCTGATTGGAACAGAAAAGGCCAGCACGAGAACTTCACAAACTCTGACGTAAAAAAACAGCAAAGCACATTCTCAAATCTCAGTGCACACTTAGTCGTACGTTTCCAGAACAGAATCTGACCTTTCTTGTTTTTTACAAACATCCTTAGAGACTTCATAAACTGTTCAAGTACGACTAAAAATACTAAATTCAGGTCTGTAAGACACAGTGGAAAACAGTTTAAGCTTAACAGCATTAAAAATCAATAAATAGCTACCTGCGCCGCCTTGTAAGCGAGCATAGTGTCCTCAGCCGCGGCTTTCCTCTCATCTCCGATCTTGAACTCAGCCAAATAGCGATGATAGTCCCCCTTCATTTTCAGATAGAACACCTTGGATTCGCCAGTTGAAGCCGACGGCACCAGATGCGAATCCAGCAGCCTCAGGATCCCGGCGCAGACCCCCGAGAGCTCCGACTCGACCTTGGACCGGTAGTCCTTCACAAGCACCACGTGCTCCTCGTTCTTGCGGCCCTCCTCCTTCTGCTCGATGGAGGACACGATGCGCCAGGCGGCGCGGAGCGAGCCGATTACGTTCTTGTAGGCCACGGAGAGAAGGTTCCGCTCCTCCACGGTGAGCTCCGAGACCGGGGTCGAGCCCGTCACCAGCTGCTCCATGTACTGGACCATTTCCTCGTAGCGCTCGGCTTGCTCCGCGAGCTTCGCCATGTACACGTACTGGTCCCTGGTCAGTGCGGAAGCCATTGGAGCAACTAGAGAGAAATCGAAAAAGTGAGAGAAAGAAACCGAGAGAATTTCAGTTTGAACAGGTTGGAAAGAGGGGTTATAGACGTGGTAGTATGGGTTGGTCTTGGATTTTTGCGAGACTGTAGGAGCAAAGAGTACTGTCGCGGGTAAGATTAACAAGGATTACTCGCTTATGAGAGAGAAAGAGTACGCAAATTCAGACTTATGTGGGGATGAGATAGGACATTGTTGTCCTTTCAGGTGTCTGTGACGTTGTCCTTTTCGGCTGCCATTGTGGTCACGGACTATGGATTGTGGCGGAGTGGCGGCGTGGGGATTTGATGGCGGCGAGTACAATGGTTCTCAGTGTACAAGCGCGTGTAAAGTAATGGCTTCAGTGGTCTGATTGGTCGATAATTATGAGAACGGGATAGAAGCTGAGATGGATGAGAGTCAGATTCCACTTGGACGGCCCGAGTCAAATTTCGGCGACGGTTGATTGGGCAACTTGTCCCATTTTTTTTAGACGAAGTTAAAAAGCCCCTAATGGCCCAGTAATGGACTGACGGGTGGAGGAGGTTTAGAGGTGCCCCGGAGCAAAAATAAATAAGTAAATAAATAACCTCAAGATGTGACCGAGTAAAAAAAATGAACAAAAATAATCGTGGAAAGCAGCTAACACCTTTTGACTACTAATATAAGCAAATAAATAGAGAATGACCTGATAACGCTTCAGATGCCTTTTGCGTTTTGACTTAAAATAATGAATTCAAAGAAAAATGACCACCTGGCCATTTGTATAGAAAGAATATTTTTTTGTTTTTAAATTATTTTAAATATGATGTAAATATTTGTTTATACCAAGTTGAGTAAAGGTTTTCATCTAGAATGCAGCATGAGTTAACCCTCTGGATCTCCTTAATAATACTTATGGATCGGACCAGGCGTGTGTTCATAAGCTCACGTAAATTGATACCTGGCCAGATAAGGCCCGACGGCCCAAGGCTTAACAACCTTGCTACATGGCCCAAAAGAACAAGAGGTAGGAGAAAAGAGAAGCGAAACCCTAGCTGCGCCCTCTTTAAGAAGGGGGGCCAAGCCAGAGGAGTGCTTTGTACCAAACCAGACCTGAGTCCGCTCATTCCCAGATCTAAGTGCACCCTTGCCTCCAGATATGGAGCTGTGTACCGCCACACAAGCTATTTCGAACCCTCCCAAGTGCCACCGCGGACTCTTTGCTAAAACCCCTACCCACCTCCGCTCCAAACCCTCTCTCCCTCTTAGACCAACCCCACTCTCTAGCACCTGCCGGGGTCTCCACTCCCGTACGTTCTCAATCCTTTACATTTGGTCCCAAATCCAGGCGATACCCTAGGTTCTCATTTTTGTCATTTTTTTTTTGTTCCGTTTGCGCTGTTCAGGGTTTATGACGTTTTGTTTATGTTTTAACATTTTACTGATATCTTAATTGTGAATTTCCAGTTCTCTTCATTGTTCAGTAACTTTTTTTACCTTTTTGTATTTATCATTTATTTTTGAGGTTTAGTTTGCATACGTTGTATCCATTTCTCGTTATTGTGTTTTTATTGCGGCCGATGATGGTGATTGAAATGGAGAATAGATTTGTGCTTCGATAGTTGAAACACACTTCTAATCGCTGGAGTGTGCTAAAACTTGACTTTGTTTTAGTTTTAGTTTTGGGATCCTTTTGTTCTTTTATTTTCTTCAAATGCATGACTCTTTATTGATTTTTATCGGTGTAGATTGAACCGTCCGAGTTAAAAGTTGCTATTTTCGATTTCATACTGGGACTTAGCGTAGCTTTACCAACTGGCTTTATATATAGCCTATAAAAACAAGCCGGCTTTATATATTGATTTTTGCGTAAGCATGCTCATGAATGCCCGAAACACTCATATTTTACTGTTTCCCTTGTTGTGGAAATACTTTTTCATTAGCCGTTTCGACATAAAAAATAGATACTTTTAGCTGAACTTTGCTTCATGAAAATTTTCTAAAAGTTGTAAAATCACTAGGAATTGAAGGAAATAAATTCCAATCCTCAGTTGAGGCTTCATGGTTCTAGAATATATTGTATGTTTAATTGTGCATTCTCGTACATTTTCTCTTGTGAGGATTTATCATATAGTTGGCTCTGTGGGCCTATGTTTTGTTCTCCTCTGTTCTGTGATGCCCTTGGGGCCAATGGGATTGCTATGGTTTTAGTTCTCTTAGATACCAAACAATAACATCTTTTGGTTTTTTTTGACACAAAACTTTCAATTCTTTTCAGGGTTGGTTTTTAATAACCCATTGCCAAGAGCGACAACATCTGAAGAAACATCAACGGGAGGAGATCGGTATTTTGGAGAAGAACGTGATGGTGTAATAACAATGGAAGATGTTTCATCGACTGAGAAGAACACATTCATTGAAACTGTGGCAGCAGAAGCACCTAATGAAGAGTCTCCTGCTGATGATCAAAAGCAGTCATTTGAGTTTCTGGATAATCTGGATATAAAGGTTCCTTACATCACTGAATTTTGTTTTGATGATAATCTGTAGATAAGGCTGCAGATGTATTTTGCCGATGCATCCTCTGTTTTAATGCTTAAGATCTCTGACTTCTTAATTGATGAACTGTGCTGAAAACAAGTATTTGCCTGGCTTTTCCTGGAAAGTTTTTATTGCCTTCTATTTAGCTCTTATATATTTGAAATTCATTGGGTGAGAAATGATCATTCAAGCTTATTAAGTCTATCTAACTGTATTGATTTTTATGTCTGTATTGATTTTGTTTGCATTGTTTAATGGCACTCCTTTACTTATTTTCTTTTGTAAACAAATCACCATCCGGTTATGTTTATTTTCCTTCAATTTTTAAGTGCAAGTTTTAGAGAAGTGTGGAGGAATTTGCAAACTTGGTTGCTATGATGATGCTTTAGATGTTTGACAGTGTTCATTGAACGCTGGATGAAACGTCGACTACCATGTCGATCCTGAGCGGTTACCTGAGCAACCCTGCATATCAAGAGTTTACTAAATAGTTAGCACTCATTTTTTTTTTTTTTTTGCATCTCCTTCCATTCATGCCATCGTCCCGGCTTTTTATTCCTTGTCAACTGGGGCTTATTCTTCTATTACTGTCTTTATATATTTTTCACTTACTGTTCCATTTATCATATAAAAGCTCGCTTTTTTACTTTAGTATCTATAACTGGAATTAGTTGCTATGATGAAGGATAAAACAATATGAGACTATTTATTAATATTTGGTTGATGAAAGTCAATCCTGAGCGGTTACCTGAGCAACTGACAGTTCCTTTTGTCATGATTTTCGTCTTCGTAATGTTTGGGTTGTAATTTCCATTGCCAAGATTAACTTCTGGTCCATTGTAACGTGTCCTATTCCTTATTTTTTAAATGAGTTGTATATTCCTGTATATATATAAAAAAAAAAAAAAAAAAAAGGGAAAGGAAGAGAGTGATCACTTGTACAGGCAACACAGAATTTGTGCTGTATTCATTATCTATACTTAGACTAGCTTGTTCCCTCTAGCTGAGAAGTTTTTTAATTGACGCCCATATTTGTTGGCCATTTGGTCTAGCTATACTGATGGCTTGGTTGTTACCATAATGCAGTTTGACTCAGATGATACATATACTCTTCTTTTATATGGGGCCTGTGCTGCAGTTGCCCTGTGGTTGGCATCAGCCATAGTCAGCTCTATCGATACTATTCCAGTGGTGAGTACTCTTTTTATGTCTTTTATGTTGAGTTTGCAGTTCCTTAGACTTGGGAACAAGGTTTATTTTCTTCAAGTTTGGTTAACCGATTGGGTTTTAAATTTAATGACGTCAGTTTCCCAAGTTGATGGAAGTTGTGGGTCTTGGCTATACAGTCTGGTTCAGCTATCGCTATCTGATTTTTAAGGTACCCACTAATATTGTTGGATTTAGAGGTAATCTTCCATTTTATGAAGAGCCCCACTGATTAATTTCATATCTTGCAGAAAAATAGGGAAGAGTTTGCTACTAAAATTGAAGAGCTTAAGCAAGAGATTCTTGGTTCAAAAGATGATTGATATGGAGCCAGCACCCGATCTTTCTTTATTTGCTTTGCCAAGTGACCGGCCTTAAGAGTTAAATACATATTTTAGTAGTTAATTATGTGTTACTGTTTCCTTTTTGACTGAAGAAATGTAGACCGTAGTTCAATATTTGTCAATTGTCATGTAAGTAATATATTTGATTTTAGTACGGGCTTATTGTGACCGCTTTCTCCTTGTTAACTTGGTTGATCAGTGGAATATGTAAGTTGGACGGTGCAAGGATCGGCATGCATACAGCACGTAGGAGACCTCTCGGAAGGGGGACAGAAGGAAACTGTTGCAGTTGAGGTATTGCGATTCAAATGCGATTCTCCAATTAGACCCGAAATTTAACACTAAAAAGCTGTCCAAAGTAGTGATTAGATAGAGAAACCCCCTCCGCTATGGGGAAAAGTACGAACTATGGGGGGTTTCTCACCATTTCCCATGACACATGAGGCCCTAACGCTTGAAACCCGCAAAGTATTTATTGATGGGCCCGAGTTCCCATATCAATATATTCATCTTTCACAATTCGAAGTCGTAGGTTCACTTATAAGCTCTTACTCTAACGGCGAAACTAGGGATATGCTTTATGCTTCGATGCCGTATTCTACCACCCATTGTAACAACCAAAGAGTCAATCAGACAAAAATAATAATGATTTTTTATCATGAAATTCGTTTCAATTTGCAATAAATTTTTCCATCTCGTCATAAACCTTGTTTTTCCTAACAAAAACACGCAAATCAAAAATAACTTTAACAAAGATCCATACACAATCACTCTCCAAAGAAGAAAAAAAGAAAAAACTTTTGGGATACTACACGTATCTCTCACCTGAAAGTAACAAAAAAAAAAATTTACTTGGTCACTTTCCTGGAAATTTCCAGCCCAAAAGTGACAGAAACATGATGACCCACCCACAGTAAAATCCATTCGTTTGATTGATTCCAACAAATGTCGCAGAAGCATAGTTCCAGGATAATTTTTACTTGGAAGGAATATCCATGCTTGGGTTACTAATGAAGAAGATGCTCAAAGCTCCCTTCTACTCAGAATGGATATTTCTTATCTATATTTCATCCATATTCAGTGAATGCATCAGTGCATATATCCTCTGGGTCCCATTCACGTGAGCAAACCAAGTGGACGGAGCAAACTCAGCCTGATAACCTCGATAATCACGGAGCAAACTCCTCCATCGTATCTACTGCAATGCCTGCTGAAGGCCAAAACAACGTAAAGGAATTATGCTTTGCTTTAGAGGAATTATGCTTTGCTTCCAAATTCTAATGGCCAATATGGACGAGCTCTTTGGGACCCAACAGACCTGAACGAGTTATAGCATCCGTAAAAGATGCGCCTTCTAGCTGTAGCCAAGTATTTGCAAGTGAAACACAGGTTGCAATTCCGGCCTCGAAAGAAATAGAGGCACAAGCTGCATGGCCCCCACACGCAACGCAATGTTCCAAACGTGCGGTATTTGAACGGGTCCAGATGCTTAGCGCCTTGCAATCCCCTGTTTTCTTCATTCCCTGCGCGTACTTTTCAAGACAAGGAAAGTTTGCCAGCCACTAATTGGAGTCCGGCACCTTTAATCTCGCCGATGATATTTATATACCAACTTGACCGGCCGACAAATATTCATGAAACTAATAATCATTCACTTTGGAAATTTCTCCTCTCCCATCTCTTTGTAAAAGAAATACGACCTGAGAGGGGAATTCGTGCATCCCATGTTTGATTAGACGTATCAGTCAGCCTAATTCATCGCTCTCGGACTAACTTACATCACTTCAACAGTGCAACCGTGGCTACTTCCTCCACTAAAGAGGTTGAGTGTTCGATCTAAGGCCCTGAATCCCGTGACAGCAGATTGTTGCGGAGACCCACCAAAAAACCTTTTCATTCTGTGTGAAATGGCTGGTTTTGTATTCAAGATATTTGCTAAATTTGGTCAACTACAGCTACCTGTATTCTCACTGAATAGCATCGAACTCATTAATTGTTCACAATTATCATATCCAGCTAGCTGTTACTTTGCCACAACCAGATCGAACGACCTTTTCTTTCAATTAAACCATTATTCCCAGTATCTAGGACCCTTAATCATATCACAATCTATCACTTATTTTTAATCAGACTTTGCGTTAATTCAATAAGTAGATCCAACTCGAAGCAAAACCTTCCGTGAGGGAAAATTAAATTCCACGAATAAACATAAATATCAAAAGCTAATACATTACATGAACGTAACTCATTTGTGATCACGCGCATCTTTACGGATACCCCAGCAAGCTCAAGGAACAAAATTTTAAATTATTAAAATAAAACAGCACATAAAATATATATTTGTGAAATTATATATTACTTTATTCAAAAATCTTCGTCGTCATCATATCATGGTTCATTAACGTGATCAGAAGTCTTTGAGCAACTTGCGAACCTGCTCGAGCGTCACGAACAGCACGACGGTGAAAGGTCCCTGTCTGGAAATGGTCGGCACGAATCCCTTGTAGAGCGCCAAGGGACCCTCCGCTCGCACCGTCTTAATGGCGCAGTCAAGAGGCCCTGCGTAGGGCGGCTCCGCCCCTGGCTCTACCTTCATGTTCATCACCCGTGTCTTGATCACGTCCACCGGATTCGAAGCCACCGCCGCAACGAACCCTGCCGCGAAACTCGCCGTCACGTGGGTCCCGAGTCCGTCCCTCATCAGGCCCTTCTCCAGTATCATTTCCTTGAACTGGTCGTACGATGCCAGCTGCGAGGCCGTCACAAGCATAGCACGGTTTATCGTCAGGGAAGAGCCGCGCCATAGGCTGGCGACCCCTTCCTGGCGCGCCATGCGGGTAAGGGCGTCGAACACGCTCGTGTAGTTGCGGCGCTGAGCCAGGGGCAGCCGCCCGTCGGCTTGCATGCGGACCATGGCCACGTCGGCCGGGTTGCCCACAGCCGCGCCGATAGCACCGGCTATGAGCCCCGCCGTTATCTTTTGGGTCAGCGGCAAGCTCCCGGAGTTCGGGTCGGTCCACTTCTTTTTCAGCATGTCGTACAGGCCCATCCGGGTCGTCGAGTAGAGAGTCTGGCGGAGGATTGTGGCTGACACGCCCTGGAATAACGCGCCGACACCTTCCTGCTGGACGATGCGGACACCGACGGCGATTGGGCCAACACGCGCCGCCTGAGGCTGTGGGAGGGGCACACGGATCGACCCCGGAGCAGAAAGAGAGGTGGTGTGGAAGGCAAGAGACGGGCGGAGATTTTGGACTGCCGGTGCCGGGTTAATTTTCGGGGCGCCGTTTTCGCCCTGGAGCTGCATTCGGACCTTGATTAGGTCCAGAGGGTGGGTGGAACAGCCTGCGACAATTGAAGCTATGCCTCCTTCAACGAAACCTTTCAGACCCATCTTGAAGTTTTTTTTCCTTTTTTTCAAGGGAAACAAGTGGAAATAACCTTTTAATATATGAAAGAAGGGAGTATGTGGGAGTAGAGTTTCAGAGGTTTAATATAGGAAAATATTCGACCTAATGAGGCAACGAAATCAGAAAGCTTTTCAATGGAAATTACAGGACCAGTTCGAGTTGGGGTTCAACTCGCTGGAGACCAGGAGATGAGAATGGAGGGCGAAGGCTATGCAGGAAGAGTGAGGAACGCTGGGCCTCTGAGACATATGCTATCGGAAAGTTTTTGTGAGAGGAAGGAAACGGTGTATGTTGTGTTGTAACGCAGGGGAAGAAGAGAATTTATAGAAGGAAAGAGCTGGACCTGGCTGGTTAAGGAAAGGTGGCGGAAATTAGGTCCCTACGCGAACTCCCTCGCAGTGAGCACGATACGTAATCGAATGGGCACTCCTAATTTTACGCGTTCGTGGGTCCTAGATTTTTCCTCTGTTTTTTTTTTTTTTTTTTTTTTTTAAATTCTCTTTTTGGTTTTTTTATTTCTCTTTTTGGTTGTACCGTTGATCTATTTATTTAAAGTTGAATTATTGCTCAAGTGGCACAAATCTCCACGTCACATAGAGCGTTTCTAGATCTAGAGCGCTTTTGGGCTTGACTTTGAAGTCCCCGAAGATGGCTCGGGCAACCCACAAGCCAATCTGACCTTAGAACTAGTCCCACTAATTTGGAGGCATTTCTGTGCCCAACGACCAGAGTCCCTTAACAGTTTCCTGGTTTTGACTTCCAGGAAAAAAGAAAAAAGAAATACTTCCTCCTCTCTTGCTGGATACACGTATGCGATTTTTATTTACAAAAATAAAATGAATAAATACTAGTTGAGGGCCTGAGGCACGTGTTACGACTACATCCCATTACATTTATTATTAGTCAAAACACGTATATACATGCACACATGTAAACATGCAATAGGCGGTCTTCATTGAACCGTTCGTACGGTTTTCAGAAGATGAATACGTGGATAAATGTTATTTTGAGCTGAAAATTCGTTTTATTCATGGTTGTGTGAAACTGATGTCTTTTTTCTTTATATCATCTTTCAAATTGATCGTTTCAAATTTTTCTTTCTCTTTTGATTGTACAATATGACTTGAACTCCCGTTGAATATTCAATCAAGTTGTCTAAGTGCCTTTACATAATTCACATAATTTTGTTACCTTTTTTTTTTTGCCAGCGAGATACAACTTTATTTTCAAATCTAGGTAACCACTATTACCTAAAGTCCTCGATTTTTATAGTACACAAGGAAATATTTGGACAATGATGAGGAAGATTGATGGAAGAGACCAAAGTGATCACATGGGAGCGAGACCCACCGTGAACATTGCTTCCTTCAGAATAAAGACTGCCGGTAGTAGTAGTAGTACCATAAAGGAAGGTGCTGCGTGGTAACCTGCAAAGGCTTTGGGTGTTAGTGCTCATCAATCATGGCCTTATTATAGTGAAAGCGTTGGATATTTCAAATCGAGGTGGGCGTAGAGGGTCGGGTCACATTAATTGCGGGTTAAATTATGCGCTGCTAATTGACTGGCAAAGCCGTCCATTCGTTGGTACCAAATGCTATTATTGACTTGAATTATGCGGCCTGGAAATTTGGTTTGCCCCTTCTGGGTGCCTGTGAGAGCCGTCCACCTGTCCTCGTCTCATTGGAAAATAATTTGGAAGAATCGACGCCGAATGCCAACTGAGTGAGCTGTGAGGTCAGAGCTGAGGTCGAGGTGGGATTTGGGGAAGTCGTTGAATTACTTGAGCCGTTGCTTCACTTCATTATATGAGCCCCACTTCGCCAGGATTTTATTTAAAAATGAAAACACCAACTTTGACGTCGCCTGAGAGATTCGAACTCTCGCGGGGAAACCCCATGTACTTAGCAGGCACACGCCTTAACCACTCGGCCAAAGCGACGATTGTTTGAGGTCTCTACTTTCTAACTATAGAAATTCATAACTTTTAAATTCTGCGAACTACGAAGAATAATATTAACTGTTCCATTTGCCTTTTGCGAACAAATGCAATATGTATTGACTTTTGCAATGACCAGTTCCGTGAAGTATTATTTTGTCCCTTTTTATCTTAATGTTTACATGTATTTTTAAATCTACACAATTACGACACTAATCATATCTCGACATTTTTTTTGGATAACTCAGATTTGCACTCACTTAAACTAATTATTAAGACCCTAAAATTAAGGACTATAAGTTTTCAATGACTTTGAGACGACTCGAACTAGTGATCTTAGGGAGCAAACTCAAGGCTTGCCAATTGAGCAACTCTTTAGGATTTATCTTTGTATATTTTTGTTATAAAGCTTCCAAACAGAAAATTCGTGTTGTTGATCATCGTTTTGCAGTGGTGTCAATGTTTTTATGGTCTTAATGAACTTGATAAGCCTTAAAGATTGTTGTCTTGGTCTAATTGGGTTGCTTTAAATGCGTGAATATATAATCTGAACTCTAAATCTGGAGAATTATTGTTTGTTTTTTTTCCTGTATTAAATTGGACAATAAAGTTTGATAAACTCACGTTGTTCAATTGAATGGCCATATTCTTGTACTTTAAGATTGAGTGTAGGATGTATTCATGCACGGCATCATATGTTATAAATTGAGCGTCCTTGATACTGTATAATAATACGACACTTTTGGCCCCTCAAAATCTCTAGTAATTGATGATGACGGTACCTTTTCGTTGAAATTACTGCACCTCTTATGGCATAATATATTAAATTATATTGCATATAATTTGATGCGAACTTTATTTAAACATTCAAATACATAAATTCTAAAATATTAAAAAAATTCCAAACTAAAGAACCGTGCCAAGGGGGAAAAAAAAAAAAAAAATTTCAAAAAAGGTACCGTTCGATATGGTTAATAAAGCTTTAAAGATAAGGAGACATGCCTGCATGTGCACAAGCACAGTCAAGAAAAAAAAAAAAAAAACAGTGAATCACACGACAAAATGGCATATCATTCCCTCTCTTTCTCTCCGAGCGTTTTGTCCAAAATCTCCTAAAAGCATCCAGATGCTTATAGTCACGAACACCACCACCACGGTAACCTGAAATTCCCACTTTGCCCTCCGCACACCACACTCCCCTAGGCCGTGCGGCACCGCCGATTCTATCCACCGTCGCCACCGCCACCGTCGTCCAAATCTATGTATAGCAAGATTACCATCCTAGGGTTTCTCTGTTCTGGATTGATCCTTGGCGCCGGTTAAGCCAATGCTGGGTCCCGGAATCCTAGGGTTTCAGAGCATCCTCTTGGCCCTAATTTGTGCTGTTTGTCTCGTGATTCGCCACAAGTGGAAGGATGCGGCGGCGAAGAAGGAGGAGATCATGAGGCTGGTCGCTATGGCGTCCGAGGAGGCCGCCATGGCTGAGGTCGTGGCTACCGTTGAGTACACTGCGATGCCGGTTGTTCGACGCTACCAGTGTGCTGTCTGCTATAGCCCCACCACTATGCGTTGCTCTCAGTGCAAGGCAGTCAGATACTGGTTCGTCCTTCCAAAACCCTCTCATGCTCCTAGCTGTTTTTCCCGATATATTGGACTTTTGTGCTCGTGTATTTGCTTGTAATTCCAAAATTGTGGGTGTTGGAGATTGAATTGGTTTTTGGGGGCCTTAGATTCTAGTTTCAAGAAGTCTCGATGCTTCCAACTTGTTTGTTAGGGATGGTGAGTTTGTATTTCGGATTTTGGTTGTCAAAGTTATTAGTTTGGCCTTAGGTTTGTCTTAGGGTGCAAAAAACAAAAGTATGAGGCGAATGAACGGCTTGGAAATGGGAAAGTTAAGAGATATTGACGTCAGAAGCTGACTTGGTGTATTGTTTGACCAAGTCTTTGCAACCTTTTTAGGCTTTTTGGTGTATTTATATTTAGGATTTTCAGAATTAGTTTTTGTTATATTTACGAAATTAACATGCGGTGACGGGAGATACTAGCACGTAGAGTTGATAGAAGAAAGTGCTCTCGTTTAAGGGTGGGCCTGGGGCTCACACCAATAATGTTCATACACTCATCTCCTGCTTGCTTAGCAAAAACATTATCAGAGGTTTGACTTGCGGACATTATGGCTTTGAACATAGTTTGCCTCTAATAGTTTCTGCTAGATCATATTATTTATGTGGAAAAACCTGTAAATATTTATGCTACTAAAAAAGTCGTGATAAGAAACACCTACAAAGATTCAGATAAAAGTCTCTGGTATTGCTCTTTTTTCCCATACGTAAAGCTATAATGGGTATTGACTACAAAATTTGCTTTGCTATAGTTCGGGCAAGTGCCAGATTATGCATTGGAGACAAGGTCACAAAGATGAATGTTGTCGTCAATTTGGCACCACGGAGTTTGAAGATCGAAGTGACTGTGGTGAGAAAGCAATATTGGAAAAACAGTCTGACATTTATGGTAATGATGCTGGAATAGGAGAATCTGCTCCCTTGTCTCTTTTTTAACATAAAGCTTCACTTATGATGGCTGATGATTATCATCTGGCCTTGTGCAGATAACAAGGAACTACAGTCTGGTTTTCCATATTCTGGTGCCTCGGCGTCTGCTGGTATCTCTCCATCTCATGGTGGAAGTGACTCATCTGATGATATTTCTTCCAATCACATCATGAGGTCTGGCGCAATTAACAGATCAGAGATACCCCTTGCTGATGATTTTGGCCCTGATGGGCTTGCTACAACCTCTAGCTTTACTGAGAGGGAACTAGCTAAGTCATTCTCTACAGTGTCTACGAATTCGGTAACATTTGTAGATAGTACTTCTTGTGCAAGTAGATCAAATAAGATGAAATCTGGTCATATCGATGAAGCAGTTGACTTCATAGCAAAAATTTCTAAAACCCAGCCGTTTATTGCTGATGATGTGAAGCCAAAATGTATGGGCAGTAGTAAGCCCATCGGAGGATCTTCTTCAGCAGGAAAGTTAGCTTCAGATCTGTCTAAGTTTAGGCGCTCGCCATCCTGGGGCTGTTCAGTGTCAGATTCTGGAGAGGATGATGGAGAAGATAGTTCTGAGTTATTGAAGTGTGAAGAAGTCAGGTCTTGGTCTTTGAAACCTTCTAGTGATCATCCATCTTCAGCGAGTGGGGGGCATGCCATTTATGATTCCAAGTCCACAAAAATTGATGGTTGTCATGCAGTATCTTCGAAGGTTGGTAGCATCCCCGGCTTACCACAAGATTTTCGTAATGGCTTGAAAGTATCAATGCGCAAAGTCGTACAGCAATTTAGGCCCTCAAAGGAGTCAAAGCACAAACTGTCAGGTCTTGGGAATGATTTGACTGGAAAGCAAAATTGCAAGGTTATTTACAAGTAATTGTGTGTTTTTTTTTTATAGCGTCATTATTCTCTGTGATAAGTCTTTGAACTTTTTCCCAAATATTTGCTTCTCTTTTGACAGATGGTCTTTCCATACGACCTGTTCATGAAACTTTACAGTTGTGATAAGGTGGAATTGCACCCATTTGGCCTTATAAATTGTGGGAACAGGTGATATAGATTTCTTCCTGATTCTGACCTATTAGCATATAAATTAATATTTGAAGTTGTAAGCAAAGGTGAACTCTTACGTCTTTCTGTGGGGTTGAGTATAAGCCTCAATTCTAATGTATAGATCTCATAATTTTGCCCAAAGCTATAGTTTGTAAGTATATTTTCCTGGTGTTAAACAGCTGTTATATTAAAGTAGAACTGATTGCTTCTTCTGAGAAGAACGAAATATTGTAAACAAGAGTTATCTTATTTCCATAGTAATTTCTCACTTCCAATTCTGGTGGTCAGTCTGCGCCACATACCCGTTGCTGGAGTGGGATGCTTTATCTTGCAAGTTGTGTATTGTATCTATATGTATACGTTGGCAGCCTTCTGCAAAAAGCTCCTCTCTCTCTATCTACTAATACATCTTTTTCAGGCCGAACACAAGTATTATAAGAACACAGAAACATCCTTCCCATCTTTCTCTTTCTGTCTATCTCAATATTTTTGCTGGTCTGAAGTTGTGTTTCCCTTCATTGTAATTATTCTTTGCTATTTTTGCTAATAATCTGCTTCCTTTGCACTTCTGCAGCTGTTATGCTAATGCTGTGCTCCAGTGCCTGGCATTTACTCGGCCTCTTTCTACCTATCTTTTTCACGGGCTTCATTCTAAAATCATGCAAGTTATTTCTTTATGATTAAGCTGTGACTCATGACATGATCTCAATTGTTAAACAATGTTGCTCAATAACTTTCTGATTTTCAGTGTGCATCTTTTTCCCAGGCCGAAAGAAGGGGTGGTGTTTTATCTGTGAGTTTGAATGTCTAATTCAGAAGGCGAGGGAAGGCTGTTCCCCTTTGTCTCCCATTGGGATACTATCCAGAATAGATAAAATTGGAAGTAATCTTGGTCATGGGAAGGAAGAAGACGCCCATGAATTTTTGAGGTAAGCTATCTGAAAAAGTTGACCATTGGATTTGTAAATTGTCATGTAAGATTCTATCTTATTTTCTTTTGTGCATCCTTATATGTGTAGCACATGATCAGTTACTAAGATGACAGGTATGCTGTTGATACGATGCAATATGTTTGCCTCAAGGAAGCTGGGAATGGGGGTCCAGTGGCAGAAGAAACAACTCTAGTTGGCCTGACTTTTGGGGGTTACCTTCGATCAAAGGTTGTTCCTTGTATTGATGATACTAATTGATTCTTCACTTAAGCACAAAGTTGTTCTGGTGTTGGTAATAATTTTCTATCTTTGGGCTGCCATGACTGGATTCTCAGATAAAGTGCATGAAGTGCCTTGGCAAATCTGAGCGGTCTGAGCGGATAATGGATCTTACTGTTGAGATAGATGGTGACATTGGAACCCTTGAGGAGGCTCTTGCGCAATTTACAGCTACTGAAATCCTGGACAGAGATAACAAGTACTATTGTGGCAGGTTGGGTTAATTTGCATTTAACACTGTGCTCAGTACACTCAATTCTCTTGTAACAAGAAAAATCCTGTATTCTTCTTTCCCTTGTTAAACATCTGATCTTCATACCGAGACCTATATTGTGTTACACAGCTGTGGTTTTATGCCCCCCTTTTGTTTTTGTTTTTTGGTTTTCTTCTTGGGTTAGGGTTTGAATGTGTAGGACTGAGGAAATCGTTTGTTGTGTTAGATAGTTAGACATCTTATATTGTTTTTGTGCAACCAACTTTGTTGAGTTATTATTATTGAGGTATTTTCCAAGCTTTTATGTGTTTGCTTTCATTCATTTTGTCTGCATTGCTTTTTTTTCTTTCAGCAGGTGCTTAGTTGTCCGCATTAGGAATAGGGTTTGTATTTTGAAGCCCTTGGATGAATTATTTTGTGAAGTTATGTTAGTTGGATGTACATAATGGAGATTTTGATGGAATTTTTTTCTGAGGTTTTTGTATGTTTGGTATGCAAGAACATCTAGCAAGTTTCGAACTTTATCCCAATGACTAATCCAACAAACTGAGACAAACTCACTGCTTACTGTTTCTGCATTTTCGTGTTTAGCGAAATTTCGGAGTTTGGTTATGATCTATGAAGAGTTATGGTTAGGTTATTTCGGCTATTTGAACAGTCTTTATAGTTTTCCTTTTCAAAATTCTTTAGTTTTCAGTTAGTGGATGAAATTATATGATCATTTGGGTTATTTTCTAATTAATTTTCCTTCCACAATTGATTTGATCTAGGTGTAAATCCTATGAGAGGGCGAAAAAGAAGTTGACGATATTGGAGGTGCCAAATATTTTGACAATCGTGCTGAAGCGATTTCGGGTACATTGGTCATTTTTGTTTTGTTTTTGTTCTCTCCAGCCGTTTTTTCTAATGGAAATTCTAATGTTTTTGCTACAATCCCTTACAGTCTGGTAACTTTGAGAAGTTGAACAAACCAATTCAGTTTCCTGAGGTCCTTGACATGACCCCGTATATCGATGGCATATGTGATGCATCTCCTTTGTACAGTCTTTATGCAGTGGTGGTTCATTTGGATATCATGAATGCTGCGTTTTCTGGTCACTATGTGTGTTATGTGAAGAACATCAATGGGGAGTGGTTCAGGATAGATGATAGCACAGTAAGTTCTGTTGGTATCAGTACATATTTAATTCTGTTGGTTTTGCTGGCGTTGCTTTATCTAATTTTTTCTCTTTTTTTTTTTTTTTTCCTTTGTTGTGTAAATATTCCTTTTTTCTTTGGATTTGGAAAACAGGTTCTTTATGTTTTATTGAACCATTGAGGGTTATCAGAGCTTTGTGGTACTTAAGTGCTGCTGCTAACTACCAAAATCTGCTTGCATCTTAGATGGAAGGCAAAACTTATTGGAGATATTTATTCAATAATATACAAGTGTGCTTTTTTGCCCATCTTGCATATTATTCTTTTGGATGGAAACTTCCTCGAGAATAGTGTCAGTGGGTGTCTAGTTGATACTCTTGTTTTCTTGGAGTTTGTAGTCTCTAGATAATAGAATTTTGCATTTACTTGTATCTAGAATATTGGGCTGGAGTTGTATGATCTAATTTTAGAGCTGACCGATGGCACCATTACTTGTATAGGTAGAACCTGTGGAAGTGGAGAGGGTTTTGTTAGAAGGGGCGTACATGCTCCTTTATGCTAGGTAATATTCCTGTGGGCCTCAACTTACTTAATCTCATTCGTAATTTTCTTTGGGATAATGTGGTTTTTGAATGGTATTACTTTTTGTTACTAGGCGCTCTCCACGAGCCCCAGCTTTCATAAGGAACAATGGGGTGTCTCACGGCGGATGGTTAAAGAAAAGACACTTGGAAGCTGTTCCTTCCAGCCCTACATCCAAAACAGAGTCTAATGCTATGCAAGCCAAGGGGAAGGTTGGAAGAAAATACAATCAACCATTCCATCCAGAGGATTGGAGATACTATTCGATGCGAAGTATTCCTGCAGTGGATTCATTAAGTGAGAGCTCTTCCCTTTTCAGCAGCTCAGATGCCAGTTCGTGCAGCACCGCAAGCATCAAGGACTCTGCGAGCACCGGAGACATGTCCGATTACATATTTGGTGAAGTGGGACCCAGTTGGTACAGCCAGTATGGGCTTCCATCGGACTCAGTCTCATCTTCCTCCTACACAAACTTTGATGAAGATTCAGAACTGGACAATAACATTTGGAGGCTACCATCCTGGGGGAATGGTTGGAGAGAGGTTTTGGATGGGGATGGAAACTCCACAATTTTGTATACTGACACAAGTAGACACTGTAGAAAGTCTAGCGGCCAGTTTGGTAGTAATAGTGCTTGTAGGGACTCGGAGCAATTTGGCTTTGCAAACCCCTATATTGTAAATTCTGGTGTATCATTAAGAAGAGTAAATGGTGCTAGATCGGCTCAAACGTTTTCTTGAGGTTTGAGTTGAAAGTCAGCATTGTTGTTTATGGCATAAGAAGAAGGAAAAAAAAAAAAAAAATCAAATTCTTTTTTCTCCCTAGCTCTGTGTTTCAGGTGCTGATCCATTATCTTTGTGTGTATTTTTGTAGTATATACTTTGCCAATGGCTGAAATTTTCACATCTGGACACTATTTTGAATATTTTCAAGACCAACCAATTGTCTCGGTCCCCCAAAATAAAAATGAAAGAGAAGTAAATCCGAAGCTGCCGGCGATACCAAGATAGTAACGACAGCGTTCGGATTTGCTGTCCAGTAGCAATTTCCGGGGCCATTGACCCCCAAGTAATAGGCATAAAACAGAGCCAAATGCCAAGTGCCACCATAACACCCAGCTACCGCCACTACCAGAAGTTAAACCACCGTTTCTCCACCTCACTCTTCGCTCTCGCCGGAGCAAGAAGAGCCATGGTCGCTAATGGCAGCAGCAGCCGCAGCAGTGGCAACGCAGGTGCAGGTGCGTACACGACCATCAAAGAGAGAGTGACATTCGAGAGAGAAATCAAGAAGAGCAAATTCATCGCCATCGCTGGCCCCATCTCCGACGAGCGTTCAGCCCTTTCCTTCCTCTCTCTGGTTCTCATTCTATCTCCCTCTTTTGTTCTTCCTCTTCCAACTATATGCTAAATTTCCAAGAATTCGGTCGGGTTAAATAACATTCTCAATTTTTGCAATTAATAGCACACTTCCATAGCGACCTGTCATCTCTTTTTTCAATTTATACACTTTCACCTTGTTTATTTGTGCCTTTGCGATTTTGGTTTCATTGAATCGTTAATCTGTCGAATGAAGCGGAGATGATCGAATTTTCTTTGTTGATTTTTAGGTCCGAGATCCACGAGCCACTCACAACTGCTGGGCGTATAAGGTACCCTATTAAATACTGTTCCTTTGTTAATGACCCTAACTGGTTTCGCTTCTGAAAAAGAAAAGAAAAAGAAAAGAAAAGAAAAAACAGTTTATCTGCCTTAAAGTGGATGTAAACTGCCTGACTACTTATGGGGTATAGATGAGGATTACGTTAAGGGTTTCTGCGTTAGATTTACAGTTTTAACAGTCTCATTAAGTTTTTATTGCCACAACGGTTGTTGGATCCATCATTTTGCTTTTAAGACTGTTCTCATCACATCTCACTGGCGTGCAACAGAGTATTGGATCCCAATGAAGAGACAGATCATGAAAAGCATACAAGGGGTTCATGTTTGTAACAGTTCCCTCAATTTTGGCTGATGTGTGCGTGTTTTACATCTCAGGTGGGAGATCAGTACCGGTCTAATGATGATGGAGAACCGTCGAGCACAGCCGGAAAGCCTATACATTCTGCTATTGTTTCTTCAGGAATCGATAGAGTGATGGTGGTTGTGATCAGGTAAATGTTTTCCCAAACTTCTTGTGAGTGTTTGATATCAAACATGTTATGTGCTTGTGCATCTACTGGAATTATGCGTTTAATTAAAAGAAAAAAACTTCTCGTGATTGCTTGTGCCTGATAGTATATTATCTTTTATTCAGTTCGTGTGTGAGGATTCACAGCTTTTAAGTAAGTTTTGTTGTGTGCATGAGCTTAGGGTGGTTACTATTTTGTTGCAGTTGTCACATTGTTTAGTTAAATTAATCTAGGTATTTTGGAGGCATCAAACTAGGAACTGGCGGGCTGGTTAGGGCTTATGGAGGAGTCACATCAGAATGCCTGAGAAATGCCCCAACTTGTCTTGTGAAATCTAAGGTATTAGATTTCTTTCTAGGTTATTATCTGTCTTCACTTGTGATTGTTGCTGCATGGTAATCCACCTTATTAAGAAAAGTTTGTGATGTGAACTAGACATACATCATGGAATGTCGTTAATTAACTTTCATGTTCTTTGTCACTGGGCAATGGTAAATAACTTTCTTGGTAGGTTTAATTGTATTGGATATAATTGCAGGTTCCAATTGGGGTGGAGGTTCCATTTGATCTTTTGGGCATCATATACCATCAGGTGATTTGGCATCCTATTTATTAGTCTTTTGTGTCTTGCCATGGTTTGAGTTGTGTACATGACAAAATTGGTCTGGAAAAGAAAAGTTTCTCTTCATTGCCTTTAAAGACATGCATTGTTATTGGTCGCCATCGGTCCCTGTCATTAAATTGTTTATGCACTGAGCAGCTGTTAGCAGCACATTTTGATAGTGTATCTTTTACTTTGATTCTCTTGTCTGCTCTCCTTTGTCTATCTCTTTCCTGATTTTTCTTAATCTCTTAAGAGTGGAAATTTTGCTAGATTAGCTTCCCATATTTTCAACAAGTTAATGATTATGCACTGATATCTTGTGCTTGCTATTTACAGTTACAATCTTTTCAAGTTGAAGACATCAAGCAGGATTACGATACTGGTAAGGATGGCATCAGCATGGTCACTTTCAAAGTTGATTTTGACCAGGCTGATAAATTGGAGGAGGCTCTCAAAGCAAATTGTAGCCGAGAATTAGAGTTTTACAAACACTGAGACCGACTTGGCCATGTCTAATATGTGCGTGCAACATTTTGAATGCTGTTGAACACATCATGAAGGCGGCAATTGAGGACGTGGTATGTACTCTCCTTTTCTCCTCTTTTGCCCCTGTAATATGTTACGTCTCAGTACATGTGGAGATAAACACATCATTGGTTTATCTTTTGTTGGGGAAATCTACAAAAATTAATGGTAGCTGGATAAGATCACTGTAGAATGGTGCCAGAAAAGGTAGTTTGTAGCCTGATGTGTAAATAAATAAATGTACATGTGATAATCGGTTAATAAAGATATTACTATACTGCCATTTATTATTTCGTGGTCTTTGTTCTAAATTGGTTTTCTCTGTACTAAGCTTTAAATGCATTGCTACACTCATTTACTCGGAATGCTAGTAGTATTTCTTCTCCTCTCATAGATGGAGGTCTAGCGTTCAACTTGCTATGCTTGTGGGAACTATGGAGTCAACTTAGCAAAGAAGATGGAGGGGATGAGAAAGCTCCATCAAAGTTATGAACAATACGCTGTCCTTTTTAGTTTGTTTGATCTTAATATATGACTACTTTTTTGGGTAACTTTGAGTCATTGATCCCTTGCAAATTAGTAGTTGAACTTGAACTTTTGTCGTATACAAGTTCTTGTTTGTACTTCAGGAAGAGTGCCAACATTTGCTGAGAGTAATTAAGAGCAAAGAAATTCTACTTGCGAGTAGAATTGGGAACTGAATTAGTATCAGTAACCTGAGGTTGGTCTATGGATTTAAGATAAAAGGAAAAGTTTTGCATGAATTGGATCATCCTATTATAGTAAGGATTGAGGCATGACACTAGAAGGTGCTTACCCGTCCAATCCATACGTGTCAACATGTGCAAGTGTACGGGTGTCACTTAAAGCACCTTGACTTTGAGAAGTTAGTCGGTTCCTAGTTGGTAACCCCACTTTCCTCCTCAGAGCATGTTTCGTACATTCCATCCTTCGCATCCTTTTTATTTTACCCCCCTTTACTCTATGCATAAGCGCCAGCGGCGGTATTAGGTTTGACCAAGTCTCGAACTGGTAAGTACTGAAGTTTAATCTCTACTATCTCTTTGTCCATAGATAATTAATTTTTCGTGATTAGTGATTAGTGTAGCTAGTTGCCAATTCCTTCAACATTTTGATAATTTTATACTCTACTGCGTTTGCATTTTTTTATTTGGGAATAAACAAGTCCGATGATAGGAATTTTCGAGATTAGGCCACGACCGGATTGTCTCATATTTTTTGGACTGGAAAGATGAGACTAGGAGGAGATGGAAAAACACTCTTAGATCTGCTTAAAAGAAAAGTAAAAATTACATGGAGAAACATAAAGCTCTGCGGACAGTTCCACAAAATGACTTCATTTATTTTATCCAATATACATAGACACATAGACTAAAGCCACAAAACCCCGACAGTACCAAACCATGATCCATGGACTCCTGGGCCTCCTCCTTCACATCCAGGTATAATTTATTAAGTGTAGAAGTGAAGGCAGAACCGTAAGATGTAAAGGGCTACTCGGTCAGTTTGGTGGGGTCTCGAAGTGGGAAGGGATGACTGGCGATTCTAATGGAATGGGAAATGAAGGAATCCTTGTTGGGATAGTAGGTGACAGAGTCGCTGACAATGGAGGTAGTACTTTAACAGTTGGATCTGTAGACATGCCTGGAGACGTTGGATTTGCCGATAGAAGTGATGGCGATATCGACTTCTGCAGAGTTGCTAGAGTCGGCAGCGCAGGTATCTGGGCATCGGGCAGCAGTGGCAAGGTGGGTTTTGGCAGCGTTCGGTGAGACGGGACTTGGGTACTTGGTAAAAGTGGCTTTGGTTGGGGCCTTCGTGCCGGCAGAGGATTGGTGGGCGATTGTGGCAATATGGTTCCAATTTGTTGTGGCTGCCAGGGCATTTGGGGGCTTGTCGGATCCGTTAGAGCAGGTCGAGTCAGCTTTCCTGGAAGATGTGGGAACCGTGCAAACCGCGGCAAAGGCAATACTAGGGATGAGGCTGAATCACGAAACGTTGCCTTGGGCAGAGATGCCACCGGGGTTGGAACTGCTGATGTGTCCAAAAGCTGGCGAGCTACGACGCGCATATTGTTGCTTGCGAGTGCCAGTGCCAGTGCCAGTGCCAGTGCCAAAATCAGAGGCGCAGCGAAGATATGATTATGAAAAGCCATGCGGATAGCAGCACAAGGTTCAAAGAACTTAGCTTATACTTTGGGCAAGTGCTAGCGTCTCTTTTTGAAGAGCAGCAGGAATGCTTTGGGTTTTTATAAAGAAATATGTTGAAGAATAATCTAGGAATTTCGGAAGCAACACGTAGATTTGATGAGTCATAGCTGCTAGAATTTTAGAAGCATTGGTACCCTGGTTAACCTCCCTCCATTCATTGGTTGAAGTTTCGAAGACAGACTAACATTGACGAATGGCTTCAACCCAATGGGGGATCAACTGAAGTAGAATGCCAATGGGCTATTTTGATATCGTGGCGCCAGCCAGATAGTTCAATTCAATCCAGATAGTGCCAGCCAGACATATATATGCTGCATTGCGTGCATGCCTATTCGTTTCATTTAAGGCCGTCACTTAGTGATTTCAATTGACGTCTTCATTTTATTCAGAGATATGCAAAATTAACTCTTGAGACCTACAGGATGATTTTCTTTTATAGGAGGATTAATTAAAAAAATGTTGAAGTAATTAGGGAACCGTTGGCCGAGTCCTGAAGTAGTTCAGAAAACTGACTACTCGAAACGATGAGCAGCTCACAGTCGCACACAAACCATTAAGGAACTACAGAATCATATTCACGAATAAGACAATATGTAACAAACGGCACCAGTAAAATGTGAGATCTCCTGCACGTACGAGAAGCTCAAGTTGAAGGGGGCGCAGAGAGGAAAGGAATGGGTGGGGTAGTAGTCGGCATGTTGGGCATATATATATATATGCAAGGGAGTAGAGGGGAGGGGAGGTATATAATTTCATCACAAAATTGATCATTTCTAACTAAACTCATGGCAGCAAATGAATTACTGGTTATCACACTGGACTCATCGATCGCAAATGGCAAAACATCAAATATGACTTTTTTGTTTGTCACAAGTATAATAAATCTCGTCTCTACAAAAACATATTTTAAACGTTTAGTGGCCAAATATGTCTGCCATGCTCCCACTGTTGTCATTAACGTTGCTTCGACATGTGTTGAGCTTAATTGGCACTTACGGATTAGGGTTTGCAAGGAACAAAAAGAAGTCCGCTCCATCAAAATTGTGAACCATGGCGCTGTGCTTTCTTAGCTTGTTTTAATCCAATTTAAGATTGATGAATAATGGCGATAAATTAACTTCTAGTCTTAATTTTTGTTGCATATATATATTTGCTTATAACCTTCTTTATTTATCGCTGTGTGTTTCTTACGTATCTTGGTTTCATCTTTGTTTGGAAGGATATTGTGGCGTGAGATATTTCCGTTTGGATGAATATAGAGCTTGTTTGGTATTCGAATTTCACGTCATTGTCTCATCGATATCTTCGGTCTCCCGAGCCCTAGATGATATATATTTTGTGTTGCCGTCGTCCTTAAACATGCAGCTATATTTGTGTTTTGCGGCCTATATATTTTGAAGTTGGGCAATAAAAAGTTTCATCTTCAAGATACTACAATTAATGTCCAGATTATTTCCTATTCGTGGAACGTACTAGAATGACAAAGCACGAGAAGATCATATAATTCCAAGAACTCATTTATATATATTTATAAATTACACATTTAGCTAGAGAGGAAGAGACATGAAATGCCCATTCTCATTCTCTAGGAAGTATACATTGACACATATACTAACCCCAGACAACTCAGACAGACTGATGGACTCCTCGGCCTCCTTGATATCCAAGTTCCATTTATTTATGGTATGAGTAAAAGCAGAACCACGGCATGGAAACGACTACTACTAGTTCATAGTCAACGAATGACTGCGGACTTTTATGGAGCGGAGGGGCTTCAAGGGAACAACTTTGGGTAAGCTTTTGGGAAAATATTGGAGGCGTCGGGTGATGGGGGTGGAAAATCTGTTTTGGGAGGTGAAAATTTTTCTCTGGTGTTTGAAGATTCTGTTTTTGGGTGGGAGAATTTTCCTTTGGGATCTGAAATTTCTATTTTTACGTGCGAAACGTCGTGTGGGAATCTTCCAAACAAAAGCATCCATCCTGATATTTTTTTCCAGTATAGAGCGTCTGTAAGCGTGTTTGGAAAAGTTGGGTTCGCCAAGAGTGGGACTGGGTTGCTTGGAAGTGACTGCGAAGTCGACTTTGACAGACTTTGTTGAGTAGGCAGTGTTGGTATCTGGGCATTAGGCAACAGTGGCAATGCGGGTTTAGGGAGCGTTGGCTGAGACAGGACTTGGTTGTTCGGTAAAAGTGACTTTGGTTGAGTTGGGTAAGGGCTTCGTGCCGGCAGACGCTCGGTAGACAATCGTGGGAATGTCGTTCCCGTCAGTTGAGGCTGTGGGGCTAGTTGGGGACTTGTAGAGATAGGCAATGGGGGCTGTTGAGTCAGCCGTTCTGGCCTATAGTAAGGTAACTGTGTCAACTTGTGTATAGGCGGAGCAGGCAACCTGGGGAGAGATGGGATTGGAGGCAGAGCAGGCAATGTGGGCACAGATGGGATTGGAGGCAGCGCAGAACTTGTGGTTTCAGGTGCTGGTGTATTCGATTTCGAAAGATGGCGAGCTGCTAGGCTCATATTGTTGCTTGAGAGGGACAGTGCTAAAATCAAAACCACCACGAAGAGATGATTACAAAAAGCCATGCGGAGAGGGTTCAAAAAAGAAGGAGCTTATTTGGGGAATTATAGTTCTTGGCGTTTATCTCTTTTTGAAGAGCAGTAGCAATGCGGTTTGTTTTATAGAGAAAATAAGCTGAAGAATCGAGAATTTTCAGAAGCACCAACGGGAGCTTGAAGAGTTGTGGCCGCGGGAACCTGTAAGAAGAGTTGGTTACGTGTTAACCGATCCCTTCACAAATTTGTAGCAATTTCGTACGAGATTCTCGAACTGACATCAACGAATGGCTTCCACACACGGAGGCATCGATCAAATTTGGGAGCCAATGGGCTGTTGAATTATCGTGGTGCCAGCCTAATAGCACAATTATTTACTATTAGACCGCATTGAAAGGTCACTTAATTAATTATTCAAACTAATAATCATGCAGCGTATTTCAATAATTAATAATATCATTCACAAGTGACGCAGAGATTCAGATTACTATTCCTTGCCGATAAGTATTGCCTGAAGAGTTATAAGAAAATTTGAAAAAGTTTCATTTGTTTTCTAATTAATATATTGATACCGTTGTTGTAGGTTGAATAGATTTCACAGCTTAAAGTTCTGTTAACTTGTTGGCTTTTGGTAATGTACAGAAAAAAATCGACGATCTTTTTTTTGGGTTAAATTATAACAAGAGTTATGAGGAGTACTGCATGTATATGCTTTCCGTGCGTCATGAATATCATGAAAGTAAAGATCCGACTTCTGAATGTAACATGGATTCAAAGAGAAGCTCTGTGAGCGATAATAGAAATAAGAAATCATATATATCTCAAATAATCACAAGGACGGTTTCAATAATTAGAACACCCTCTCACAATAGACGCTTAAATAACCGAAGAGTGACTCGTAACAGAATAAAACATCAAAACTCTCACACAAAGAAATTCAAATGGAACTACACCAAGCCTGTAAGCACACTCACGATATAGAACTAAAACAGGTTCCAGCATATTCGGAAACAATACAGGTGCCAGCTAGTGCGCGCAAAGAATCATTCCAACAAAGATAAAAGCAAGAAGGAAGGGTGGCATCTAAGGGGTCAAGAGCTGTTGCTTCAATTTGATGGGGGTGGAGAAAGGAAAGGAATTGTTGGCATTGTCGATGGAATGGTGGGGATTGAAGGCATTGTGGTTGGTATGGTTGGCAACGAAGTAGCTGGCAGTGGAGGTAGCGTCACCTTCGGAACCGTGGGCATGGTCGGCAATGTTGGGACTTGGGTGCTTGGCAACGCAGGCTTTGAACAATTGAGTTGAGTTGGCAATGTGTTGGCAAGGCAATGTGTGGCAATGTAGCTGTTGGCAGGTTGGTTGAGAGGGGATTTGGGTTGGCAATGTGCAACGTGGGCTTGGCACAGGTAGGCTTTGGCAGAGTTGGCAACGGTGTGGCAGTGGTGTGCTAAGTGGTGGAAATGGTCGTAGGCAGTGTTGGCACGGAGGGCAGTGGAGGTAATGTGGCCTTGGGAAGAGATGGGATCGAAGGCAGTGTCAACGCTGGGGGTGGAGCAGCTAGTGTATCCAGAAGGTGACGAGCTGCTAAACTCATATCGGTGCTGAGAGTAAGTACAGCACCATGGTGATAGACAGAAGGAAACAATACTTTGGGAAAAGCCATGGCTGATGTGGTAGGAGAAGCAAGTTTCGGAAGATCGTGTACTTCAAATATTGCCAAGTACGTATGTTGTTGTTGTTGAAGAGTACAACGTGCAGCCGGTGGTATTTATAGATGCAAGCATGTTCTAGGAACCAATCTGAATTAGATGAAATGTTGTTGTGGGAAATGTGGAGAAAGATTAGTTAGTTCACCTTCCAAACTCGAGGAAGTGAAGGACTTTACACGCAGAAGCTTTTAGGAAAATATGTCAAGGAGTTATTGAGCGAATTTGGGACCCAAAGACACGTAATGGGGCTGACAAGGTGGCTCACTTGTCCAACTGATTATTTGACTCTGGCTTTTTGTGACGCATCGTTTTGATTTCTGATCTCTTGCAGAAGTTTAGAGATGTACGTAGTCCTAAGAAATTTATGCTTTTTATAGGCGTGATCATTACCTATATATATAAACTCGGAGCCCTGGAGGAAGATTTCTTGAGTCCTGAATTTATTGCTGAAAATATTTTTGATCATTTTACGAGTCAAACTATTGTGTCGGCAGAGTCTCTTGACGTAATGAGAGGATAGTGATACTCACCATAGCGTATAAATTAATTATAAATATAAATTGCGTTGACTCTTAATTTGAAATTAGTACATAATTTTAATTGATGGGAGTTGATTAAAAAGTAGAGTGAGCTAATTTGAATGAATTTTTTTTTATATTTATTATATAATAAAAAATAATTTGATGAGAAGATAAATTATTTTGTAGTTAATAGATAAAATTTTAGGATGACCAAATATTTAGAATGCAAACACCAATGTATGGCCGCTGCTTCTCTTTTATATTATATCACAACTGTATCATTTTTTTTAATCTTCTCTCTATTAATTTTTCTCTAAAAAAAATTTGCTAACTGAAAATGTTATCTTCATAATTTTTTTAGAGTGAACATTTTATATGAGTAAAATTGTAATTTTAAGCACCAAAAACTCGTAGCCTTTTTTATTTATAGCTGTGGTTCTAATTTTACATGGTTTGGTTTCATCTTCTTTTGTAAAGATATTGAGGCATGGGGTTCGTTTTGGTTGAAAATGTAGCTTGTTTGGTATTCGAATTTCACGTCATTTTCTCCTCGATCTCTTCGGTCTCCCAAGCCCTTGATCATATTTTGTGTTGCGGTTGTCAAACATGCAGATATATTTGTGTTTTACGGCTCCTATATATTTTGAAGTTGGGAAATAAAAAGTTTCAAAGAACAAGCATTTTCAAGATTGTTTTCTATTCGATCGTGGACTAGCTACAATGACAAAGCACGTACGAGAAGATCATATAACAAGAACTCATTAATTTATTTATACATTTAGCTAGGGAGGAAGAGACAAATGCCTCTTCTTATACTCTAGCAAGTATACATTGACCCATATACTAACTTCCAGGCAACTCAGACAGACAGATGGACTCCTCGGCCTCCTTGATATCCAAGTTCCATTTATTTATGGTATGAGTAAAAGCAGAACCACGGCATGTAAACGACTACTACTCGTTCATAGGCAACGAATGACTGCCAACTTTTATGGAGTCGAGGGGTTTCAAGGGAACAACTTTGGGTAAGCTTTTGGGAAAATATTTGGAAAATCTATATTGGAAGGTGAAAATTTTTCACCAGAGTGTGAAGATTCTGTTTTTGAATTTGGGCTGGTGAATTCTCCTTTGGGGTGTGAAAGTTCTATTTTAACGTGTGAAACTTCGTGTGGGAGTCTTCCGAAGAAAAATATCCATGCTGATTTTTTTCTCCAGATCAGACCGTCTGTAGGCATGTTTGGAATCTTTGGGTTCGCTAAAAGTGGGACTTGGGTGCTTGGAGGTGACTGCGATGTCGACTTTGACAGACTTTGTTGAGTCGGCAGTGTTGGTATCTGGGCATTAGGCAACAGGGGCAATGCGGGTTTAGGGAGTGTTGGCTGAGACGGGACTTGGTTGTTCGGCAAAAGTGGTTTTGTTTGAGTTGGGTAAGGGATTCGTGCAGGCTGATGCTCGATCGGCAATCGTGGGAATGTTGTTCCCGTCAGTTGGGGCTGTGGGGCTAGTTGGGGACTTGTAGACATTGGCAATGGGGGCTGTTGAGTCAGCCGTTCTGGCCTATAGTAAGGTAACTGTGTCAACTTGTGTATAGGCGGAGCAGGCAACCCGGGAAGAGATGGGATTGGAGGCAGAGCAGGCAATGTGGGCACAGATGGGATTGGAGGCAGTGCAGAACTTGTGGTTTCAGGTGCTGGTGTATTCGATTTCGAAAGATGGCGAGCTGCTAGGCTCGTATCGTTGCTTGAGAGGGACAGTACTAAAATCAAAGACACCACGAAGAGATGATTAAGAAAAGCCATGCGGAGAGGGTTCAAAAAAGGAGGAGCTTATTTGGGGAATTATAGTTCTAGGCGCATTCTCTTTTTGAAGAGCAGTAGCAATGCGTTGGGTTTTATAGAGAAAATAAGCTGAAGAATCGATAATTTTTAGAAGCACCAAACGTGAGCTTGAAGAGTTGTGGCCGCGAGAACCTGTAAGAGGGGTTGGTTACGTGTTAACCGATCCCTCGACTGATTTGTTGCAATTTCGTACGAGAACTCACGTCAAGAATGGCTTCAACACACGGAGTCATCGATCAAATTAGGGAGCCAATGGGCAGTTGAATTATCGTGGTGCCAGCCCAATAGCCCAATTATTTATTATTGGACCGCATTGAAAGGTCACTTAATTAATTATTCAAACTAATAATCATGCAGCAGATTATAATAGTAATATCATTCACAAAGTGACGCAGATATTCAAGATAACTATTCCTTGCCGATAAGTATTCCCCAAAGAGTTATAAGAAAACCTGAAAAAGTTTTCATTTGTTTTCTATTAATTCAAACAGACTTAGGGAATTTGGTACGCTACCTGACGAGTTCCTTCAAAACTAATGGAAATTGCATGTCGTCGTCATCAATTAGTCATAACAACCGTATTCCACATTCTCCCATGGGAGCGACTAATCCCACTTTTGCTTCAAACTGCAGGCTGAGCGAATTCCAAGGTCGTGCTTCTGCTACCATTGATTCATGTGTGATCTGACATAATATAAAAGTAAAGATACGTGCATGAGAAAGTATCCGTATTTCTACAATTATCATTTCGGTTTCACTGGCAAGACCATATGAAGGGGCAATTGAGGCATTCTGTTAAAGTTTAAAGTCTGCCCAGAAAATGAATAAAAAAGCATTATTAATTACGAAATCCTGGCTCCGGCAGGGTGTGGTTTTTCGCATTGAAGTCGATATGGTTTCCACTACGAAAACGCGGTGGGTTCCTGGTCTTCAAATTGTCTCCCCTACCCGACGAGAAGAAAAAGAACGGAATCGCCTCAAAGAGAACCCACTAGAGAGGCACAGCGCTTCACGTTTCTCGAGATTTTAACTGGATTTGGGCAATATGAAAGCCAAAAGCACGAAAGGAAATTGGGGCCTGAAGACGAATAAGCTAGGGTTACGCCGGGTTCTTCTCCTCCACTTTCCTTTCTGATCAGGTCGCTACCTTCAAATCCTTCTTTTCCCTCATCCTCTTCTCCTTATTCTTCTTCTTAACGTTTTGCGCCGTGGTCTTGAGCAACCGATCCAACAGAACAACTCAATGGATGAAGAAGTATCACTAATATCTCCATTTAACAAAATATTTTCAATTCCTCTGCAGGATGTTTCAGGCACCAGGCCGAGGCCGAGGCTGCTTGAATCGGTCAACGAGGGGACTCATTACAATTTTCTTGACTCCCGGAGAGACCGGAGACGATTCCGTTTCTCCAATCCTCTTTCAGGTGCTCAGTTTTGCTCCTCAAGCATTTTTTCCTCCTTTTCGTTCGCTAATTCTGCGAAGATTATGTACAGTGTGTGTAATATGTATGGACATGTTACTGCTCGATTTGTATATTACGTTTATTGTTTTACGACCAATAGGTCTTGAGCTGGAGGCCGCGGGCTCTATATTTCCCTAATTTTGTGACACTGGAACAATGCCAGAGCATTATAGATATGGTAGAGCCACGTCTTAGACCGTCGGCAATAGCTTTGCGACCAGGGGATACAAAAGCGGGCACGAAGGGACTTCTTTCTCCCTGTTTGCGTATGTGCGAGATATTTACCTTTGCTATGGTTAGATTAGGCTGTTGGACATGGCAATTAACGCAGGGTATAAATCATAAGGCGATCACGATCTTAAATATTGAAGTTTTGAAATTATTAATCATATATGTAGGTTTCTCTCTATTGCTTCCCCTGTAAACTTGTCTTGAGTTTAGAACGTTTGTGCTCGAACTCAACAATACCATGGCTTGATTTTGTTTTGGATTGGTTGTACATTACAATATTTAAGCAGAATATGGATGATAAAATTTTCAGTCTGCCATATTTCACGATGTCTTTCCTGGATAATGAACTGTACGTGTGAATAGGCTGCAAATTTACCATGAATAAGGTGAGATCATTATTTATTATGTACCTTTTAATTGGCAGAGAAAAGTAAATGACAGCTTTTATATGGTGAATATGTTGACTTGATTTGTAAAATTTGTCACATATGAATCACTGTCCTAGAGAATCTTTTGAATTTTTTTATTTTCCCTTTCATTTGTGTATTCTGGTTTGACTCAAGCTTTCAATAAGTTGTCAAAAATAGCCATGTGCTGGAATACTTTTTATGCTTTTGCTGCATTTCGATGCCCAAAGAATTTGTATGTGTAACTAGTGTTTTTTTTTTTTGTTGAAGTAGTTTCTCTCTCATTTCAGGAAAATTTTGATATTGTCCGAGGTATCACCATATTTCAGGCATTCAGCGTCTTGTGCAATGATGTTCGTCAGTTGTATAATTATCATTACGATGCTTTCAATCCTGCTGAGTGGCCTACAGAATTACCAAAGGGTACATCTCAAGCAGAAAGCTTTGGTTTTTGTTTTGTAGTTATTTGTTTTCTACTGATAGAACTTCTTTCTCTAATTTATGTGACATGTTTGAATGTATGTGAAACACACGTCTGAGCACGCACACATATTCTTACCCTTTTCAACTCATCAAGTGCGACATTGGGATAGCGGTTTCTTAACCACTTATGCAATTTCCATAGCGGGATTATCAGTTACATATTCTTGTTTTGACTCCATCTTATTTGGGCCAAATGAAAATGGAAAGGAAATATACTCAGAGGTTACACTACTACCTCTAAGATAGAAATTGAAGGTAGTTGAATTGGGGATGACATAAAAGGTGGTGATACTGCAGCATCTTACATAATTATCTCCTGAGAGATTTTGAGAATAAGCCCTTGGGAAAAGCCCCATTTGACCTTCTGGACATCAAAACATCCAGTGCTCTCGGTATTTATGAGGAAGATCAGCCACTCTCGTGTACTTTGTGATGAAATGAAGGGTAAGACTAGAATTTGTTGCATTTGATTTGCCATAAAAAAAGGGTGGAACTCAATTGGTGAGAATATTATGTTAAAACCTCTATAACTTGAATGGTGATTTCGAGAAAGAAAATGGCAACTCTCATCACCAATGACCCTGATTTGCTGTGGCATTCAAGATGTTTTGAGTATAGATATGTTGGCCACACACACCGAGTGACATCATCTGTGCTTGACTTGTTTGAAAGAAGTGTCATTTTACACTTACAATTGTGTATTTCCATTTATTCTTTAGTTCTGTATTGCTTCGTACTTTGACATACTTAGTTGCAGGGCAAAGTTTCATCTTTTATTTATTTCAACCATGGAACCATGGGTTTGGATAGAATATGGAGGGTGTTGAACAAACTGCATCTTTAAATTACTTGACAATAATTATTAAGGTGTCGCAGGCTGCTGCATTTTAGATTACTTGATAATAATTATTAAGAAGTTGCAGGTTCTATAAAATTATGATATATATCTTTCACCTTCATGCAGATTTGCCTCGTTCTTGTTATATTCATCTGGTGTTGAAGACGGAGGGGAGACCGTGTTTCCGTTTGAGGTGAGATCAAGACTTGATTTCTTTAATTGCCTTTATTTAGGATGATATATTCGTCTTTCATTCTTATTATTCATTCACAATGCGTCTAGGCCATTATCTTTTGCCTAATCTTTCTTGTTCCTCTTCTTTTGGCGGGTTCATATATCCTATGCTCTGATATGCAGAATGATATGAACATGGATGGAAGCTACGGTTTCAAAGACTGTATAGGTTTGAAAGTAGCCATGCAAAGGCGATGGACTTCTATTCTATTCAATGTTCCCAAGTCTGAGAATTGATCCGGTTAGTAACATAATTATCATTATCAAAATTTCAATCTTTCTTATGAGAAAGACTCTTCTTAATCGGAGTGGAGATTACTTTACATAAAAGGTCAAGGATCAGCAGAACTGTTAGTAGCAAACCTCATTCACCTAAATTGTGGGTAAACATACACCAGTGGACCAAAGCATGGAATGGATACCTCCGGCCATGTGCCAGAATTATGTTTGACAGAATGGATGGAAGAATACCATAATTGGTAAATTTGTAGATCAGCCCCATATTGATAAAAATCCTAAACTTTGAGAAACAGTTTATATTTTCCTTTCTGGGGCCTGAGTACTCTGATTGACTACATAACTGCATGAATTGACCTGCTGTTTGTTGGCTTCCTCTAGTAGTTGTCATTAATTTGATGGTTTGGTAGACACAACTTCATGGCAGCTTTCCTGTAATCAAAGGTGTAAAATGGGTCGCTACAATGTGATCCAGGATCAAGCGCTAGATGATTAACTATATGTACCTGCAATCAGTTCGTACTTCGAAATTTTGTATGATCTTATTTTTTCGAATATCTCTTAAAATATTGTAGCCCAAAACTAAAAATGAGGGAGCCATCGAGGCTTAAAAACAAAATACGGAGCCACGAGCTCTGCTAACTCTACTGTGGGTTTGAATAGGCCCAATCTGAAGAGGCCCGACCAGTAACGTATGAAAGTAGGCGGCGTTGAAAGCCAGCCCAAACAGACTTGTATTGTATTACAGCTTAACGTGTAATTGGGCTGCTGATTGGGCCGTACTCGGTCAATTTGTTCTCGTGGAAGCAAATATCGTTTTGGACATACCTGGTACTGAAAATCCATTCAAGCCCAACCCCTTTTTTTACACGTGGGCCAGTGTTAGCCCTATACCAGCCCTTGTTTTTATAAGTTGGGCCAAAGCTTGCCCAAGTTGCGTCAGTTTCGGTCCGGCACATTTGCGGCCCTACTGCAAACTGAAAGTAAGGCCAACCACGGCCCACTAAGCACGATAAAACGAAGACGAAATTTTGGCCCAGACAAGAGGTTAGAACAATAACCCACGCGCCTGAATTGGGCTTCAATTGGATCAAAGTTTAATAAGAGAGATTGTATTGCCAAAATGGATTGGGCTCATTGGGCCAAGTGCTGCTGCCTCGGCCCTTTTAACGAAGCCCAATGCTGGCCCAGAAGACATTAGAACAAAATAACGAGCCCCACGAGAACAGCCCAGAGATCAACTTTGCTGTTACGGTGCAAAATGATTGGGCCTGTTGTGCCGAGGACAGCCCAGAGAGGATTAACGAAGCCCAAACGCTGCCCAAATGTGGCCGAATTGATTGGGCCCTTTGGGTCAAGATCAGCCCATTAAGTATCTTACATGAAGCCCAATTCTGGCCCATACACGAGATTTGAAAAATATAACAGGGCTCCAAATGGGCCTTATCGGGCCGAAGATCAACTAAGTACGTGCGGCCCAATATTGGGCCTCTTGGGCAATGCAGAGCCCATTTAGGATCTTAAACGAAGCCCAATATAGAATGATGGCTTAAATTGATTGGGCCCTTTGGGCAAAACTCAGCCCATTTAGACCTTAGGCAAAGCCCAATTCTGGCCCAGACGAGATTAGAAAAGTACGCAACTATTTGGGCCTCAATCCGCCCAAAGATCATTTACGTATTTGCGGCCCGAAATGATTGCGTCTCTTGGGCCAATCAGAGCCCGGCCCAAAATATCAATCTAGATGGACGGCCCAAATTGATTGGGCCTTTTGGGCAAACTCAGCCCACGTAAGACCGTAGCTGATGCCCCACTTCAGTCAGACACTAACGGGCCACTTTTGGGCTTAAATAGGCCCAAAGATCGAATATGGTGGTAAGGCCCAAAACTATTGGGCCTCAAGCCCATATAGGATCTTGCACTAAGCCCTTTTGGCTCGGAACCCAACTTCGAAAAAAAATTTGGGCCGAGATTTGGAAAACAACCAGCCGAAAGATTAATCTAGAGGGACCGAAGAACTCAGCACTTGAGACGCCTCTTCGATCTGGGCCTCGTAAGGCCCAAGAAGACAGTTTGGGTTACCCCATCATTTTACTAGGGCGGCCCGTTAGTTTAACGGGTAAGAGCTCTAACGAAGCCCAATTTTGTAGTCGAATTGAGTCTGGGTTTTTTCCGTCTATCACAAGCAAAAGTACCTCACTACCCAGCCCAATAACACGAAATGTTGTTGGTACCGGTCTATCCCAACTTGTATTTGTTGCGGCCCATCAGCTCCAGTCCAATGTATTAGAGTTGTTTTGTTCCGCTGACGAATTATTTTTGGGCCGATTTTGTTTGGCTAATCTACTGTGTTGAAAGCCATAGCCTAACTTTCCATAGTCAAAATGCTCTAAATACGGTTAATGATCTACCTATTCAACACGACAGTAACCAAACAACGACAAAGTTCATCTATATTATCCAGTCCCCTTTACAGTGAAAATATAACCCCTTTTTTTAACCATCTACTCTATAGTCTGAATAAAGGACGCAGTTCAATCTTCTCCAACGAATAATAATTACCAAATCCTCCGATTTCAGAGTTGTTTCCAAACCAGTTGGACAAAGCAACCAATTTAATTAATCAAGCAGAGCCCTCACCTTCCGTGGCATTTGAGTCTAGTGCTGGGGTACAAGAACACAGGATGCAAATCTTCATATTGCTTGAGGTAGTCTGCTTGCTTAAATGGGAAGTCTTCCTCCACAATTTTACTAACCAAGTAAGCACCATGCTCGGGTTTGTCTTCTCCTGATTCACCAACTAGTGTACTAGCACAGCCTGGAAAAACAAACTTTTGAGCTAAACTCAATAGCGTTCATGCTTAAACTTTATACTTCAACTCGGTGCCAGTAGATATGAATAGAAGTAACAGAACTATGAAATCTACTATTCAGATTCCTTAGGATTCAATGTTTATTTGGCTTTCCTTTTTTGTTCTCCTGTTGTTTGCTTTGCTTCTAGATGTCTATACAACTTCTCAATGCACAAGTGAGTCCTAAACCCCCGAAACCCCTCACCTTTTCTTTTTACTTCTTGGTACCAGGCTACCCAGCAGTCAGTGATTGAAGAAGATATCCAGAACCCATCAAATATGAGAACAAGCTCGACATTTAATGGGTGTGAAATCAAATTTTGTGCCAGTTTTGATATGGTTGCTTCCCCAAGCACTTCAATACATGCATGCTACCAGCTGCTGTGAGTAGCCCCAGGGCAGCAAGAGCCATTATCACTGCATTCCCAATTTTCCAGTAGTAGCCTCCCTGCATAAATACAAAATATGAAACGACTATAGTATATTACAGGATACTGGGGCCAAAAGAGCTATGAACTCTGTCAGAAGTCTCTTTATGAAGATGTTGCTGGGTGGAAAGCTTTCAGTATAATCCAAATCAGAAAAGTGAAATGTTCCATCTGAAGGAAAAGGAAAAAACAGAATAATAAAATAACATGCAATAAGGAAATGTTTCACTACTTTCTCTTAAAATTCAATAAAACTCTAATCTACCTCAATTTTCACATCATTCCCAAAATTCCCAGAAAATTTTGCTTTACAAACATGACCTAAGATGTCTGTCAAAGAGTCCAATTGAAATGAGCTTTTCCTTTCTCTCTAACTTACAGATACATCCACAAACCACCCCAAATTCCTTGTGATGCATTTCTTTGGATCAGAAATTGAATATTTGGGTGAATAAAAAATCCAAAGGAGGTTCACAGCCAAGGGCAAAGATGTTCGAGGAACAGTTATTCTGGAATGTACCAATTGTTTTTGAAATGCTGCTAATAAGGAATCAATGAGCATGGGTATTTCCGGATATATTACTCAAAAGAATCGACATAATACGCCTAGTTGATTAAAATTGACAAAACTGTCATTTTTGTTACAAACATACAATTCACCAATAAGTCCATTGTCATGGAATGCACACTCATTTCAGGCCATTATGGTTAATACACACCATTCCAAACACCAAACACGAATTTCATAGAAACCTAACTGAAGGCACTCTAATCAAAACACTGTATTGGAATGAATTCTAATCAATGATTAAGTGCCTCACCGGTGTCTTTTCCTTGCTCACTATGGATACACCAAAATACATCTCCAAGCATGGCTATGGCAAGGTATGCTCAATACATCTGACATAATAATGCCAAGATATAATGTATGAATATATGTGTGCCATCCTCAATCAATCATAAGTATAAAAAACACTAAAACTAACTCTGGTCGCCATGTTACAACCCATCACATGTAACCCACAAAGTGAAGAGCATATCATTAGCCTAACACTAGTCAACCAAGCTCATAATGCAATCTCCATTCATATGTTCTTCTCACGTCTCCAACGGTTCAGTAGTTCAGCCCATACAAGGCATGGTGAGATTCTGTTACATCATATCAACACCTAAAATCACTCTTCTCGTCAAACGTCTCTAACAGTTCAGTACGTCAGTCCATACAATTGCCTTCAGGTAAGGTAAGATTCTGTTACATCCATATCAACACCTCAAACCACTGTTCTCATCAATCAAGAAAGGGAGGGAACTGAATGGTTTGTCACTGGGTCAGTTGGGGAACCCGTAGTAAGGGGGACGACCCCCCAAATTCAAGTCAGAATTTGCTCACATGAACACAAATGAGAACTTACTAAATGTAGGATTCCCTTTTTTCAGTTATGATATAGTTACCATCCTTCAAGAATTTGTCCAAATCACCATGTCAATTGAACCACTATCACTCCCACAATAAGTTTTGCTTCTCAAAACAAGAGAATTAAGAGAAGCACATCCTACTGGAATCCTATCAATCCCAGTCCTTACCAAACTATCACAATCACAACACAAGTAACCAACCAATAGTATTGTAAAGTATGTTCTTATCGCACATGTTCAACCTCCAACTACACTTTTATGATATGTGATCACTTCGAACATTTTTTAAATTATACCTTGAAGGTTGTAGAGCATTTATTGCCTCATTCAATGGCTATGAATTTCAGGTTGTTATAATTTATACAATCGCCAAAAAAAGGGTTCAAAGGGCTCCTGTTTCAGGAGAAATTACCTAAACCCGTCTCCACCATCTTAACATTCTGGAATGTCAGTCCTATACTGACAAAAATTGTCCATTCTGCTTCAATGAATTGCTTTGGTTGAGTTCGAACTGGATTGCATAAGTGAACTAATTGCTCCGAATGGGACCTATGATTAAGAGGATTAACCAGGCATCTGAAGCTCTTACATGCTATCCATCTACCAAACTTGCTAAGCTCTAAGTTCAATCTCTAACAACACAAAACAAATACTGCTTCAATTAAAAAAAAGGGATCCCTAACAATAGAAGAGACAAAGCACAGCAACTCAGTCTACTTAACCACAAATAATCCACTGCAATGTACAAAATTATCCATCACTCCTATCCTTCCATCATAGGGGTACCATATAAGGCTTGCAAGCCATATAAAAAGAACTTCTCCATGCCAAAGCCCTTTCAGTTCTGGGTAAAATCAAGGATCTTTGAATAGATGGGCATTTTAAATTCATCAAATCTACGAACTCATGTTTTCTAATTGGTCTTGCATTTTCATTTACATGCATTATGAAGGACAGAAAATCCAACTAATTAGTTCTCCTCGAGAGTTCCAACTATTTTCCAGGTACTGACTAACCGTGCTGAGGCACTTACTCGTCATCTTAAGATCAACTCCTAGTTTCTACTAAATTCCACCTGGTTAATGCTCAAAGAGTATACGAACCAAAGAAAACCCCAAAACCCATAATCATCCCTACTGCTCTTATTAAATCAATACCACTTAATAAACATAGAAGACTACAGAATCTAATCAATGCTCTGATACCCAAACTCAAATTTGGTTAGGTAATGTCCGTAATACAACAACTCCCAGCCTGCAAATAACAGTGTCCCACCAAATAAACCAGAGCAACCATAACTTCTTAGCTGTACACAATGTTCACATTCTTTGAAACTCTTTACAAAACACTCTTCAGAATTTCCTCCATCGATGTATTGTATATATGGTCAAGCAATCGCAGCATAACTTCAAAAACTAAATCTACAATTTTGACCTTAACTTTACAACTCCAAACCAGGCAATACAAGATCATCCCATGCAAAAAGAACTCTTACAGAGATAAACTGTATATTTGTTACAAAACCTTCTGTCCTCGAGCCTATAATCATCCAAAGTTATTAAATATCTAACTCAGAAGTTGTAGTTCCACCGGAGAGAAAGATGTTTAATAGGACTGAATGAGATGGCTCGGTTCCATGCTTAAACCAATAATTATGAAAGCCAGACACCAGAAGTTCAAATTCTAGGTCAGGATATTGCTTAATATTCTTGATAACCAAAACCCGCTAGAAGGACATAATTTCATGTAAAATTAATTTGTCTTTTAAGAAGAACAATCAAGAAGTTATATCAGCGTGACACGTTTCTTGAATACTAAAAATTTCTGGATAATCCAGAGAATACCACACAAAATGATTTTTTCTTTTCTTTTTTGGTAGGGGTGGGGTGGGGGAAAAGCAGTTCTGGAAGGAAGTGATCTCACATTCTCACCCACATTAGATCATAAAGCACGCCTACGAAGCTGACGACGAAAAGAGAAGCTGCAGAACCAAGAAAGAGAGACAATCATTTGCTCCTAGTTAACCCCATAGAGAGCAAACACGAACTCTCCGAACACAGACCATAGTCCTTCCATTGCTGCGAGAAATGTAAAAGCAACGACAGATTAGTAATTTAAATCTTGAAAGAGCAAATTCACCAAAACAACAGGCGTAACCTCTCTCCGTTTGGTTGCCGAGAAATCGCAAGAAAATAATAATAACAATGATAAAAAAAAAAACTTCCAATCAATAGAGATTATGCATTATAATACCTTTTTCTCTCGCTGTATTTTCTCAGAAACAAAATGAATGCTAATCGCGAAGTTCGCTAGGGTTTCGCCATCACACGTACTGGTACACATGCATACAAATACATATCTCACACACAAACCCGCATATCGGATGGCTGACCTGAAGCGAGTGAATAGAGGAAAAGGGAGATCCGTTGGAAACAACGGAAGGAAGGGGAGAATCCGTGGTCGAAGGGAGTCGGGGTCTTGTTGGAGCTGTTGCCGGATGCGTAAGGGAAGCTAAATATATAAAGGGCCGGATTCGGTTCCCAAACGGAGCTCTCAACAGCCACCCCCATTTCTTTCTTCTTTCGCTTCGTAAATCAGTCTGAAGAAAAATTGGTAATTCGAACCTCAAAGAACCCCTGGATCTTAAGCCATTTGTTAAGTTTCTGCGGGCAAGTGAGCGAGCGAAAGGAGGAGGGAGAAAAGCCTACTAGGTTTTCTTACAGATCTGAACTGCTAAGAATTGAATGGGAACGAGGAGATCATGAAGCTTTTCATTTTCTCCTCGAGAGGTGAGGTGTATGGAGAACTGGACTGGATTTGGGCTTGCCTCAAAAACAAAGAAGGATTGGTTTTGGGCTTCGACTTGTCACGGCGTTTGGAAACTTAAGGGGTGTTTGTTTCCTAAAATTTTAGAGAATATTTTTGAAATTTTGGGAATCTTTAATTTATTGAGATTTATTGTTTGTGAAAAGTGAAGTGTGTATGTGTAAAAGTTAAAAATTTTAAGTGTGTTTGTTTTGTTAGAAATTTTGAACCAAAATATTGGGAAACAAACACCCCCTAAATATCAATGTCATCAAAATTTGAGTGGATCAGAGTTTTCTTCGACTGAAAGAACAAATAATTTTTTAATAAAAACTGATAAAAAAAATTGAAAAGAGATAATTTGGGTTAATTTTTTATATTTATAATAATAAAAAGAGATATTATTTTATTTTTCTTTTTTCAATTAAAATTTTAGTCCATGACTAATTGAATGTCTTCAGGATAAATTTAATAGAATGTGATGAGAAGACATGAGAATATATTCTTATTACTTCGTTGCTTAAGTCAGGTGTGTTTGTTTGCAAAATTTTAGAGAGGTTAAAATTTTAGGATATTGAATTTAGTGAAAAAGTGAAGAGAGAGAAGATTTTTAATATTTATTATAATGAAAAATAATAATTTGATGAGAAAGAAAGAAATTATATTACAATTTTTTATTATGTTAAAATTTTAAAAATTGTAAAATTTTCGTGTGCAAACACACCCTAAGGGTGTTTGTTTGCCAAAATTTTGGGAAATATTCTCGAAATTTAGGAATCTTTACTTTATTGAAATTTATTGGGATTTGTGAAAAATGAAGTATATATGTGTAAAAGTTAAAAATTTTGGAATGTATTTATTTTACTAGAAATTTTGATGCCTCGAAATATTGGAAAAACAAACACCCCTAAATACTATCGGTTCAAAATGTACATGCAAACAAAAAAGGATGGCTTCACTCATAGAAACCTTTGGTAAGAAAGAAAGCAGACCTAAAAAAGCAGCTTCTTTCTTGAGTAGTTATATTCAGATTGTCTGTACTTTAATTATTAGCTTATTGATTCTGGTAATTAAGTCTCTCGATTTTCGCTACAGCTCTTTCTATCTAGGACGAAGCATTCATGGTATTTGACCTTTTAAGAGGTCTTGTTAGTTTTTCTTTACAAACGGAATAAGATTAGGCGCAGTAGGTAAGATTTCTTTTATGGTCCTATCTGTGGTTCTAAATCTTAGAAAAGAACGCCCATCTTTTGCTCGGTGTTTCGATTTTCGGGTGTACGCGTAAAGTTTTACATGGCCTTTTTCTTGGCCTATGTCTTTTGCAGTAGCGAGTGGTGTCAACTTATTATGTTCCCCCCGTAATATTCTTCTTCTTTAACAAAATAAATTCCCAGTTGTTTGCCCAAAAAAAAAAATATCAGCGAACGAAAATGCGGCCTTAAATATATAGAATATGGTTATAAATAACCAAAGATGACTGGTGACAGAATAAAATATCAAAACTCTCACATACAAATTCGAATGGAACCACACCAAGCCTGTAAGAACACTCACGATATAGAACCAAAACAGGTTCCAGCATATTCGGAAACAATATAAGCTAGCTAGTACAAAGAATCATTGCAACAAAGCTAAAAGAAAGAAGGAATCGCAGCTGGATGGCATCTCAAGGGGTCAAGCCGTCAAGGACTGGTGCTTCAATTTGATGGGGGTGGGGAGAGGAAAGGAATTGTTGGCATTGTCGATGGAATGGTGGGGATTGAAGGAATTGTGGTTGGTATGGTTGGCAATGGAGTAGCTGGCAGTGGAGGTATTGTCACCTTAGGAACGTGGGCATGGTTGGCATGTTGGGACTTGGGTGCTTGGCAACGGCGGCAAGGTAGGCTTTGGAAGAGCTGGTTGAGTTGGCAGTGTTGGCAATGGCGGCAGTGTGGCGGTTGGCAGTGTTGGCTGAGAGGGGATTTGAGTGCTTGGCAATGGTGGCACTGAGGGCTTTGGCAGGGTAGGTTGAGTCGGCAGAGTTGGCAATGGCGCGGTAGGCAGTGGAGGCAATATTGGGGTCTTGGGCAGAGATGGGATCGTAGGCAGTGTCAACGCTGGGGGTGAAGCAGCTGGTGTATCCAGGAGGTGACGAGCTGCTAAACTCATATCGGTGCTCGAGAGTAACAACACCATGGTCATAGACAGAAGGAAACAACACTTGGGAAAAGCCATGTGGTTGATGCGGTAGGAGAAGCAAGTTTCGGAAGATCGTTCGCTTCAAATATTGCCAAGTACGTGGTGTCGTTGAAGAGTACAACATGCAGCCGGTAGTATTTATAGATGCCAAGTGTTCTAGGAACCCATGCACTTGAGTTTGATGAAATGTTGTTGTAGGAAGTGTGGAGAAAGATTAGTTAGCTCACCTTCCAAACTCGACGAAGTGGAGGTCCACAAGTACTTTAAACTAATCCAAAAAGAAATAGAGCCTTAAGAGTCTTTACACCCAGAAGCCTTTAATTAGGAAATATGTCATTGAGTCATTGAGCGAATTTGGGACCAAAAGAAACGTAATGAGGTTCACAAGGTAGCTCACTTGTCCAGCCGATTATTTGACCATGACTTTCTATGATCCTAAAGGAATTTTTGGTGATCTATAATTCATTAGAGAGAACAGCATGTAGCTGGTTAACTCCCAACAAAAGGCATGATCATTACCTAATCTCGGAGCCCTGGAAAAGATATATTGAGACCCAAATTAATTCATGAAAATAGTTTTGATCCATTTAGAATGAGTAAAACTTTTGTGTCGGAGGGCAGCTTGACTTGAAGGGAGGCATCCAAGATCATCACCACAGCATCTAAACTAATTGTCGTTACCGTTCACATCAATAATGAACAATAAAAGAAAATTAAAACGAGAGAATAAGAGAATTGAAACAAAGATTTAAGGTGGTTCAATAATGTGTCTATGTCGAGAGCGGCCAAAGATTTACTATCATTAAAGGTGTTACATTAAAAATATTTATGTGACAACCCTAGATCTAGACGAACCGAAAAGAATCAATTTGTCCTTGCATCCCTGCAACCTATTAGATCCTAATTAATTAAAAGTGGATCCTAAAAAATACGAATCATCTTATCAAGCACTAATAAAAAATGAATAATTTAAATTGACGTTGCTTGAATGGAAGGTACAAATTTTTTTAGACAACTGCAATTTTGAGCACCAGATGGTTGATAAAAATTCCAGGACCAATAGACTCTATCTAATTTGTGTAATTTCGGTACACAAAGCGGTACGCTGACAGTTGTAGCAATATTACACTCAAACTGTGTACAGCGTCCAGTTGTTGTATGCCCTGCAGTGCTGGGTTTGGGATGTTCTGTTGTATTCACTTTTGTAACCAAGGACTGAGCCCTAATAATGTATAACTCTTTGAGAAATATAGTTACCAGTTACCAAAAAAATTACAGTCAAACAGCAGACAACGGTTTAGTCAAACGTTTGGTACAACATATAAATTATCTGGATGGAAATTAAGCCAACAATCAAACAACTTTTTCTTGACCAAATTAAAGAAGAATAGGAGGAACTGGTTACTGCATATTGCAGAGACGCGGTGCAATAATTTGAGGAGCGCCGCCAAGAGAAACCTTCGCATCTCTCCTCTTGGTCAGTGCTACATATCCAACAGAACTTTGAACCCAAAGACGACTGATTAAGTCATGGATCTGCAACAAAGCATGAGATTTGCGATCAGATGAAACTACTTGTCTAATCTAAATTGAGTTATAAACTAACAGATTTTTTTTTTTTGGATAAATGGTAAGTATATTTCCCAAAGAGCAAAACAAAGTTAGGACTCAGCCCTAAATTACAAAAGAGAGCATAACAGAAAGTTAACGAGGTGCAAAGAAAACAAAAAGTTAACTAGGCGCAAAGAGGTTTGCGGCAAGGGGACCAATGTCACCCCACTTATTTACCCTTGTCATGGAGGCATTTTCTGGTCTTCTAGACAATTCTATTGAGCCAGGCTCCTTTAAGTATCACTGGAGATGCTAGAAAACGAAGCTTTCCCACCTTTGTTTCGTCGATGACTTGCTCATTTTTGCTAAAGGTGAGGTACAATCTGTTTCCCTTGTCAAACAATGTATTTCTCATTTTGGTTTGGTTTCTGGGCTCCACCCCAATCCTAGGAAGAGTCATCTGTTCTCATGTGGTGTTGGCGGGGAGGTGAAAAAGGCAGATTCAGGAGTTGTTAGGCTTTGAGGATGGCACACTCCTAGTTCGGTACCTTGGGTTCCCCTGATCTCTTCTAGACTGAGGAAGCATGATTGCCAAGCACTTTGTGATAGAATTCTAGCGCACATTAAATCCTGGGTGAATAATTATTTGTCATATGCAGGGAGACTTCAGCTTATTAAGTCTGTTTTGGCCATACAGGGGTACTGGTCCTCTCTTTTCCTCCTCCCTAAGTAGGTAATTTATTTAATTGAGAGCATATTGAGATCCTTTCTTTGGAGAGTGAACCTAGGAGGGTGGTCCAAGGTGGCATGGAAAGATGTAACTAACAGAAATTCGTTCATACACGTTTTTCTCTGCCTCATTTCTCATATGTATGGCTCCTCCGTTTATAATCATGTCAATCAATTGCTGCTTGTAATATTTGATGTTTTAATTAAGAACTTAAATTTGTAGTGTTGCTTATCGAGACGTTTCTAATTGGTATGCAGCACAGGCTCTTTTATACGTAGAGTAACTAAAAATAAAACATCTCAAATAGACAATTAAGTACAAAATTCTATCATTAAATGTCTTGATGCATTGCCACCTTCTTTTATCCATATCATTCTGTTCTATATCTTGACGTAATCAATTTTTTTTTTTGTTATATTCTCGGTCATGAAACAAGCCACACAAAATCATTTCATTTCAGGGTTGTAGTTAAAAAAATTTACTATTTTAATTCCGCTTGATTGGTGGTAGCGTGTCTTTTGGAGAATTTGTCTGCTTCAGCTATATTTATGGAGATCTCTTTAATAATAACAAGAACTCATTTATTTATTTAGCTAAGGAGGAAGAGATGGAGGATACTCTATAATTTCCTGCCAATGCAATTTAGAGAAATAGAGATATAGAATGCTATACCATTTAATGCTACTTACTTAAAGTTTAATGACATCATGAGAGATTGTGCTTATTAAGTCTCTTGTTTGCTGACAGGGGTACCCAGCCTCAAACCCCAACCTAACCGTTCATACATGTCGGGTCAATCAAGCTTGTAATATTTGATGAGAACCTTATCGAGACGAAATGCAGCACAGGCTCCGTAGAGAATAGACCCCATTAAATGTCTTGATGCATTGCTGCTTGACCATAGGTCATAGTCGTAGTTTGGCTTGGGGTCATGCTTCAGCTAATTTATGGAGAGCATATTTAGCTACTTTTTTTATTTTATTATATAAATTTACTTAGTTTATATGCCCAAAATGTTATGGTCTAATTTTTTTGAGCCCAAAGCTCGAAAGTATGGGCTAGGCTAAAGATTATGGGCTCTTTTTTTTTTTTTTAGCCCAATTCTATAATTTTAGAAATAATGCATAGACTTAGGATATTCTGGTCGAGTTTTTCGGAATATGTTGAACACGCCCAAACCTGACCCGAATATTATCGGAATACATACATCGACCCTGAACCCGAATAAAGCCGACCCCGATTGGGTTTTATGCCCAACCCTATTATCTCTTTCTAAATTCGGAAGGAAATTAGAGAAGTTCCTAATTGGAAAGAGATAAATGCCTCCATCTAAGTTCCATTAATAATTTATAGTATAAGTAAAAGCAGAAGTACCACAGCATGTAGAGCCACTAGTTCAATTCGACTGGGGGCCGGGACAGGTAACTAATGGCTGCCAACTCTTACGGAGAGGTGGGGATTGAAGGGAACCGCATTGGGTTAACTTTGGGGAAAACATTGGAGAAATAGAGTGATGGGTGTGGGAATTCTTTTGTTAAGGCCGCAGAATCTGTTTTGGGGGGTGCATGTGGTTTATGATCTGTTTCCGTGGATGATGATTCTTCTCTTGGGGGTGCAAGTGGGATATCTGTTTTGGGAGGTGTAATTCTTTTCTGGGAGGTGCAAGTGGGAAATCTGTTTTTGGGTGTAGTAATTGTTTTGGGGGGAGCACGGGTGGGAAATCTGTTTTTGGTGGTTTTGTGGGAGGTGCAAGTGGGAAATCTGTTTTTGGGTGTAGTAATTGTTTTGGGGGGAGCACGGGTGGGAAATCTGTTTTTGGGGGTAGAAATTGTTTTGTGGGGAGGACGGGTGGGCACGGGTGGGAAATCTGTTTTTGGTGGTAGTAATTGTTTTCGGGTGGGAGTAGTAATTGAAAGTGGGATAGCTGTTTTTGGAGGTAAAATTTTTTTATATACTTGCCAACCTTTCCGTCGGAGTCTACTTAAGAAAAGCAACCATCTTGATTTTCGTTCCCTCAGGCCGTCTGCAGGCATGTTTGGAAAAGTTGGGCTTGCCAAGAGTGGGGCTTGGGTGCTTGGAAGTGAGGGCGATGTCAACTTTGTCAGAGTTGGTTCGGTCGGCAGTGTAGGGATCTGGGCATTAGGCAACAGTGACAATGTGGGTTTAGGGAGCGTTGGCAGAGACGGGATTTGGGTGCTCGATAGATGTGGCTTTGGTTGAGTTGGGTAAGGCCTTGTTGCTGGCAGAGGATTGGTAGACAATCGTGGGAATGTAGTTCCCGTCAGTAGGGGCGGCGGGGCTAACTGGGGACTCGTAGACATTGGCAATCCGGGCTTTGGTAGAGCAAGTTGAGTCAGTTGTTCTGGTCTATAGTAAGGTAGCTGTGTCAACTTGTGAATAGGCGGAACAGGCAATGTGGGCAGAGATGGGATTGGAGGCAGCGCAGAATTTGTGGTTTCAGCTGCTGGTGTATCCAAAAGATGTCGAGCTGCTAGGCTCATATCGTTGCTTGAGATTGACAATGCTAAAATCAAAGCCACCACGACGAAGAGAGGATTGCGAAAAGCCATGCGGAGTGGAGCAGATCAGGGTTCAAAGAGGGAGCTTATTTGAGTAAAATTCTAGCCTGTATCTCTTTTTGAAGAGCAACAGGAAGGCATTGGGTTTTTATAGAGAAAACAGATTAAGAAATCTCTAGGAACTGTGTAAGCACCAACGTGAACTTAAAATGAAAAATCACATCAGCCAATGGCTTCAAAGCACGGGGGCATCGATTAAATTAGAAAGCCAATGGGCTGTTGAATTATTGTGGTGCTAGCATAATAGCATAGTTTATTACTTGGACCGTATCCTGACTGGAACATGACGTTGGTTTCTTTAATTAACTATTACTTGGATTTCAAAGGTCACTAATTAATGATTCCAATTGTCCTCTAAATATTTATTAAATAAAAAGGAATCTTATATTCAATTATCATGAAGCATATTACAATAATAATATATCATCTAATTGTGCTTCATCCGTACTTTAAGCCCAGTGCACAAAGGTCTGGCGTAATGAATTTTCTTCATTATCTACAAAAAAAATCTCACACAATTTGAGAGATAATTATGGTATAAAAACACTTTGCATCCATCAATTATGAAAGTTTGACATTTTACATTTTAAACTATCATTTTTGTCACATTTCACCTACCAACTATTTTTTTTAAAAATCAATATTCCAATCAAAAAGTGATTTTCAACCTCCAAAATAACAATTATATCCTCACAAAAAATCGTCCCAAAAATTTTGATTTTAAGGAGCAAAAGTTGATGGATATAGGGGGCGTTCGTTTGCCAAAATTTCAAGAATATTTCCAAAATTTTAGGAATGTTTACTTTATTGAAATTTATTGGGGTTTGTGAAAAGTAGAGTATATATGTGTAAAAGTTGAAAATTTTGGAGTGTGTTTGTTTTGCTGGAAATTTCCATACTTCGAAATTTTGGGGAAAAGAACACTACCATAATATGGTAAAAATGATAGTTTATAATGCAAAATGAGTTAGATTAGATTGAGTTGGGATGGCAACCCAACTTAAAGTTAAAGTAATGCTCCAATCTCAGTACTGGCCAGCGGCTTTGGGAAGAGATGGGGGCTCCAGGCAGTGTCAATGCCGGAGGTGTAGCAGCTCGGGTGTCCGAAAGGTGGCCGGCTGATTGCCAGTCTTACATTAGTGCTTGCCAGTGGTAATTAATGCCAAGACCAAGGGCAGAAGGCCGGCCTAAAACAGTTAGAAAATGCCATGGTTAGACAAAAGCAGTACTTTCAATTTCAGTATAACTATGGAGGTCTTTGATTGTAGAAACTATACTCCAGACTCCAGAGTGGTATTTAATCGTGGGAAAATGTGCATGGATTCTGAGGGCAAATTGTACGTGTGTTCACTGTTCAATACGAGTTTGCTTGCGTGTGGTTGGAGGAAGTGTGAATAACTAATCGCAGTTCTAATATGCACGCTTAACGGTCCAACCAAAAAGGATGGCGAAAGAAGAAAAAATGGGGTGTTAGATACACGTCGTGGCCTCACCAATAAAATCTCCCTGTGGATACGTACGTGTGGGGGAAGTTAAATTTAGGATTCACTTGTCTTCCGTCAAATTGTACACCTTCTACTTGCCCAAGTTTTATCCCTCCATTGTAAAAGGCAAATTAATGTACCTTTTCACAGGGTTGGAAAATGACATCTTACAAATTTTGTGTTAATTTTATTTTCTAATTTACAGATAATATTAGTTCACTCGATGGTAAAAGGTATTGATGCACCTTCTCACAGGGTTTGAAATGACATCATACGAATTTTGTGTTTGTATTGTCGTGAAATTTACAAATAATTTCGATTGTCCCTGATCTGTAGTAAAAGATAATATTGTACCTTGTCACAGAGTTTACGTATAATTCTCTGTTAATATTATGGTGTAATTTACTAACAATTTTTTTTGTCCCTCGGGGCGTAGTAAAAGGTTATGTACCGTTTTAACGGGATTTGATCAGATCATGACGCTTAATAACAAAAGAGAAGCTCGACGGTGAATAATACAAATAAGAAAGCGTATTTATATCTATATTCGCAAGGCCGAAGATAACAATGAAAAGAAACACGCTTACATGACGCTTAATAACAAGAGAGTACTAACTCGTAACAGGAATAAAACATCAAGATGATCTCTTACACAGAAATTCAAATGGAACCACTCAGGCCTATAAACACACTGAAGATATAGAACCAAGACAGGTTCCAACATATTCGAAAGAAAATACAAGTACAGTAGGCTCTACTGCAAAGAATCATTCCAACAAAGCTAGAAGCAACAAATAAATGTGGCGTCTCAAGCGATCAAGGATTGATAGTGCTTCATTTTGATGGGGGTGGGGAGAAAAAAGGAATTGTTGGGATTGTCGACGGAATGGTGGGGATTGAAGGGATCGTGGTTGGAATGGTTGGCAATGGAGGTATTGTCACCTTAGGAACCGTGGGCATGGTTGGCAACGTTGGGACTTGGGTGCTTGGCAACGGTGGCAAGGTGGGCTTTGGAAGAGTTGGTTGAGTCGGCAGTGTTGGCAATGGGTTGGTCGGCAACGGTGGCAGTGTAGCGGTTGGCAGTGTAGGCTGAGACGGGATTTGGGTGCTTGGCAATGGTGGCAATGTGGGCTGTGGCAGAGTAGGTTGAGTCGGCAGAGTTGGCAATGGCGTGGTAGGAAGTGGTGGTAATGTAGTTTTAGGCAGTGCCGGTACGGAGGGCAGTGGAGGTAATGTGGCCTTGGGCAGAGATGGGATCGAAGGCAGTGTCAACGCTGGGGGTGGAGCCGCGACTGGTGTATCCAGAAGGTGACGAACTGCTAAGCTCATATCAGTGCTCAAGAGTAACACCACCATGGTCATAGACAGAAGGAAACAATAGTTGGGAAAAGCCATTATAGCTAGATATGGTAGGAGAAGCAAGTTTCGGATTCCGGAAGATCTTTCACTACTTCAAAAATATTGCCAAATACGTGTTGTTGTTGATGAGCGCAACATGCAGCCGGTGGTATTTATAGATTCCAAATGTTCTAGGAATCAATGTGATCGAGTTTGATGGAATGTTGTTGTGGGAAGCGTGGAGAAAGATTAGTTAGCTCACCTTCCAAACTCGAGGAAGTGGAGGTCCGCCAGAACTTGAAACTAATCCAGAAAGAAATAGAGCCTTAGATAAGTCTTTACACGTACCCAGAAGCCTTTGGGAAAAATGTCAATGAGTCATTGAGCGAATTTAGGACCAAAAGATACGTAATGGGGTTCACAAGGTAGCTCACTTGTCCAATCTATTATTTGACAATTGGTTTTTGTGACACATAGTATATGATTTGCAAGATAGATCATGAAGTCCTAAGGAATTTTTGTTTTTATAATTGATTAGAGAGAACAGCCTGTAGCTGGTTAATAATTCCCAACAACTTAAGGCATTCATGATCGTTACTAAACTCGGAGCCCTGGAAATTAAAATATATCTTGAGACCTAAAATAGTTGGTGAAAATGTTTTTAATCATTTTAGAATGAGTCAAACTTTTGTGTAAGGAGAGCATCTTGACTTAAAGAGAGGATGATCGTCACCATAGCATCTAAATTAACAAAACAAAAACTCAATTATTTAAATTGCATGCGTTGCTTCAAATGAAGGTACAAATTAATTTTTTTAAGACAATTGCAATTTTGATCACCAGATGGTTGATAAAAATACAAGGCGGCCATTAATAGACTCTATTTTGTATAATTTGATCAGTACACAAAGCGGTCCGCGGACAAGTAGCAATACAATCAAACAAATGCTAGTGATATTTGATGTTTTAATTACGATCTTCAATTTCGTCTTGTTAGTACATCAATATCAAATGATTATCGAGACGCTTCTTTGTACATGGTATAGCATAGCTAGACTGATGACTGATCTGTAATATGTAGAGCAACTAAAAGCTGATCATAATTCATCACAAATCAACAATAATTAAGAAAAAAAATTAGAACATTCAAAGTCATCATCATGCATTGCAATTACCTCGGTTGTTTTTCATATCATTCTGTCCTATATATATCACAATTTAATAGTTTTTTCTTATATATATAATATCACTGTTGTCGAGTGAAAAACTTAAACATGTTGACGTAAGAGATATCGGCTATGTTTGTTTTGATCTCAAAACGTTTTCAAATTTTTTTTATAATTACTTTTTCATCAATTTCAATAATTTTTAACAAACTCCAAAATTTTTTAACACACTTTTTACAAACTCTAATAATTTTTAACAAACTTTTCACCAATCTCAAAAAATCTACACTACCTTTCAAAACACAAACATAAAAAATGTTTTCAAAACCAAACCAAATATAGCCGATTCGCCTTTCAAATACTTTTTTTTTTTTTGGTAGACATGTCTAATCTGTGCGTTACTAAAACATTTTTGAAGGTAATATCTTTGCTCAACGGCTATAAGGATTTGTTGGATCTTATAGGCTCCATATTCTCTAAACTGAAATAAGAAAAAAAAATTGCTTCGTTTTGTACCTTCAAATTTGTCTCCTCATGGTTAAGCGCATACAAAAATCTTACAGCCTAAAGATCATGTCGTACGTACAAAACAAAAGGTATATCTGGGTGGTAATAGTTCTTTTTTTGGGTGCAAGTGGTATATCCGTTTTTGGGAGTAATAATTCTTTTCTTGGGGGCGCAAGTGGTATTTCTGTTTTTGGTGCAAATAATCTATTTCTACTATAATAAATATAAAAAATTCATCTATCTCTTCAATTTTTTCTTCAACTCTCATATACCAAAATTTGATGTGCCTAATTTCTTAGCTTGTTTTAATCCAATTTAAGAATAATATTGAATAATGGTTAAAAACTTCTAGATTTTTATTTTATTTTATTTGCTGCATATAAGCGCTTAAGTTCAGAATTGTTTATAGTATTTTTTTTTAAAAAAAAAACTTATAATCTTCTTTATTATCGCGGTGTTTCTTTCATGTTGTTTGTTTCATCTTCGTTTGTTGGGATGTTGAGGCCTGAGATTCGGTTTGGATGAATATATATAGACCTTGTGTGGTATTCGAGTTTCACGTCATATAACTAGAACTCATATATTTATACATTAATTTAGCTAGGGAGGAAGAGACAAATGCCCCTTCTCATTCTCTAGCAATTAAGTATACATTGACACATTTTAAAAACTAACTCCTCCAGACAACTCATTTTTTATATTTGTTGCATATATATTACCGTGAAATTTACAAATAATTTTGTCTGTCCCAACTCGGTAGTGAAAGGTAATTATATTGTACCTTGTGATGGAGTTTATGAATTTTTTGTTAATATTATAGTGAAACTTAATTACTAATAATTTTAGTTTATATCCGTCGATCGGTTGTAAAATGTAACGTACCTTTTCACGGGGTTTGAAATAACATCTTACGAATTTTGTGTTTATTTTATGGGAAATTAATAAATAGTTTTAGTTACGTTTCACTCATAGAGTAGATGCCGGTGAGATTAAGGAATCATTGAAGAACACAATGTACTAGTTGGTGAATTATTGATCGATCGTATACCTATTTAGTAAAGACAAAATATATATATATAATATATATATATATAGTAATTAATTCGAGTGAGTTTGGAGCTATTCCTGTATCTGTAATTCCAGTAGCTGTATGTAAGGGCGTCAGGACTTTGGAACCCGGCCCCTTGATGTATCGTTATCAACATATATATAAATATTGCGTTAGAGAAAAAAAAAAATTAGATTAAAGGCGGGGAGTGCGTGTATATGCTTTCAGACATGAAAGTAAGGATCTGAATTAATTACTCGAACAGAAGCTCGATCGGTGAATAATACAAATGAGAAAGCATATTTATATCTAATAATCTTTAAGGCCACGATATATAACAATGAAAAGAAACACACTTACATGACTCTCAAATAAACCAAAGTGAAACGTAACAGGAATAAAACATCAAGATCTCTTACACAAAGAATTTTTTTTTTTTTTTTCTAAAGTACACAAAGAAATTCGAAATGGAACCACTCAGGCCTGTAAGCACACTGTAAGATATGGAACCAAGACAGGTTCCAACGTATTCGAAAACAATACGAGTAGTAGACTCTAGTGCAAAGAATCATCCCAACAAAGCTAGAAGCAACAAGGAAATGTAGCATCTCAAGGAGTCAAGGACTAGTGCTTCATTTTGATGGGGGTGGGGAGAGGAAAGGAATTGTTGGGAATGTCGTTGGAATGGTGGGGATTGAAGGGATTGTGGTTGGTATGGTTGGCAATGGAGTCGCTGGCAGTGGAGGTATTGTCATCGTAGGAACCGTATTGGGGATGGTTGGCAACGTTGGGACTTGGGTGCTTGGCAACGGCGGCAAGGTAGGCTTTGGAAGAGCTGGTTGAGTTGGCAGTGTTGGCAATGGGTTGGTTGGCAAAGGTGGCAGTGTGGCGGTTGGCAGTGTCGGCTGAGACGGGATTTGGGTGCTTGGCAATGGTATGTGGGCTTTGGCAGGGTAGGTTGAGTCGGCAGAGTTGGCAATGGCGTGGTAGGCAGCGTTGGTACAGAGGGCAGTGGAGGCAATGTGGCCTTGGGCAGAGATGGGATCGAAGGCAGTGTCAACGCTGGCGGTGGAGCCGCAGCTGGTGTATCCAGGAGGTGACGAACTGCTAAGCTCATATCGGTGCTCGAGAGTAACAACACCATGGTCATAAACAGAAGGAAACAACACTTGGGAAAAGCCATGGTTGATGTAGGAGGAGAAGCAAGTTTTGGGAGATCGTTAAGTACTTGTAGTATTGCCCAAGTGGTGTTGATTGAAGACAACATGAACTGGTGGTATTTATAGATGCAAGTGTCTACGATCTGGAACTAATTCGAGTTTGATGAAATGTGGTTGTAGGATGTTTGAAGATAGGTTAGTTAGTTCACCTTCCAAACTCAAAGGAATTGGAGGTTCAAAACTTTAAAAAAGAAAGAAATAGAGCTTTGGAGTCTCGAAACCCATAGAAAATCAGACATACATAGCTGTGACTTGTGGAAATATGCGAATTAGTTAATTGAACAAATTTGGGGCCTAAAAGATACGTAATGGGGTTCACAAGCTGGTAGCTTACTTGCCCAACCGATAATTTGACTATGACTTCCTATTGAAACATACTCTGGTTTTCGTATTAATCATCATCTGTTGCTTCTATATTCGTCTATACCCCTTTTGCTTTGTCTCGTTTTTTGCATACGCCTAAGCTTTTAATTTTATCAATCAAATGCTTATGATCTCCCATCTTTCCATTAAGATCCTTTCGTCCTGTTTGTACGACAATTACTAAATGATTATCGAAACGTTTCTTTCTGTGCAGCATAGGCTCTATATATGCACATGATCTCAAATGGAGAATTAATTAAGTACCAAATTATAGCATTCATAGTCTTGATGCATAACCACCTCCTTTTGATCTTCCATATATATCATTCTTTCCTATATCTCAACTTTTAAATATCATAAAAGATTTGCAGCAACGATATTACACTTCAGCTTTCTAACCAACCACATGGGAATCATGTCTATTTTAGCTCTATAATTCATGCACAAAGTAAGCTACCTTTTACTATTTTGGAAAGCAAGAAAGTATTTAAGTAAAACCATGTGAAACCTTACATATGGAATGCCTTCACAATTATCACTCCCCTATTGAAATCTACATTCTGAGCGATCATTATTTCCTGGAATCTGAATCCGGTAATTTGTACAAGTGTCCTGACTGATTCCACATCATTACGGTGGAATCCTTCTTGTAAAAGTTTCATTAGAGCACAAATTCATTATAACCATCCAGTACCGAGCCGTGGCACCTTGCTGATCCCTTGCAAAATGGGCCTCTCTATGATCACTTTTAAAGCTCTCCTTAGCTTCGCAGTCCCGTCATTTCCATCACCCACCCCTTGCACCCACAACACGCTCTTAGTCCTCCCACCCACTGTCACCATCTCGGACTTCACCACCCTTCCTTTCACTGACCTCACCTCCCTTGCCACTTCTGACATCAATCCAGGCCTATCCTCGCAGCTGAACGTGACCTTCACCAGTACCCCACCCTTGTCCTCATCACTGTGTTCTAAACTCAGCTTGTCCGCCTCACCCGGGAACACACAATCCTTAGTCCTACCACGACAAACTGCTTCCAAATCCGAAACCGTCGTCCTTAGCTCCCTCACTAGCCGGACCGTCTCTGCAAGCACGGTTGCCTTGTCTGTCTGTTGTTTATTTGAATTAGACGATTTTCCATACAACGGCTACTTAATACATATATGGTTTGGATTTGGATTCGTTGTTAAGAAGGGAACTCCATTTTCTTAGATGTACCGCGACACTCAAGAAAGGAGGAAACCAAGTTCGTGAACTCACAAATACTACTTTTGGGAATCTGTATTACTTACTTTGATTAAGTTTGGGAGAATATTGCGAAGAGTTTCATATTGACCATTGATTCGCATCCTACGCCTCCTTTCTGCCTCGCTATGTTTCTTGGCTTTAACTTGTTTGTCTTCGGGTTTTGATTTTGGCTTGAAGAACGACATGTGGTTGATGGTATCGGTTGAGATAACTCCTCGAGAGAAACTATTTCTTCTTGTGCATGTTCCTGACTTGTAGTAGCTTCGAAATTGTTGCATGTCTTGTTCTAACTACAGGTGTAAATCAAGAAGCGAAGCAAACTAACATAAGATGGCAGAACCAAAATACGGAACAGAGATGGAGTAGGCATTAACAGACAAGAGGAAATGCTACCTGTCGCAGAAAAGCCATGCAGTGAGAACAAATTTGCTCCACGGAAAATTTTGCCTTTTACCAAAAAAAACTATGAGAAAGGAGGAAGAGAGATGCGAAAGAGTAAAATATTGGTAATCGATATGCAGAGAGTGCCAATTTAAACCAAATTTACTATTGATTAAAAAAAAAAAACAAATTTACCATTACTATTGTACACCACGCGAGAAATATTTGCAGTTAAGTCACGGAGATTGCGTTTTAAAACCTAATAAATTGTATTTAACATCCCGGCAGATATTATGATCCTCTCTTCTAAGTGTTTGATATTATCCGATTTTTCCTCTACTAAATCTGAAAGCATATTCAAATATCTATACTATAGACTGGCCTTTCATAAACCAGCCAGTGAAAATCAAGGGCCCCTTTCCCATTCTATCCAGAATATGAATGCCAATAGGAAACTAATGAGTTTGATGTTCTGCAAAAGCAGAAATTTCTCCTGCGAAAGGACAATACTGCAATTCCACCAAGGAATTGCAAAGATCTAGCATAAATTGCAGAGAGAGCCTTGGAATGAAACAGCCAAGCACAAAGCAGAAGACCACAATCTGCATTACTGTTCAGGACGTCAAGCACCAACAACTCTCAAAGTTCCATAGTTCCAAGTATAGGAAGAGCACAAAATCAACAAGTTCTAGTTCCTGTATGAGTCCCAATTTTGGTATCTACAAAATATTAAAAAAATAAATGGAGAAACGATGAAGAGACCGCCTTATGTAAGATGAAAGAAGAAAAAGAAACTGCAAGGGAGAATTTTCTTTTTTTGCAAGTATATGTACTGCATATTGACAGAGAGTACAAGGGCAGCCCCTTAATTACACAAAATCAAGTTTGTGTATTAGATCAGCATATATCAACACCTAACCGGGATTAGAAATATAGACCAACTATAAAACGAAGTATTTTGTTTGGTTAGTAGAATTGATGCTGAGGTGTAAATTTATTGCTGATGTGGATTTACAGATGTAACTAGTTGCTAGAAACTAGTTACAGGTTAGCTATAGCAGTTAAGTCGGTTACACTGGAGTAGTACATGTATATAATTGAGATTAGCAATAGCAGTCAAGTCTGTTACACTGGAGTAGTACATGCATGTAATTGAGACTAGCTGCACCGAGTAAGATCAAGGTATAATATCCAGATTTTCTCCATCTTCAACCTACATTCTCTGTTCTTCATTTTTGCCTTCCTCTGTTCATTGCATGCAACAGTTCGATAATTGTCACCAACACTACACAGATGAGTAATAAAACTCAAGTTCATCCCATGACAGCCATTCAGCCCATTCACAACATTGACCAAACAAAATTCTTCTCATTTAAAAAAGCAGACCTTCCAAGGCACTTCTTGTGCTTAATTTGTATCAAGTGTTACACAAGCTGGACAATCCACTAGAAAGATACGAGCCTCTCTAAAAACTTCATAAGCAGTAATAGGTTTCCAAAGCTCATTAGGAACCCAAAGTATCCTGCAGCAAAATTCCGTGCCAAACATACTGGAAAGCGGGACAACAGAAGCCAATTGACAGTTTAGATAAATAATTTTGATTAACCAAAAAACTGGCGCTACTTGTATGATCTAAGGAATAAGGACGACTGATAGTGTCTATGTTTCTGTGTTTCTGGCAAAATTGAAGGAGAGGAGTGGAGACTAACAGCCTAGACAGTCCTTTCAAAACACCTAATGCAATATACCCAAAAGCTCAAGTTCAGCAAGTGGTATCAACTCATAGAATTGAAGCAAGACATTTCAGGATTTTGCCAAAAAAAAAAAAAAACATAACATCATGCACAGAATCCAATTATTGTTCATTATATTTAATCATCAACCTTCATATTCTCCATGGATGGCTTTGTCTATGGTGTGGTTGTAGGAGAGGTGTAAAAGAAATCTCTGCAAGGGCTGGTTTATTGGGTTGCAAGGATGATTCCAATAAAAGACACCAAGGCTGGGACAAGTACAGAAAGATGCAGCATTATCATAGATTAGATGCACTCAAACCCAAATGATAAGAATCATTAAGCAGCTCAACTTTTCAAGTACTGCATATCAGTTCCAAGATGCATTGATACCATGCCGATGAACAAGATCCCCCATAAACAGAATTTACAAGGCAATTGCTAAAGACTTTGAGTGCAAGGCTCATGAGGAGAGCCATATCTGCAACATTTGGTCTTTCAGAAGAGCTTGGGTATATATCCAACAAGATTTGCAGTAAATGTTACTGACAATAGGATTGGACTTTTTCACAAAGGCAACCCATAATCTACAAGGACATGAATTGAGCTTCAATAGTCATAACCTTCAGACAATATTCACCACAAAATCATTGTATCAACATGGTTGAACGGTCCAGTGGCGGACCCAGGAATGAATTTGAAGAGGGGCCAACTCCTAAGGGAAAATATAAAAAAAAAAAATTTACTGCGTAGTGCAAAAAAAGTGTCATAGAGAAAATATTGAAAATTAAAGACTAAAAACATTAGAAATATATTATATTGAAATACATATACCACATTAGGAGTATTAGACGACCCCACTAATTTTTTATCAAAAACTTATCTATTATCTAAACAAAACAAAACAAAATTTATCAATATAATTTCACAAGTCACAGCCTGAGGGTCCTAATCACAATTTCACAATCTAATCACAATTCAATAATCACAATTCACTATAATGCATATTAATAATTTCACAATCCAACCATGTAGTATCACAAACACAAAATTCAGTAGAAATACCAACCAAAATTCACATCATCATAACAAAGGACATGGGCGAATGGGCTTGGGGCTGGGCTTTAGGGGGGGGGGGGAGCCTAGTCTAAAAGGAGCAGATTAATTTAAAAAAAAAATTCAAACAACATTTTACGTTGGCCAACCGGTTGCCCCCCCCCCCCCAAAACATCCGCCACTAGTCTCACTTGAACCATTCACAGAAGCAACCTCTAAGATATACTCATTCCTGCTGCAAATTCATAATGGGCGTAAAAAAAAAAAAAGAGGCATGTAGTCGACAAAGGTAAACAAATAAGAAGCAAATCATCGAGATCGATTCAAGAAACTTCTCACATTTCCATCTAAAGATGATTAGAAAACTACACCAGAACTATAGCATTAGCTTTGCATAAAGTTCAAAGCAAACTAAGTCAGAGAAACTATACCGTAACTTCACCTGAATTTCCATCAAAATCCCTGCACAGTACTAACTTCCTAAGTCATCCTATGTTGTATAGACAAAAAGGAACGTACTTTACCAAACCTATCGACTCTCTCACACTCCCATTTCCCTTCCATCATGGCGTATCTACTATAGCGACAAATACATCATCATCCCCCTCGTAGAACTCCAAACCACCCTCACCAACTCCAGTCATTTCCTCTCCAATCTTGAAACCCACTCCTCCCATTTCATTCCTCCGACTTCTCATCCCTCTCCCCATAATCTTCTTGGTGTTTCTTGCCACAGTCTTCACGTTCTTCGTTGTTATTCGCCCCGCCTTAGTCTTCACGTTCCTCGGTTCACTTCTCCCACCACTTCCCACGTTTCCCTGACCGCTATTCTTCACTTCAACGCTGTCGTTTTGATTCTCACTCGTATTTACATTCTTGCCATTCCCCATGCCATACCCCAAAGGAAAATAGGCCCAGCAACAATAGTACTGCTCCTTCCCATCCCCTTCCTCCACCAATACACCCTTCGCCGGCTTATTTACCGCCACCCCATGAAACCCCCTCCCACAGTTCTGACACCTCAAGCAATATTCCTCGTAAACCTTCTCGTACTCGTACATGCAGTAACAGTACGGACACAAGGTCCAGAATGTCTCGGTTCCTTTCTTTTCTCCGCTTTCGACGCTCTTTTCCGGCTCATCGATTTCACTCTCGTACCAGGTTTTCTTTTCTGGGTGGGAGAGCACGGTCCACGCGCAGCGTACGAGTCCGAAGGCGTCCTTGGAGAAAGCGAAACCGTTGTCTTTTGGGTTCAGTATGGCAGAGAGCTTCTCGAACTGGCTCCGAATGAGCTGGAAGTCATTGGAGTCGGAGCGGCGGATTTGGAGGATAGAGAAGTAGTCCAGATGGCCATTGCGGAGGCGTTTTCCGGCGGCGAGCAAGACGTCGGCCACGGCTAGGATCTGGTCAGCGGGCGAGGTTTTCCTTGGATCATATTTTTGGGCTCGGAGGCCGTATTCTCGGCAGTGGGTTAGGTCTCGGAGGGTCAAGTAGTGTGCTGCTTGCCCGAGAAAATATTCATACTCGCGTCCGGTGCTTGCTCGCTCCATCTCTTTCTGTCTGGGCCTGGGGACTGGGATTTCCGCCCCGGAGAGAGTGGAGGGAATAATGGGAAGACGAAGAGAAGGAAAGATTTTTTAAGGGAGAGAATGAAAATTCCTTCCCACCAATTTATCCCTGATGTTTCGTTGGTATGGCTGTAAAGATCGTGAATGATGATCGTAAAAATTTATATGCAAACCCAATATTGACACAGGCCCAGGCCCAAAAACACCTATTCTTATTTTTCCAGTTGGGTCCGAATTGAGTCCATACCTAAACGTTCACTGTTGTAGGCCTTCTCTCCTTGGGCTATGGCTTTCCCAACTTGTCTGGGTTGGTGATGGTAGGGCTTGTCTGCTTTGCATGGGTGAAAGTTCCTCCACATGTGGGGTATTCTTCACATAAAAACGAGCACAAATTCATCGTTTATTGTTCAAAACTTTACAACTTTAAAGTTTAATGGGAAGTGTTCGCTAGAATTTGTTAGGATGGGGGATATGAGGATTGAGGACACAAGTCAACAACATGATCGACAAACGCATTAACCGGGGAGACAGAGAAAGGTAGGAAAAAGCAAAGAAAATGGAAATCATTGGTGCTCCAGTTAAAAGATGTTTGTGCTCCTCTTTGTGCCTGTTAGGTTGTACAGACAATGACAAACTCAAAAACATGATGGTCTTATCTCTTCGCTTTTGCTATTCCTACCTGATCTAGGAGAAACTTGACCATGGATTTCCATTCGTTTGGCTGAGGTCAACTGATTTATCTACTGAGTATCTAACATTATGGAGGCGTTCGGGAGTGAAAATTTTGAGGTTTGTGAAAAATAAAAATATTTTATAGGATTTGATGAAAAAATGAGAAGAGAAAAGATTTAAATGAATATTATAATAAAAAAGAATAAATTGAAGAGGAGATAGATTATTTTATAATTTTTTAATGTAGGTGGAAATTTTTACTCCCAAAATTTCTATCCACATTAAAAAATTATAGGAGGTGGAAATTTCCATTCCCGAACACCACCTATATCTCTGTTAGTCCGACAAACAACCTAGCTAACACGTATGCCTTTGAGCTTAGACAACAATCTTGAAGCTGCAGTAGCACCCTATCCTTAAAGTTGTCGTAGGTAGGGCTGATCACTGGTACCGACACCGAGTACATGTAACTGGTACCTAAGCGGGGGATATTGGTGGCGCTGAGCAGTTCACCACTTCTACCATTTTGTTTTGTTTTTGTTTTTTTCGTGCTGATTACTAGTCTTTAGAACAATTAACTACCGTATACAGGAGATGCTAATATCTAATGCTATGATAATGTTTGTCCTAACAAAGAAAATAAAAGTTGTACAAGGAAAGATATCGCCAAAACAAATTTGTACTAGGAAAGATATAGCTAGAGCTGTATAAGGAAAGATGTAGCCAAAATTGACGAATTTGTTCAAGAAAAGATATAGTCGACAGCAAACGGTGCGTTTGAAGATGTGCCTCTCTCGCATCATTTTTAGCCCCTCAGTCGGCCGCCCCACTCTCTCTCTCTTTCTCTATCATCGATAATTGCTCATTGATACCAATTACTAGCCTAAACGAGACTAGTGTTGGCACCCGTTTGGGGGACACCATGGCATGGGCGGTGTTGGTGGTAATAGAGGCAGAAATCGCCACCCTGCACAGCGCTAGTTGCAGTTGCAGGGACCAAGTTAGCTTCAGGATAGCTACTGAAAATGGCCATTTCGTGGCACCCACTACGTGTGCCTCCCATCACACAGGAGTACCGGGTCCGTCAGCCGCGTATTCCGCGGGCAACACGTATCCGGCACTGATGCCGCTTTGGAAGATGATAGACTAGAGGAATCTCCACGTGAAACTGATTTGATAGACTCAAAGGTGCTTCCATACCAGTGGGGAATATTGACATCGAGAATACACCACAAAAATTCCCCCAAGATTCCACGCTACGCTATGAGACCCAAAGCCAAACACTAACCGTACGTTTCGATCATCAAGTGAAAGTACTGTTCAAACATATTGAAGGCCCTTGAATTAATGCATGCACGGAATAGAATCTAGATCTACTGATATACTGAGAAAAAAATTATTATTTTCAAACCGCAGCGAAAAATTTAGAAGATCCACTACTTCTAAATATATGCACATTAAAATTGAACTGAAAATATCAACATGTTTCTAATAAAGGAAAACTTATTTGAAAAATACTAAATATTTTCACTTTAATTTATAACTCGAAAATCTTCTCTATGATCTGTCCGACTAGAAAATGACTATAAACAGTTAATAATGTCCTTATATTTTTTGAGCATTTTTTGATTATGTATTATACGAATCAATCTCGTTGATCACATAAATTAATTCTATCGTTGACTTACGCTCATCTACTTTATACTTATGTTAATGATTGAGATATTACAAATAAATTTATTTAGTCATAAACTAATAACTCTTTATTATTGGGACTCTGGAGACAATTCTAACATGCACTCATAAGGATTAGTGGCGCCCTAGCTAGGATAAGAGTCAATTAGTGGAACCTACCACCACTCTTAAAACAATATTATAGATTAGATTATGTGGAGATAGGATTAATCAACTCATCAAGATTCAAGATTCTTGCTCTATCGTGTTAAATTTAAAGGTTTTCTAGATTAAGCAAACGTTGAATTTAATCAATTTCTGGCAGACACTACTCATGCTGATCGTGGGTGCCATCAACCTCTGATCAATACGATTAGATATCATCTTTAGTGCAAAGAGAACATAAACTCAAGGCAGTGAAAGGCAAACTTCAAGCCACATGGATCTGGAGAAAGTCTTCCACATGACAGAAGGGGTTGGTGTCACTAGTTATGCCAGAAATTCCTCACTTCAGGTTACCCACTTCTCTCTTCTGCCAGCTTTCTGCGTACTCTTTCGTTAAGTTTTACTTGTTCCTCATTTTCTTTGCTTTTTTCGATTTTGATGATTGACAGAAGAAAGCTTCTGACATGGTGAAGCACATAACGACAGAAACAGTACAAGAAATTTTTCTTGCAACTACTCCAAAGAGCTTAGGCGTGGCTGATTTGGGTTGCTCTTCTGGACCCAATACCTTTACCGTCATCAAAGATATTGTTGAAGCTGTCGAAGGGACTAGCCACAAAATGTTGCATCCACCACCAGAATTCCGTGTGTACCTTAATGACCTTCCAACGAATGATTTTAACTCAATCTTCAAGGCCTTGCCAGAATTCTACAGGGAGCTTAGGAAAGGAAAAAATGGTGGAAGTCCCTCTATTTTCATAGGAGGCTTTGCTGGCTCTTTTTATGGGAGACTCTTCCCCAACAATTGCTTGCACTTCATCTATTCCTCCTACAGTTTGCACTGGCTCTCAAGGGTGAGACTTCCCTTTCTCCACTCTTTTTTTCAATCTTTTTGATCTTACACTAATGAGTAATTAGTGCATGCTTATCCACTATTGGGTCATGAAGGTTCCTCCAGCTCTTTACGACGAGAAGGGCAGATCAATAAACAAAGGTCACGTTTACATTTCTGCATCCAGCCCTCCACAGGTTTCGCAGGCATACTATCAGCAATTCCAGGAGGACTTCACTCTGTTCCTTCGCTCACGGTCTGAGGAGCTCATTGCTGGAGGACGAATGGCACTAATCTTCCTCGGAAGGAGAGGTCCAGATCATGTTGACAGAGGCAACTATTTCTTCTGGGAACTTCTCTCACGGTCCTTTGGCCACTTGATCGCTAAGGTACCGCCCGTTAGATTTCAGAATATCTTCTAGCAGTAGAAGGGAACACAGAACATTGCAATATATTTGATAAACAAAGCAGAGCTGATATATATTAATTGATCAGAGTGTAAGATATTATTTTAATATCTACTAGAGTGTGGCCCACACATCACATGTTTTAAAATTTTAATTAGATTGGGTGGTTAGAGATTTATTAGGATTCTAGAAATGAAATTTAAATTTAAATACAGATTTATTCCGGAAGAAATATTTAAAAGTTAAATTCAAATTGAGAGTCTCTAGCCTAGCCTATATATACACTGTGTATTCCATCAATAAGGCTCTAAGGTTATGAATAGTCTAAAAATTCCTCATATCTTTGGATGTAAAATGGCTAAAGGTATGTTCGATCTTATTATTGTTTCCACTGCGTTTGCCTCTAACATGTGGTATTAGAGAAGCTTCTATGCTATTTTGTTTACCAATATGACTTTAGTTTCTAGAGAGATGCCGAACTGATTTTCTAGATTGCAAAAGGAAAATCCATCTCCAATATCAAGATCTGTTTTTCTAAATCTTCTTCATTGTTAAGAGATAAATTTTTCCGATCTTGGTTTCCGTTTCCCCGTACAAAGATTTTTTGAATCTGTAGAATCCGCATGTTTTAGGCAAAATCAATTGCTGCATGATTCTAAAGGGAATTTGGTTATTCGATTTGCGTAAGAAACAAATCTTTTCTCCATTTGCGTCAAAGGAAAGTCGGTTTTGATTAATATATGGCCATGGCTTTTCGTAAAAAAAATTGGGACTACTTGTCTTTAAAGATGGATTGCTTCTTTGCTTATGCGCACGGGGTTTTTTATTTGAATGAATTTATATATGAAAAATTCATCCTGTTTGGTAAGTATGGATGACAAATTCGTTTTAATGTTACAAAGTTTACTACTTATTTGGAGCATTTGATTTGGCTCAAAGTTTGCATGAAACTTTTGTATTTCGTTAAGAGAATTTGGTCGGCCATTTTGACCCCCTTTTTTTGTGAATGCAAGAAGTTTTTTCTTTTGCCTTGGTTCTTACTTCTTACTGCCACTCAAAAGAAATTTTTCCTGGTTTTACTTTTCCCTATGGTGAGGACGACAACAATTCTAAGAAAAGTATAAACTGCTGCTTCTGTTTGGACTTTTATTTTGTGGGGCTTGCTTTAATTGTTGGTCATTATGTTTTAATATATCTGTCTTGGTATGAGACAAGTAATTGGGTTTTTGTTGTCTCTCATTTCGATTTTATATCCTTTAAATGGGTTGATTAGTCAGGGTCAATTTGAGCCCGTTCAATTAATCAATAAGGTTTGTCCATTCCATTTCAGCAGGATATGAACAATGACTTATTTATTGTGAGTTCGGACTTGATCCAATTAAACTTGACCCATTTATTTTGTATTTTGGTCGTGCAGTCTATATAGAGAAGGGGCTCACAGGTTGATCCACCCGGTCCATCTTGGACTGGATCTAACCCATTTGAGTCATCTAGATTAAAAGAATTATATTGATGCTTCTGTAGTTGTAATTATTGAAATGTTTTAAGAGTAGCCACAACATCTTAATTCAAATTAATGATCACATATGGTTAATAAACTTCATCAAGGTTATTGGCATTGATAATTTTAGAGATCAACATAAGATTCCACTTTTATATTGCCATTGAAGTTGTAGTTAGGAAATATTTTTGGAGTAGCCATAGCATCCTAATTTAGTTCACTGACCATATGAAGTCATCAAATTTTATAAAAAATTGGCATTTGGAGTATTTGTGGATCAAAAGAGATTATAATAATTTGGATGTTAGGAAGTTGTGATTGTTGAAACCTTTTAATAGTAGCCTCAGCATCTTGATTCATAACGATGATCATATAAAAACTTTATAAGGTTATTAACATCAACATTGTAATTGAATCATAAAATGGTGATCTGGCCCTGTAGGGAGGTTATTATTTTTGTGGTTTGATTAGGATGGAATAGTGAATTACTGTTAAAAGATGGATTTTCCTATGCCCACAGGTACGGAGGTTCTTCTTCATTAACGCGAAATTTATTAGTTTCACTATAAAGTTCAGTAAAGTCATGCGTGATGCGACCTCTACCCACAGAAAGGTTGAATTTGCTACTAAATTGACATTGGTTAATTTAGAATAAAGTTTACGTTTCAGCGTGAAAGTTTATTTCCTTAGTTGTTTTATTTTTCCTACTGCATTTATTGGTTATAAATAGTCATTAAAGTTGCTACATAAGGCAAGACAGTTCTCCTCTTAAAATGTTTATATGGTAAAGACTTTTGAGAGATTCTACATGAAAGAATTGTAAAATTTCTGTATAAACTGTTGTTAAAATACATAAAGTTATTAAAGATCAAGGTCCCTAAGACACATTGGAATAAAGATAGATGCAAAATATTTTGTAACCATCTATCGTAGGCACTCTGTATAAGGTTGGACATTGGCTTGGCAGTAGATTACTAAGTCGATATTTAAAGTAATCTAGTTTTTTTAGCATTAAAATACTGTAAATAAAATCATGGTTGAAAATTTGGTCTTAAGTTTGAACTATCAAGCTATCTTTGGATACTCTACTACATTTGTTTTCTCCAAGATCAAAAGTAGAAATATGTATATCGACATAAAGTATCTTAGCATAAGAGAGAACATAAGAACACTTGGTGTTTATTTGAGCATTCAAGTACTGAATTATACATTGCAGATCTCATGACTAAAAGTTACCATACTACAGTATAAAGTCATGCGGAACATATGAGACTTGTTAATTTAGTTTATGCTCAATTTCTCTCTATTATGGTCTATAGACATATAGTTCATATTCTTAGAGAATAAATTTTCATTTGTGCACATAAGATGTTGTAATTGTTTTATCCGTGGGGATAAACATAAAGTTGGACCGAATGACTTATTGGAAGTTCATTCATAAAGTTATAACTCATAAAGTAATCATGTAAAGGATGTTGTGTATTGTGATACATGAAAGAGAATGATTCGATCATAAGAGTCTTACCGTTATAATTCGTGCATGATATTCTTTATTTGAATGAGAGTGTTCCATTACTAGTTAGAGTAATAAAGTTTTGGTCATATTTAAATACAGATTTATTCCTCGATGAGAGAAATATTTAAAAGTTAAATTTAAATTGAGGGTCCCTGGCCTAGCCTATATATACATGCTGTATATTCCGTCAATAAGGCTCTAAGGTTAGGAATAGGCTACAAGATCCATCAGATCTCTAGATGCAGATCTCTTGTGATGTGCTTGAATAAATATGACTAGAGGTATGTTCGATCCTATTATTGTTTATGTTGTGTTTATTCTAACACTGAGTGTCAATTCTCAAGATTTTCATTTGAGAGCTGCTAATTAACATTATTAATCACCAATCTTTTTAGCAGCTTTACTTCTTTTCTACTCTCTACACATTTAACAATGGTATATATCTTTGTTTACGTTTTATTTGATTCTCTTGCAGGGAGAAGTTGAAAAAAAGAAGCTTGATTCTTACGATGTACATTTCTACGCACCATCCAAGAATGAAATAGAAGACGAAGTGAGAAAGGAAGGTTCTTTTGGGTTGGACCGACTAGAGATGTTTGAAATAGAGAGGGATGAAAAAGATGGTCTGAGCTATGGGGCCGAAGTTGCAATGACAGTTAGGGCCATCCATGAATCCATGATTTGCCAGCACTTCGGGGAGAGGATTCTAGACAAGCTGTTTGACAACTATGGAAGGATGGTGGATGAAGAAATGGCTAAAGAGAAAATAAAGCCCATCACTTTTGCTATTGTTCTGAGAAAATTATGAATCAAGAATGCCATCAACTTAGTGGGCTTTCCCTTCCGACCCAAAAAAACAAACGGGTTGTTTTCTCACTGGGCTTCCCCCAAACGCAACCTCTGGAAAGTTCACAAATGCAGCTAGCAATCCCCTCAACTCCCTCGTGTGTGCCCTATTCTCTATTTACAGAATCAACTTTGATTCTACGCTTGACAAACAAAATTGATCCATAACCTGTACTCCTTCAACTTTGTGTCTAGGTGCTACACCATTTTTGTTGGGTCTGTCATTCTCACCGAGTTAAATCAACAGGACAAGTCATGATCAAAACCCCAACTTAAAAAGGTGCAGTCTATTTGTAGACTAGGACCAAACAAGCATGCATGCTTGCCGAAGCGCCATTCCACGAACCATTAGCTCATCCATCATACAGACAAACGAGGCCTTATTTGATGTTCGGTTAGAATGTTTTTTTGAGAATTTTTAGTTTTTAAAATTTTTAATAATATTAACTTTATTAGTATGCGTGTTGCAATTGTTTTTAGGTGATGTTAAAAAACATGTTCAGTTTTAGAATTATAAGATTCAAAAGAATCCTAAAAAAAAAAGAAAACAAACATCCTCTGATACAAAATGCAGCAAATAAAGCGACCAGTTATTTGTGGTTCTAATTACAGACCTATAGAGGCTCGCCATGGCCAACCTTATCTAACATTTTAGTTATCAATGCCATTAGATAGCAAAAGTTCAAGAGTTTGGCTCATTGTATTTCTTGCTTTTTCTTACGAAGGAGATATTATTCCAAGCCTAATCTGTGAAGCCTCCTACAAGTAAGAATACTGGACGCATTAGAGCCTAATTCAGGAAAGAATTCTGGAAACACCTGTTGTATGAAGTTAGAGGGATTTTGGCATTTTCTGTTTTTTGCAGAGGTGTTTTTCATAAACTATGAAGAAAAAGGAAATCTAGAACAGTTACCGACATTCAGAGGACTAATAGATTGACAGGCCCCCCCGCAAGTAGGCCGAGCGAGGGCCTCGAAAACAAGAGAGACAAGGCTGTCAATTTTTTTCTAAAGCCAACTGATGTATATTCTACAAGGCTAGTTAGCCCCCTATATTGGCTGTAGAGACATCTTTCTTGGCATTATTCAAGCACAACTCCACTCTCCACCCAGCATTCTCCCCTAGACATGGCCCCCAACCCCCGACTTTCCTTGTCAACCGAAGAGTAGGATAATAATTAATGAAGAGCAGTACACTTATCACAGGAAAATCTTGCACTCTCTACATCACTAGGTTTATCTCCCTATTCTACCGGCCAGCCAACATTATTCATGATGTCTCCTATATCAATTATTGCTATGGCCCTCATAAACGTACACGACAAATTTGGAGTTTCCCCTTCTTGTACTGGGAAGTGGAAAATGACGCCAAAGCCTACTTGGAAAATGCAAGTGTCTAACTCAACCACTCTGCAAGTTCGCAAGGCCAATTCTGCACTGCCAAGCCAAATCACACACAGGGAGCCAACAAAGTGGAGGACAACTCTATGCACCCATATCTGTATTTTGTCCTGTAAGCTTCATAATCGTTTTGAACTTTGCGCTCATTCTACCTTTTTGTCCTCCTCCCCCCCTCTTGTACTTGGGGGCCTTTATAATTACTCAAAAGGCATAGTTTTCTGCTAGACACGTGGTATATTGTACAAACTATAGAATCTCCTCTGGGGTAACAACTGAAGTGGGTGAATGAATTCCTGTCAATCAAAATAGACGAGGAGACTCGGACTGAGTTTGAGGCTGCAGAGATTTTTTTTTTTTTTCTAAGCAGAAGTTTTATTAATAAAACGTGCTTCTAGGATGGCTAAAAACACCAGTCCGCAAGTGTAACAGAGGAGTGTAAAACATTCAAAGGAAGGTTGCCACGCCTCCGTTCCAGGACTCTCCACAACAATATGATTTGTATTGTAGCTGCGGATGAGCCCACAACACCCTGTATAAGTAAGCTCACAGCTCATTTGTACATTGCTGTTTCTATAACGCCAAATTACAGGTATAAGGGAAAATCTCTTAACATGAATCCGATGGATTGCCGCTAAGAATAAGATACAGGGAGTAATCCTTATCCATCAGAATAAAGAAAAGTTCTGGGAAAGACACTTGAGAAAAAATGATTGCCTATCAGTCTATCACAGCTTGTTTTTCAGTCTTAAATGCCTATTCGAGACTATAAATTATGTAGAACATCATAAATTCATGCAAATTACAGCAGTAATTATACACTGTGTGTTCAGCCTAAAGCATCATAACAGAGGTCCACAGAAAGTGGTCACACCTGCCGGAGGTTCTTACCGAATGTTTTGAGAAGAGAACCCAATTCAATCCTCTGTTTTTGGGTAACTAAACCCAATTCAATCTTCATTGACGTGTCTATCTATTCTAACTTTGCAAGGAATTATTGAAATAGTTCCGTCATGTCTAATGACATCAGGGGTACGTCCTTCCTTTGACAAACAAGGGAAGCTGTGAGTCTTCACCATTCATTTTCATTCTATTCCTCTCAAAATATCTCCCTCGAAGCGAATTGTAAGGAGAGTAGATGCCCCATTTTAAGGCTTTTGTTGTCATGAAAAAGGCTAAAACAAGGGGAACCCCGTATTGGAATATCAGTTATACTTGTTCTGCAGATGGAAGAAGTTTCTAAAGTTTTTACCTAAAATTTACTTGGTCCTTGTACGTATATTTTGGTTCTTTGTTTGCTTAATTTATTGTTTGACGAAGGAATTGAAAGGGGAATATATTTCTTACCTCAATTTCAACTCTCAAGAGGGATCTTAACCAGGGACATAATAAAAGCCAAGTAGGATAAGAAAGCTAGGAAATGCAGAAAATACTCTATAAAGTCCTCGTCAACAAGGGGTTTCTCATTCTAAATTCCATTAGTAGCTGTCATGGGAATCCTGATTGTGAGTAGTCCCCATGGTCTGTCTCCACCCGCAATTTTATAAGTAAGCCAAAACAGTGCTTGAGATCGTTCATCCATATTCGACCTTTAGTCCGATTGACAAGAGCAAAGGACCACGAGTGCACATAAATTATCTGCTAAAAAGTATCAGGATTCTCATAATACCGCAGATAATAGGGTCCCAATGAAAGAACAACCACAATGTCCTACAAACATGCCAGCCTCTTCCATGCTTGGCTTTTGCAGCCTCTCTTGAGTTTGAGTTCATGCATCAAATTCACATCTATGATTCACAATTTTCCAATCGAGTATTATACTAAATCGATCCAATCCGCTGGTAGATAACAACAATTTCTCTATACTTTTTATGCCATTTCTTTTAGCATAGAAGGAAACATCGAGTAAAGAATGGTATTCCATTAATGCAATTGATAAAAGCAAGGCCTCCAACTTTGCCTAAATAATTGAGGACTTCTCTTTTGGAAAACACTCCCTCCAACTAATGGATAAGAGCAAGCTGCTACACCCTAACGAACACACTCAAGACTTATTAGAATATACATTCCTTCACAAAAAGGCATCGTCTGTTGGCACCCACCACTAAACACCCAATTCAAAACATACCTTACCATTTTCCCCGATCCAAGTCAAAGAAGCTGACAGAAACAAAATAAATTGGCTCTGCTGTGTGGTGCAGGAAAAAGTTACAAATAAACAAAACCGAAAGGAAAAAACAAAACACAAATTCGAACAGAAGAGAAATTAATGAAAAGAAGGCAAAGTCCGTGACATGTCCCATTGGGAGAATATTAAGGAAAGCAAAAGGTTGTATTGTGGGTTTGGTAAAAGCCGTTTTAGAATCCGATGGTGTAAAGAAAATCCAACCACCACGAAACGATGGTCTTTTTATTGTGGAATTAATCATCACAGCCCCCAAAGGGAGAGGAAAAAAAGATAGACAAAAAAAATTGGAAAAGGGGAAGAGAAAAAGTTGAGGTAGGCAAAGGAAAATGGAGATCACCTATTAAGAATCAAAATCACCTAATGGAAGCGTAGGAAAGCGACTTTTCCACGAGAGATATCAGGGATGGTGAAAGTAAAGTACACTTTGAAAATAATTCTCTTATAATTCTTTGATGATGGGTGCTAACATCCACTACATAACTTTGTTGCTTGAGAAAAAAAAAACATAATTTCTTTGAAGTGGGACAAATGCTCAATGGTATCTTTGTATTTTATTCATTTGAAATTATCATGTTAGTGTTAACTTTGAACATATCTTTAAGTTTTAATTAATCATTTTCAAATTTAGACTTCTATTTATTACTAATTATCAAAGATTTAAAAGAAGATAAATCATCAAAAATATAGCCAATCTAACTAGTAATAATATATTACTAATTAACCCAAACCAGAGATGTACAGCCTTTTTTATCCTTTCGTGGTCACAAACAACCCCCCAAGGAAAAATAGAGCCTAGAAGTTAATACTGTACACATCACTTTAGCGGCCGTAAGGAAGACTATGAAACAGTAGTAATTTTTTCTTCTCTTATAATTTTTTTTTTTTCAAATTTTGGCCGCTAACTGGTAACTGGGACTCGAATCTTTTTTTTCTAAGTAACTGGGACTCGAATCTGATTGGAAAGAACAATGGGAAGAGACTCTTGGCGACGAAACTTCAACTGCTTCGCAATAAATTCCTCTATGGTGCGCTGGAACTCCTCGTTGCTTAGTTCATCTTCCGGATAGGGGTTCTCACCTTTTCGGCACTTCTCCGTCTCCGATCGCTGGAGTTTTCCTTCGTACTTCTCTCGATGAAGCTTCTCTGACCGAGTCCTCCTATATGCTTTTGGATGCACCAGATCCGTATCTGATTCCGCGTCTGTGTCCGAGTCAGAGTCCAATTTACCTTTAACTTCACCAGAATGCCCGTTCTCCTCGCAGATAGTTTGCTTGTCATGGTACATAATTACATCCGGCGCTTGCGCTGGAGGATCGGTTTCGTACTGTGTCTTCGTTCCTTCACCGCTGTTCTTAATGAATTCCTCATACAGTTCGGTCTCGGAATTGGGACCGGTCGGTTTTTGGCTGGAAAACCGGCCGGACTTGACAATAAGAGTGGCGATGATGACATTGCAAAGCATAAACACGAAGATAGGGCTCGCGACGAAGCCCGAGAGTTGCCGGAAGTACTCGCCGGAGATTTTGACAGCGAAAGGGATCCGAGTGAAGGTCCACGAGACGAGGACCAGAGCCAGACAAAGCTCGAGGTAGCGAAAGAGCTTAGCAATGCGAAACGTTGCGCTCGTTTTCTCTGGATTTTTAGATATGGAAGTTACGCAGGATTTCTCTGCCTTGCCGCCGTCAAAATCGAACAAATCCATCCCAGAGGGAGAGAGAGGCAAAAGCGATGGTTGGAACTGAGAGTGTTTTATGGCATTGGTTTTCAGAGTGGGACAAAATTAATGCAAAGGAGGGTGTCTGGGGAACTGGTTTTCAGGGAAAATTGGAAGGAAAGCAGATAGGAAAGGAAAATTGCACAAAATCCAGTGGGGAAATCTTGAGAGAGCAAAAGAAAAGGACGAAAGCTAAGTACCCAAACAAACACTCCGACTCAACTGTACAGTGAGAGCAGTGAGGAGTCGATGTCTGCTCTCAGTCTTCCCCTCTGGTCTCTTTAAGAACAATTGCTTTGCACCTCGGAGAACTGAACCCCTTCTGTTGACGGATCTTTGCCTTTTATAGACTCATCGAGAACTAAATCCGATATTAAAATAAGAAAATCAATAATTAAACAGTAATTATTTTTAGGTCTCGACTTAATCAACCAGACCGAGACCCGGTTCCTGTGGGTGAATGGGCCCGGAGCGGGTATGCCACGCGGATGCCGTAACGCAATTTCTCTGTGCTTTTGATTTGGGTATTTAATTTTGAAGTTGTGTCTTTCGTTTTCTGCGTCCGCTTGCTTTTTGGAGCGTCTGCTTGAGTCGTGGTGAGAATTCCGTATTTTTCAATTACTCGAGAAGATAAACGGGAGTGATTGGCATCTGGCATGATGCGCTGTGATGCGATAAGACGTGGGATTTCACGTGGGCCCTGGCATCAGAATACTCCTCGTGCGTTCTGGTGTATCAGATTTTCTCGTGGGCTGTACCGTCGGTAAGGACCGGAGCCAAATATTCACCTTTCGTCTCCGATTGTTGCTTGAACATGTTACTATTGGATTTACTTGTCGGGTTTGAGCCTTTTTCAATTGAATTTGTACTTAAAAACTGTATGACAATTTCACATTTATAAAAATATCTAGATAGTTAGTTAAACGAAGAATTCTAGATGTTAGGAATTAAGCCGGTTTTGACTAATGTTCTTCTATAAAAAGAGTTTATTGTGGTCACCCAAACTCTACAAGATGGGAATGGTCCTCTTTATTAAATTCGAAGGACAATATTCTCGTTTTCAGTTTGAATTGAGAGAACAAATTATTGGTAAGTTAGAAATCAACCGTGCAAATAATTAAAGCTTTGATCAAACATGTTCGCTTCTGTTCTTTCGTTTTTTTCTCCTAACTTCTCTCTTTGATTTGCTATTAAAAAAAAAAAAAAGAAGGAGAGAAGTTAAGAGCATTTCCCGGTCGGAACCCAACTGGTAGAACGTTCAAAGAAGCATGCTGGGGGGATTGGGTACCAAAATCGACGAGCACCGAATCCGGAGCAGGAGCAGCAGTGAATCGTGCCCGTACATCTCGTGTGATCACGTGTCCTTCGAAGGTTATAGTACGGCGAGCTTTGGTCGACTTAAATACAGTCCGTGTTTGGTGGTTAAGGGATGGTAGAAATCTTTCTTTATTGTCTTTTCATATTTTTTTTAAAAAAAAAAATTTATGGAAACAGACAACAGAACGATTGCAGATTGCATTGCAGACTGCAGCGAGGGAGAGCGATCCAGTGCTTGACGGACACGCGATTGCCTGGGATTGGTACTTGGTCAATAGCTTGACAAGAGTATTCGAGTGATAGAGATCGACATCAATTTCAGCATTAAGATATATATACTTCAAGACGAAAGAAATTTGGATTGAGATTTAAATTAAAGGACTTGAAAGAATGTTAATCTATTGGTAAAAATTGACCTATATTTTATATGAATTTTAACAGCATATATCACTTAAAAGGTCTAAATCCATCCATATATTCCATGCAAAAAAATTCTTATATTCTTTCCATTAATTTAAAATATAAAGCAGCTCCATTTTTGTACTTTAGCGGGTTTTTCTTTGACCGAGTAGAAGGAGTGATGTGCAGAGAAGAAAAGAAATACAAAAAACAAAAGAGCAGGTCTGAGTGACCCAACTAGGGAGTTGGAGAGCAACATTTGTACATATAAAGTAGGGGCGAGCAGAGTGTTGTTCAAAGACAAGGACTTGGTAATAGTACGTACGAGCTACCGCTGGTTGACAGGTTCACTTTACTACGTCCTGATGTTCTACAGCACAGCCCCACACTCGCACTGAAGTAGATGAAAAGGGAAAGGTTTTTTGGACATATGTAGATGAAGGCGTGAAGTTCTTAAGTAAATAGTAATAGCGGAATAGATGGTGCCCGTGAGTCCGTGACCTTCTATTTTGATCATGCCGCCTGCGTGTATGTTTGTTTTTGGCTCAGCTTGTTAGATTGAGTTGACAGCGTGATGGACGCCTCAAGCGTGTGTTTCTCCCAGATACTGACACCCAGCTATTCTGCTAATATGAAACAAAGTGCCATATTTCCCCACCCATATTAGCTAATCTCATTTACTTTCCATCCTGCCTACTCCCAAGGGAAGAAAAAGATCATGGGAATAATGGGATCGTGTGATAAAGTAGCTTTTTCTATTAGGCTAAGATGACAGATAAAAGTACAATCCCATTATATATATATTCCCGATTAATTTCCATCCATAATGTTCTTAATACACGAGAATTACGATTTGAGAGAAGCATGAGGAGGAGGATCTGTGATACAGAATCCGTTAGGGAATAGCATGGTTCTAGACTCCGTGAAAGCCATGTAAGTATGAAGGTCTGCTGCCCCTAGCAGTAACATGGAAACTGGGTTGAATTCTTTTTCTTTTTTTTTCCTGCTAAACTGGATCCAACCTTGCAGGAATTAGTCTTGATCTAAGAACGCTTACCACGTATATACTCGTGGATGATTCAAGGGATACTTTCAGAAAAGGGTAAAGTACTCTGCTATTCAACCCTAAAACCTACCCGAACCATCTCAATAGCTGTATATATAGAGGTGGGCAATACTGGGAACGAGGCAATATGGTTTAATTTCAAGTAGCATATACATTACAGATTTAATGAATAGCCAATTGAAGTTTTTCGTAATTTCATAGGTGTCTTCCATGAAGAGCACGCGAGAAAGAGGGAGAGAGTTCAAAAGATATTGTAGAGATAATATTCCACGTACGATGCTTCATCTGCTTAGCAAATATGCCCACTTTATATAGCTTTACATGTTAGCTAGGGCCCTTAATTTCAAACGTCGACACAGAGAAATGTAGAGGAGTCCTATTTGCATGCCCAAAAATTCTGCACTCGGGCTTGATTCCTTTTATCCTCGAGGTATATTAATTATTTATATTATCAAGGCAAGAGAAAAAGGTTCTGCATGCGGTTCTCCAATTCGTGTTGGAAAGCTGATTTTCAACATAATGATTTCGAAAGTTGATTTCGATGCCAAGTAGGGAGATCTTTTATAAGCCCAGTGTGGTACTTTCTTGCTGTAAAGATCTTAGGATATGTATATAAAGCTTGATGGAGATACTCTGGTGGTCAGGTTCGAGTTAGGTTAATTTTCTTTTGTTTCTTTAACGGGTGTAGATGTGGTCTAGGTGATCTCCACATGATAAAAAAGATGACATTGACCTCTTGTTCCTTCTCATTTTCTTGTTCATTTGGGAAGGCATTATTATTTGCTCCAGACAGTGCGACATTGGTAATATGCTCTATCCCCGGCTTACGTGTATTCTCCTACGCGGTTTCAACGTGGAGTGCATATTTCTGTGCAAATGGAATCTCATATATAGTTTTTTTTTTTTTTTTACTTTACTAAAGCATAAAGCATAAACGCATAAAAATCTTCTTTTCTTTTCTCTGTTCGTCCTCAGAACTGGTCGTGATGTGTATGAGCATTTTGGACCGGTTACTTCTGTAACTGAACTTTGAATTGAAATTCAAGGTCATAGAAGGGAGTGTCTCACGCGGAATTTCATCCGGCTCACACTTCTTTGAGTGACGGTCATGCGGTGACATTTGGGAACCCACTTTCCTGGCCATTTGGCCCATATGGATTATAGCCAGACCGAGAAGCACAGAACCAAATCCCCCAGTCCAGACTTCATTTGCCGGCCTCCGCTACGGGAACATCAGAGGCCCCGGTTTCCTCGCAGTTGGGCCTTGTGAACTATAAGTTCCTTGGTCCGTGGACTCAAAAGAAACTTATTTTTTTTGGGGTAAGTAAAGAAACTAGTTTTTAATTGTTAACGTTTAGCTCTTTTTTAGCTCCCAGTGCCCAGCCCATGTTCATTCCGTCGCAGTCGTACGAATCTCCTACTGGATAAATGGACCTGCGAATAAAACCGGGCCCTTTCTGATGCTTCCTTGTACCGGAGGCCGGCAAATGAAGTCTGGACTGGGGGATTTGGTTCTGTGCTTCTCGGTCTGGCTATAATCCATATGGGCCAAATGGCCAGGAAAGTGGGTTCCCAAATGTCACCGCATGACCGTCACTCAAAGAAGTGTGAGCCGGATGAAATTCCGCGTGAGACACTCCCTTCTATGACCTTGAATTTCAATTCAAAGTTCAGTTACAGAAGTAACCGGTCCAAAATGCTCATACACATCACGACCAGTTCTGAGGACGAACAGAGAAAAGAAAAGAAGATTTTTATGCGTTTTTGCTTTATGCTTTAGTAAAGTTAAAAAAAAAAAAACTATATATGAGATTCCATTTGCACAGAAATATGCACTCCACGTTGAAACCGCGTAGGAGAATACACGTAAGCCGGGGATAGAGGCATAATTACATGTGACTGTTGGAGAAATAATAATGCCTTCCAATAAAAGAAAATGAAATAAGTAACAAGAAGGGTCAAGTGCTATTCTTTTTACTAAAGTGGGTGAACAAATAGAGATGATACATCAAATATATTACTAGGAATATAAATGGTATAATAATTAACGTAATACTCGAATATGGGTATATCAATGCAATTACGATTAATTCTTCCGTCAAAGCTTTATATACACATAATGTTATTAAAGGTGGTTCGTTTTGTATAATGCAACGGAGTAACAAATATTCTGGAGCATTTGTAATTAAATAGAATCGTCCATAAATTAGGACTATTTGAATAATCACATTTTTTAGGAAAGATCTATATTGAAATGTAATGAAGTGAAGGAAGATGAGTTACAACATTATATCATAGAATAAATTTGAGTGAGAAAATTTTACCGCAAATGCGGGAGTTTTTTATGTGTGCACTCATGGCTTGATATACTGATTGGTAATATGTATTAATTATAACTTAGAAGTAGATACAAATAAAGTGTATTTCTCAAAAGATCCTCTCAGAAATAGCACAACGAGAATTTCTGAGTGTGTCAATAGACAAAATATAACGGATCTATCTAACTTTTCTCTATGAAAATACGACGCTTATTATGAAAACTCAACATATGCACAAGATTTAAAAACACATAGCTTTAATAAACATCATAGTACTAAAATATATTATAACGTGAAGAGCATAATAATGTTGTCTAACGACTAAATACTTGAAAGCAATAGTCTCAACTCGAATAAGAACTATTATCCTTTTATATCTATTGTAAATATACATTAGAAGACATTCTCGTTCCTCATTCTCATAGCTGTGTAACTCACATATCATGTTTTGATCACAATCACTAATGAAAAATTTTAAATATAATAATAGTCATATTATATCTAACTATATTAATTGGTCTAATTTTCTTTCACTTATTATTTGACTCGTGTAATGTCTTTTATAGATCAAAATTGTTTGCAATTTTTGGCACAAATAAACAATATTTGACTTATTGGGTTTTTAACAAAAGTTAATAAAGCAACCTTACGCTCTCCTATAGTAATCTAACATTCAAATATTGGTTACCTATATATTCTATTTGAAACTAGATGGTTCGAGAGGCTAAGGCAGCTCTTTCACGCTAGTATGGTGAAACGATAGTTTAGTCTTTCCTATTTAATCCCTTGTTAAAAGTAACCTTTTGAGTGAATACTTCACGGTATTAGCTACTCAAGTCGGATAAGGTCGTTTCTTAATATAAAATCTAAAACGTACATCGAAATGCCCTGTCATGGTATGGCACTAAGTATTAATGCTTCAGGGAAATATAATATAATAGATTTAAAAAAGATACTTACACCAGTTTCCAATGTTATGACTAAGGTGTGGGCTAGTGCTGTGTCTTATATATTTAACTAAATGGATTTTTTCTCTAACGTGTTATTTATGACATACTTGTTTTGGGATACTGCACTGAACGGACATGTTCTGGCTAATAGAAATCCTTCAGATCAGCAATCTCTCGATCGTTGATATGCTCAGTGGGAAGAACGATTTCGAGGGATAAATTAAACTTCAGGCACACTCAATGACCTTAATATAAAATATGCCACGTGCTAAACAACTTTCGTGGATTGAGACTAACGAACTAATATTAATCTATGGCAATTTTATAGCATAAAATATGAGAAAAGCTAAAACTTTCTAATATACACAGAAAATCACATATTCTCATGGACTCCATATTTACTTCTCCGACCTTCGGCAATACGCGCCAGCGCACTAGGCATAGATAAAAAATGCGCAGATTAGACATCTTGATCCTTTCGTGCTGTCGGGCTCGACACATATCGGCAACGCTTTCCGTTCATATTAAGAGAATAGTGGGTGTCAGTATTGGGCGATGCAATACTCCTCACCGTCTCTTCTGGAAAGAGGCGCTTTTGTCACATCGGGATACTCAAACTACAATTACAAGCTGAAAGCAAACTAAAAAACAACTCATTTAAATAAAGGATGGCTGGACATCGATCACCAAAATTAACGGAGATCACGGCACCCTCAAACCCTAGCCGGACTGTGATCCTTCACGCGCCCCCGATATTCTCGTCTATTTTCTTGGACTCTGCATGTGTAGACAGTTAGAGAGTTGGGTGAGGGTTAGGTGTGATGAGGCCGCGGGAGTCACAGGCAAAAACGAGATTAGGTTGGGGTGGGTGTGCTTCTCCGGGGCGGGCAGATACTTAGTTCCGCTGATATATAAGGTATTAGGTTGAGTTTGAGAAGAGATATCTAGCTCGCCTTCAATGACTCACCGTATGTGTTGTTATAAGTTTGGTCTCCCGGATTTGACGCTCCGGTAAAGCTCGTAAATGGTGGTCAAGAGTTGTCGCGGGCTGATAGCTGATGAGATGGAAGAGATCATACGATAGTAGAGGGTTGGAAAACTGATTACTACGGCGGAGCTCGTGGCTGCGGTCAACTATTCACGCTCGGGAGAAGACAGAGCCTTCTGGCCCCCCTAAACTTTATACTTGTTTACTACCGGGTTCAGAAGTGCTCACTCCAACACGACCCTATTAGGAGGTACTCGGCAGGAACACTGCCCCTTTCTATTTTTTGTATTTCTTTTCTTCTTGACATCAACTCCTCCTACTCTCAGTCAAAGAAAAACCGGCTGAAATTAACGTAGAGGAAGCAGGACTTTACCTAGATACTATTTGTACTTAAATCTTACTTTAAGTGGTAAATAGAAAAGCGCTCTGCGATAGAGTGGCATTTTTCTGTTGCATGGATTTTGACGATTGTGGACGAATCTCTTCGCTCGGAAGTTTTTAGACGTTTCCTAACTGTTGCCTAAGTGGGGTGCTTGGTAAGAAAATTTCATATGTTAAGATATAGAATGCAACTCTTTTTTACAATAATGACGGTAAACGCTTCTTTTCAAAAAAGTCTTTAAATTTGGATCTCAATCCAATTTCATTTCAGTGACTAGAAATGTATTTCTGTGATGCGCTGTTTAATGCGGAAAATTGAGATGTCGAATCTCGCTACTTTCTATCGGACCAAGTACTCTCTTGGTGAAAGCTTCATAAAATTTTTGGGCAGTGTTAGACGGACAGTAGTACGTGCAATTTGAGCAGTGTTGCAGATTTAAGGCTGATTCAGCTTCTCCGTGCATGCGGCGCTCTGGTCTAAGTCTGCATTCGTGCAATACGGGTTACTTGTTGTTGCTCAGTTTTCTCCATATTTTTTTTTTAGATTAAATAATATGAAAAGTGACTACATGAGAGATGTATGATATTTCTTCTAGATATGTCCATTTAATATTATCACGAGAAAAACTACCGGTGCACATAGTATATGTGGAAAATACGTGTCAAGAGAGAATGAGCTTCGGTGGCCGATAAAATGAGAAATGCTTGTAAGAGGACGATGCATGTTGATCAATTCGGGAAAAGGATGTGAAGGGTGGATTAAATCGTGCTTTTGTATAAGCAAGATGGTCACCACGAGTAGATGCGGGTGCGTAGTGACTATATATTGGGTACCTACGTGGAAGTTGACACAAACCTGTAGCAGGCAGCATTTGTTGCAGTGTTGCGCATTTCTACCAAAGTTTGGGTTCACGACAGGATGAAAATGAGCTCATTTAAGTTTTCTGCATTTCTCTCTTTTCTTTTTTGTTCCTTATAATGAGCTTTAGAAGGGATACTGTTAGGGAGGGAATAAGAACAAAAGACAGCAAGAGCTGAACTTATGGTCTTATCTGGTCATTAACGAATACAATGGTTAGCAAAGTGGGAGCGAAGGAGGCAGGCTACTTGGAGCATGGTGACAAATTTGGAGTCGGGATACAGTTGTGAAATTTATTTTCGATGTTGATTTTGAACTTCTGGATATTCTGTTCTTGCTCAATGTGAAGATACTCGAATCGATGATTTGTGTGTCTCGAATTTAATAAATTTTAGGCCATATTGCTCGTATTGTAGGATGATCACTAGGGATGACAAAGACAGAGATTCAACAGTATGAATTGTAATATTATTTCGCAATATCGTCCGGCTTGAAAGGTTTAAGCAATTAATAGAATTCTTGTAATTGACTATACTATTAGATAATTGTGTTAGTGACATTGGGAAGGTAAATATAGGCAGTTGCTATTTGTTGATAGTGTACCAATTTGGAATTGACATAGAGCGAACCAGACAAGTGAGGTCAATAGTGATAACGGCAATTAGTGTATCGAGTCAAGCGCGATAAGAAAGTTGTAGTGAAAGGTTGTGACTACTGTAGTCGCATGGCGCGGTGACTTTATTAAAACGCGCTGATCGCTAAACAGCCATAGGATGGGTGAAAAATAGTACTATAGTAAGGTGAAGCACCAGATCTGTCAGAGAGGTAAGGAGTGACTCTCACTCTGAAATCAGGCTCAGTGTTATAATTCGTTTTGACTATGGTCACGCGATCATTCGACTGGAGAATATCATAATATGAAAACTTGTAAGGAATATTTTGGTTACTCAGAAGTAAAAATATGAATATTGCGGAATTCTCACGACTCCAGGGTAAGAAGGAGAAGCAGGAGAAAAAGCTAGTGTGTAACGCAGATGATGCAAAACGCAGGTAAGAAGAAGTGCTGGAAAAGCTTTTGTAAGATATTTGGATATGCAGTCATCAGTAAATTCGAATTTGGTTGCTAGTGAAATTTCGTCCGTTTTAAGGCGGAGACATGCTTGGTGTTGTGAGATTATCGTGGTCTATGGGCCCATTCAGCCCACAAGGGAACGGGTTCAGTGGACATGGGGTTTTGCATTAATGCTCGCCTTGACTAATTAAGATGTGATACTTTAGTGGGCTTTAGTTTTAATATGAATTTTCTTTATAATCTTTTATATTCGCGATCTTTCTTGCTTTCCTCTGCGTGTTGAGTCATTATAAACAAGGGAGGGACTCTCTTTGTCATGTATCAGGAATGAGTGGTAATTATTTTACATTTTTGAGCTGAAGCAATATAGTTACTTAAAAGAGCAGCGGGAAGACTCGTGAGTATGTCAATCATTGACAAAGTACATTCTGGATGCTTTCGGAGCTGATACAGAATAGTTTCGATCAGATGTGGCTAGTTTTAGGCGTATTATGGTATTCGTGTGCTTTTATGGTATTTTGCCTAATGTTCTCCTATAGTGTAGGGAAACCACTATAGGGTATTACAATCTCTCTTGTGCGACTGACTCTTCCTATTCTAACTGCCTCTTTACGCCTTTCTCCAATAATGTCGCACTGAAGAAACCAGCTCTCTCTCAAGTACGTCCTCCTTATAATGCAAATTAAATCATGTCCCTCTATCCCATACTGATAAGGAACACATGCCATGGGAAGCTAATCTCTTAAGTTGATAAAAGTAGACATAAAAGCACACAAGGGGTTGGTTCGGAAGTCTTCGTCCGAGGTTTTCTTCATATAGAAAGACGCCGTGTCCTCTCATCATTGCTCACTTTGTGAGATGATCTCGTCGTTTTTTTGGGAACAGAAGGTTCTAATGCGGCAAAGATATCAAACGTAGTAGTTGTAAGCTCTGACGGCTTTATGATCGTGAAAATAAGAGAACAAAATGAAAGCGGCTATCAGTTTAATGCACTCTATTGCTTTAGTGTCTCCTCTCTGGACAGACACTAACTCTTCTGAGAAGACTCTATTTGTATGTGCTCTGGGCCTCTGTTCGATAGCCTGATAGCAACTGGATCCACTGGTTGCCTGTGATAGTCTCATGGAATACTCCACGGCAGATTCTTTTTCTCTGGGCCTTAATATATACGTACTCAACTTGGTAGAATACGCCGGGCGGGATAAGAAGTCTCTTTTCTTTCATAGTGGCTCTCATGGTTTACTGCTCATGGGACATCACTTAGTTCAATATCCTGTTCGACTCTCATTTGGACATTTTTCGTTTGTGTTGTCATCGTCCGTGGTGAACCAGGATACTCTCTGTCTAACGTGACTAAAGCTACCTGGATTTCACTTAATAGATCCATAGACAAGTTTCTTCCTCTTTGAGCACCAAATCTGTACTTATGTTTTCTGAAGTTTTTAGCCGAAAACTTCATTTGCATTATTTTTGTTTTCAATACCTGTATTGGCCCAAAAATTGCTTTTCTATGAGCGTATTGGTTCAGGGGTTGTCTATCAGGTGTCAATACCTTCTTTTTCAAATTCCGGTTGTGCCTCCCTTGCTGGAGGTCATTAGATAACATCACACTAAGTTCATCCACTAAAATCTGCTTGAAGATTTCCATCTTTAGTCAAGTGTAAAGTATTAGCAACTTTGTATACATGGCCGCATCTATGATGTTTGGGACCCTAGTTGTATGTTTAAAAATTGATACATTAGCACTTCAGAATGTGATAACCTATTTTGCACTTCTGCTGGAATTTTCGAACGATGTTCAAGAATTTGTCTCCATTTCTGCTGGCACGCTGTGGATCTTTCCTCATTAATTCACTATCCACCATATTCTTAGATGGGAGGAGGGGTCATATGAGTTGCCTTGCTCTGCCAAAATAGTTATTGATACAACTACTGGTACTTAGTGGGTATCTGTTGTTATTTATCATGCAACAAAATCAAGCCAGCAGACTCTCAAACAAAGAGAAGTAGAAATGTGGAATTTCCCGAGACCGCAACTGGTAACTGCAGGATCCTCAATTAAGACAGCGGTGAAGGAAGAAAGACACGTCGAACCGCTCCTCAGGAGCGCCGGATGTAATCTCATGTACCAATGACAAGCAAATGCATGGCAGTAATGGAGAACGGAGGTCTATCTTTCTGGGTGAATTGATATTAATGGTAAATTAATTTTTGCGAACAGACTGTGTGTGATACATCGGAGCATGAAGCGCTGTGGATTTCCATAGAGTTTGCTTGGGGACGTCCTGGATGACATGACTTCCAAAGTACGCATATAGGAGATTCGGATGGAGGAGAGCATAAGATCTATCATAGATTCGGAGAATGGATTACTGAAAGGTGAACTATGGCACGCGAATACGGTAGAGGGGGGAATGTGCGAGATAAACAGCTGATGGGATACGCTGAGTTTCGCGCAAGTTAACTGACGCGGATCTTGGGAGAAAATGATCATTTCAGTAGAGGGTCGCCAATTAAGGTGAGAATTATTGCGGAAAGCAAGTTGAGTTTCAGTTCATGACATAAGATTCATGTACCGATATAATAGGTCTGCTTAATAGGAGTTTTAGAGCTCTCCTGCTTTACTTCTTTTAGAGATGAATTAGACGAATGCTGCACGGTCATCGAGATACTCACCTCGCCAGGGCTTCTCACGCAATGCCAGTAAATTTTTTTGGTAATGAAAAAAAATTTATAAGAAACGATGGATATGAAATCTTTCGCGGGACGATATGGCTTTCCTAGTCTTCCTTAGGCGGCGGTGGCCTGGGAGCTCTGACTGCTATAAAGTGAGTAGAGAATGTTATATCTACGTATTGAGTATTATTAGGGACCACTAAGTTTTGTTGTTGTGACGTGGATTTGGTTTTCATCGAGTGATTTCCTGAGATGAAAAGGATTAGAGCACAAAACACCGCAGATGTATTAATGCTTTATTGAGGGGTCTACTGGTCTATGGGTGCCTAATTTTGAATGGTAAATCGACTCTAATCATCCCAATCATATTTACTTATGCTTCCTGTGTTAATTATTGGTTTAGATAGAATTTACTTCTTGAGTAATTAATAATTATCTTGCGAAAACTTTACAAGTTAAATAAAGATTTATGAAAGAAGAAGTATAATATAAATTTTTTATAATTGATCTTAAGTTTCAAAGATTATGTGCAAGTTAATATAATTCTAAGATTAATCGGTAAATCAAAGAAATATGACGACAAATTGGAGCATCTGCTTGGTTCCTTATTTATATTTTTACTTGAATGATTGATTATTTTTTTTCTCTCGGATAAAGGTTAGTTCCTTTTTTTTATTTTTTCTGTGTAACTGCTAATCAAATGGTAAGATGTCGCTGTGATTTGCTCGTACTCTTGCTACGACGCCACGATACTATATATCTGGTATGAGTGTACACGTATTAGAGAATTATTTTGATTTTGGTTTAATATAAAAGTGTACTTTCTCCCATTCGTTCCGTAGTCTTGCTTGTATCTTATTTCCCTTTTAATGACGTTCGCTTCGGCTTACAGCTATCCACTATTAGTGTTGATTTTATTTGTGATTTTTTCTTTTTTAAGTATAGTAGTGCACAACTTATCTTACATCACAGAAGTTTTTTGCTATTCCTGGGTGTGAGTAGCTTTTTAAGTTCCCAAGGATGATAATAGCTCTTAGCCTTCTTCTATTCCCCTTTTCTCAGAATGTTACTTTGCCTTACTATTTGCTTGCGTCTTGAAAATGATCTTATATATGGAGAATCCAGTCTAACTTCTAGTAATGTATCTATGTTTTTCGCTCGCGCTTTTTGGTGTATGACTCGCACTTGTGATCGAATATAAATATTCATACAGATAATGAAAGAAGAACCATGCAGTGTGCTTGATTCGTTGGTTTGATGCTCTCAAGTGATCCAATTTGCATACTTTTCTAGCCATGGCGAATTGTGGTGAAGCGGCGCTATATTTTTTTGAAGCTTTTTTAAATCCTTCAGATAACTTTTGGTTGTCTATGATCTATCCGAAACTGAGGGAGCATCTTAAGCTCAATCGTGTCTTTCGCTCCATTTATTGGGTGTTTTCTTGTCAGTACTATTCTTCATCTTTTTTGTTTTTTTTTTTTGTTTTTCGATATTATGAGTCTCGTATATCTCTCGCTAATTGGTTTATTAGTGGGCTCCGACGATACAAGCAAGAAGCAAATTTATTTTGTTTCTGAGTTCTAAGCTTTTTTGTGAACTTGGTTCTGGGTAAGACACAATGGTAAGGCTAGAGACTCTGCTAAGGTGTGCTTGTGTACATTAAGTGTTGGTTGTGAGAAGCGAATTGCTCTTTTAGATGAGTAGGAAGTTAGAAAGTTGTAAATTTTGTCTTAAAATAGACGTAGTTGACTTATAGAGGTGAAGTATGTTCGTTTGGCGATGGTAGGCTTGGTCGATCTATAAATTACATTTATGCTGTCTATGTGTTGTGGTTTTCATGAAAGAACGCAGATTTAGGGCATGCTAATGTGTATTTAAATGTGAGCTTGTTGGTGGAGAGAGCCTTCTTTTGCGCATTTTAATATAAAAAATTCGAGCAATTAAGTAGGATTCCAATGCGACTCCGTTAGTCTTGTTATCTCTGAGAGATATACTTTACTATACTTAGCAAACAACATGGTGTATGAGTATTCAATGATAACTAAGAAGAAACTTTGTTTGCGTATTATTCTAGTCAGCGCGTGATTGTGGTGATCTGTGTTTTTTAGGTAATAAGGAAGCAGTCATTGATACTAATGTGGAGAGATATACACATTGACGTTGATAAAGACATATAAAGGAATGTGGATTTTGAATGAGGCAATGTAATGCTCAACTCAAGAAGCACGGCTGCTAGAATGTAGCTCTATAAGCAAAATAGATGCGTAGGCAAGGTAGTGAATGTATTTGTAACGCACTTTTTGTTCCTTGTTGGGTCTCTCGTTTTATGAGTGTGGGACCTATGTCCTTGAGCCTGTGTCTGTAGTTTTTAATCTTATTCACTCAGTTGGTAGCTCATAGTGACGCTTACATTCTACCGATATACACGTTTTTAAGTAGATATGAATAATAGTTTTAGTAGGGCGCCACTCGGGGTTCTTGTGCTCTTTTGATTCTTAGTCAGATTTTGAGAATAGAAATGGTCGGAAGTATTGGTCAGACAGAAAGACTTTCAGAATCGGTCCAAGCGCTCACTGGTTTTTTTGCGTTTTTCTGAGATGAGAATACGGTTTGGAGTTATACATTACAGACCAGGTGAGAAAATCAACAATCAACGATACATCATGAGCGCTTAATGAATGAATTTTGAGAAGTGAGAGAACCTACCTTTGTTTGACAGAGTGTAGCGTTATAGAGTGAGAAATTCTATAAAGATCTGAACAATTTGAGAAGGTAATGAAAGCTTACTGTTATATCTCTTAACTAATTCGGCTTACTACTTATTAAATCGAAGTTGCTCTGTTAAGATCATCTTGAAGAGATAGAAATACTGAGGTATAAAAATGACATGGTAAACCTTTCTCCTGAATCTCATAAGTTCGTTACGTTCTCAACAAAATATAAGTTTCACAAGCACAGAAACACATAATAATAGCTGTCGATACGAGTCAAAAAGTAATTTTTAGGACACATGTTTAAGAAAACTTTCTTCCATCTGCAGAAACAAGTAAGATAATGTATAATTTATTAGACGGGTTTGTTTTTGTTTTGCTTTTTGTCAGGATAATCTATAAATGTTGGGCTATAATGTGGTGTGTCTGCTGATAGACTTTCGCTTTGACGGAAGTATTTGATGAGGGTAAATAGTTAATAGGCAAATAACTGTGTTTATGTGAATCATTCAGCTTTCCTTGATTTGACAACTATGGCCAGACTACCGTCCTAAGATTGTTGCTCTAATTATGATATTGAGATTATTTGTTATATTGAGATATATGACTCGATTCGATGTAAACGGTGACATAAGAGATAGACTTACCTTCTACAATCTAAAGAATTTAATGGGTCTAATTAGGGCAAGAGACAAGAGAGTAGTATTCGCGAGTATATTGCTGTATGCGATAAAGTAGCTGTGGGTAAGAGATATGCGATGGTTGAAATCAAATTTCTGTAGAGTGGCTCCTTTCGATTTAATTGAATTGCGATCTGGCTCGCAACGAGTCCGTTAACTGTATTCATATTATTTACTGCTGTACTAATATTGTGCTACATAAATGACTTATGTCTATGTTACTCATCCTGCAATAATTTAATAGTCTGAGGTATTTAGATGAAACGTGTGAATAGACTTTGATAGGCAGATAATATTTTTGTTCTCAAGTGTTGTTTTTCTCTCAAAGCTGGTTTCTTTTGTGTGCTTCTCTGATGGATAAGGAATTACTCCTGTGGACCCTCTCTGACAAGTGACACAATTAAGAAGAGAAACTTAGCATCGGTATTCACTCTGTTTATAAAGATAAAGCTACTTTCTTCCCTTTATATTCTGTAATGTCATTGTGACGGTTGTAGTGATAGATAGCTATATGTACATGCACAAGTGGGCCTCTTGACGCTCAACTTATAATAAAGGTAGTGTTGTGGGCATCGATCCTCAGACTAAATACTTAGTGGGTGAATTTGAGTTTTGTGGTCTGACGTCGCTTGTGAACGGGGATGCGTAGGCCACTTTGCGCTTTGAAATTGTTTCTTGCACTCTCACACATCGCTCGCTATACTCTCTAGGAGCACAGACTGGTGTTTTTAGCATCGTGAGATAGGGTTTAATGTTTATAACTATGTTCTAGCTAAAAAAGAAATAAGCTATCTGCAGCTAAACTCAGTGTCAGTTTCTGTATTTTTCTAGGATTGCAGGAGAGTCGAGTCACGATTGTTAGTTGGATAGACACAGAGGTAGATATCATGATACTGTATTGTACAAAATCCATATCACGTGTTGCTAGAAAACTCTGATGTAGGCATTTAGTTCAATTGTCTAAGACAGAGGCCCCAAGTACTCAGAGAGGCGGGAGAGAAAATATAAGGTAGATAGAGGCGTAGTTCGAGAAAACTTTATGTTCAATACAGGAACAAATATTACAGGAAGTGATGGTAGAATATGAGTGCATTTCTCAGATACCTTCACGCGTATTGTATCGTCTCCTGTGTGTGAGATGGTGCTTGCGCAATTTGTCAGATAATATAGAGCTTAGTAGAGTTGCGAGAGTTGGTTTGAGTTTTACTTGAACAAGAGTTGGAGATATGGTTCCAGTTGTAGTGATCATTGGATGCTATATGATTAGGCAACTGGTTGTCTCAGATAAACAGAGAACAGGAAGGGATCAATCTACCTCGAAGATTTGTTGTGGACGTTTATGAGAAGGGGATAAGATAAAGAGAGTAGGAGGAGATACTCATGTAAGGTAGATTGTTTGTGAACTGGAGTGTGATTAGTATCCTGGTAGATGGATTGAGACTAGTGATGTGAGAGATGTTGGAGATGTTTTGTCATGATGATGAAGTGTACTGGATCTATGGCTTAAATTATTTATGCTAAGCTTAGTTTGGGTTTGATCCAATGGTGGACGCGGTCGGGGGTTGGGCGGTGCCGATATGTTTTATAGGGGAGAAGAAACTGCTGGGTGAAGTGGAGGTGCTTTGTAAATTAATGCTGCATAGAGAAAAGTCATGTCTCAGTAATACAGTATATTAATTGGGTAGGCTATATGCTGAGCTCTCTTCTGTCAGGATATTATTCATCAATTACGTGCAACTATAAATAATGATTCTTGCTTTGGTTGTCGCGTTCTGTTTATATGTTAGTAGATCCTCGATGGCCTACTTTTGTTGGGCGGGTGTGCGAGTCATATCGTGTTATCCGTAGAATGTCGTAACTGGTATTAGAATATTGCTCCTATTTTGTCTCGTTCCCAAGTTGTATATGAAGTGGAATCTCTCTGCAGAAGAGAAATGTCAGATAATCTCTCTTAACACTCTGATTCCTAAGTGTTGTAACTCTAGCAGAACATTCTATCTAATTGATTCATGGCTGTACATAAATGCGTTCAGTATCTCCTTACTTTTGCAGGAGAGTTCCTAGATTACGGCGATGGTTAGATTCCTTCGTAAGAAAAAGCAGATATTTATTACTATCGAGCGTAAACGTATTTAATCTTTTTGCTATACTCAGTACGTTTTTAAAGGCATATTTGAATAAACGTTAAGAATTGTTGATAAGTGTTGTTTGGCATTTGGCGGCTCTTATTAATTGTGTTTACATTTGAACACAAATATATAGTGTGATTGCTGGTTCATTTCTTGTGCTATTGCGGCATTTTGTTTAGATGAGGATGTTTGTTTTCTTGAATTGATATTGATTGTTAGAATATTTTTTGAATCTTAATATTTATAAACGGGATGAGATTGTTTTATTAAAGTCATAACTAAAAAACAAATTGAAACGCTCATACTTAATAAAGTTTATATATTATGTAAAAATTTAAATACTAAAATTCTCTAACAATATAAGAAGAGAAGATTTTATGAAATCTAAGAAGGCGCAATAGTTCAGTTTATTGTCAAATGATATTCATGGTGGATGGATAAGAGAGTCTGGAAGGGTAGTCAGATGCGCAATAATGCGCTTGTATGGCAAGCGAGCTCAAATAAGCATGTTCGGTGCCTAGTATCAGGAGTTTTGATTGTTGGCCAAGATCTCTACGTCTTGTTGCTCGTAGAAAATAGACTGCTCCTTTTTAAGTTGGGGTTTTGATCATGACTTGTCCTGTTGATTTAACTCGGTGAGAATGACAGACCCAACAAAAATGGTGTAGCACCTAGACACAAAGTTGAAGGAGTACAGGTTATGGATCAATTTTGTTTGTCAAGCGTAGAATCAAAGTTGATTCTGTAAATAGAGAATAGGGCACACACGAGGGAGTTGAGGGGATTGCTAGCTGCATTTGTGAACTTTCCAGAGGTTGCGTTTGGGGGAAGCCCAGTGAGAAAACAACCCGTTTGTTTTTTTGGGTCGGAAGGGAAAGCCCACTAAGTTGATGGCATTCTTGATTCATAATTTTCTCAGAACAATAGCAAAAGTGATGGGCTTTATTTTCTCTTTAGCCATTTCTTCATCCACCATCCTTCCATAGTTGTCAAACAGCTTGTCTAGAATCCTCTCCCCGAAGTGCTGGCAAATCATGGATTCATGGATGGCCCTAACTGTCATTGCAACTTCGGCCCCATAGCTCAGACCATCTTTTTCATCCCTCTCTATTTCAAACATCTCTAGTCGGTCCAACCCAAACGAACCTTCCTTTCTCACTTCGTCTTCTATTTCATTCTTGGATGGTGCGTAGAAATGTACATCGTAAGAATCAAGCTTCTTTTTTTCAACTTCTCCCTGCAAGAGAATCAAATAAAACGTAAACAAAGATATATACCATTGTTAAATGTGTAGAGAGTAGAAAAGAAGTAAAGCTGCTAAAAAGATTGGTGATTAATAATGTTAATTAGCAGCTCTCAAATGAAAATCTTGAGAATTGACACTCAGTGTTAGAATAAACACAACATAAACAATAATAGGATCGAACATACCTCTAGTCATATTTATTCAAGCACATCACAAGAGATCTGCATCTAGAGATCTGATGGATCTTGTAGCCTATTCCTAACCTTAGAGCCTTATTGACGGATATACAGCATGTATATATAGGCTAGGCCAGGGACCCTCAATTTAAATTTAATTTTAAAATATTTCTCTCATCAAGGAATAAATCTATTTAAATATGACCAAAAAACTTTTACTCTAACTTGTTATGGAACACTCTCATTCAAATAAAGAATATCATACACGAATCATAGCGGTAAGACTCTTATGATCGAATCATTCTCTTTCATGTATCACAATACACAACATCCTTTACATGATTACTTTATGAGTTATAACTCTATGAATGAACTTCCAATAAGTCATTCGGATCCAACTTTATGTTTATCCCACGGATAAAACAATTACAACATCTTATGTGCACGAATGTAAATTTATTCTCTAAGAATATGAACTATATGTCTATAGACCATATATAGAGAGAAATTGAGCATAAACTAAATTAACAAGTCTCATATGTTCCGCATGACTTTATACTGTAGTCCGGTAACTTTTAGTCATGAGATCTGCAATGTATAATTCAGTACTTGAATGCTCAAATAAACACCAAGTGTTCTTATGTTCTTTCTTATGCTAAGATACTTTATGTCGATATACATATTTCTACTTTGATCTTGGAGAAAACAAATGTAGTAGAGTATCCAAAGATAGCTTGATAGTTCAAACTTAAGACCAAATTTTCAACCATGATTTTATTTACAGTATTTTAATGCTAAAAAAACTAGTTACTTTAAATATCGACTTGTAATTCTACTGCCAAGCCAATGTCCAACCTTATACAAGTGCCTACGATAGATGGTTACAAAATATTTTGCATCTATCTTTAATATGTGTCTTAGGGACCTCTGATCTTTAATTCCTTTATGTATTTTAACAATCGTTTAATAACTTTAGTATTTTACAATTCTTTCATTTTAGAATCTCTCAAAAGTCTTTACCATATAAACATTTTAAGAGGAGAACTGTTTGCCTTATGTAGCAACTTTAATGACTGTTTATAACCAATTAATGCAATAGGAAAAATAAAACAACTAAGGAAATAAACTTTCACGTTAAACTTTATTCTAAATTAACCAATGTCAATTTAGTAGCAAATTCAACCTTTCTGTGGGTAGAGGTCGCATCACGCATGACTTTACTGAACTTTATAGTGAAACTAATAAATTTCGCGTTAATGAAGAAGAACCTCTGTACCTGTGGGCATAGGAAAATCCATCTTCTTAACAATGTCCTATTTCATCCTTTATGTCAAAAAAGTATAATAACCTCCTTATCAGGGGTACAAGATCACAGAGTAATTATAAGGATTCAATATATGGGGATGTATATTAAATACGCTATAGAATGAAAATGTTTTATAGTTAATCGAATCAGTTAATGAACAAGATGCTGGAGTGATCTTACTAATTATTAATGTGGCAGTCAATCATCAACTATCTAACTCTAAATTTATTTAGGCATATCTCTTTGATCCCATATCCAATGCCATTTTA
>CM025853.1:32388921-32431550 GCA_003952965.2 Morella rubra
TATTGTGTCAGGTACTTTCTTCCCATTCTCTCTTTACTTTCTGATCACTGGCTTGTGCTTTCCTTCTTTTTATTAGTAAAAAATACCAATATATGTGGGCTTTATTGTAGTTATTTAATGCTTGTTCATCTGTATGCTCTTGCAGTTATGGAATCGCTAGGGATGAATGTATTTACAGTAATTATCAGTGGACTTCTCCTGGCATTTGGCACATATCTTGTAAGTATCCTCATATGGCTCTCATTTGTCAGATCAGCCCATAATATTTCTCTTAGCTCAGGCTTCTGGGTGAACGGTGGTAGACTTTTAGCTCAGGCTTCTGGGTGAATGGTGATAGACTTAAATATTAGTAACAGGCCCATTGCTAGTCTTTTATATTCGAATTTTCTGCTTAATGTACTGAAAAATGCAGAGCCGTAGGCCAGCATAGTAAAGACCATGGTACGGTTTTCCTAGCCAAAGACCTCTGGTTCATGCCATAGTGACAGTCAAAATACCTGAAACTCAGTTGAAACTTGTGGATTTAAAGAGATGAAAGAAAAAAGAAAAAGAAAAGGAGTATAAGTGGTTACTGTCTTATTTTAATAAATAAAATATTACAGTAAGATTGCAGTTTTAAGTAGTGAAGCTGCTGTAGTATAAATGACCCTTCTGCTGCAAATTGCGGTGTATGCCATTTTTTTTCTGATCCTGCTAAGCCACTGGATTTATCAAGTCTCTTTGCTTGATATTGAATATGAAAGCCATGCTCATTTTATCGTAATAATTGGTGTTTGCAGTCATGGCTACGGGTGTCGCAGCAATTTCATACATCAAGCCAAGTTGTTGTGGGTGCTGTTTTGGGGTCCGTTTTCAGTATCCTGTGGTTCTGTTCTTGGGACGCTTTTGTATTTATGTCGACTCTGTGGGTTCAAATTATTGTTGCTTTGGGAGCTGCTGGTTTTTCCCTAGGCTTTGTTGCATACGTAGTTCGTCATTGGCTTAGTCGCTTAGAAACGAAGACTAATCTCTAGATATATATGTATATCTTTTAGCTGAGATACCTTAGGTTTTCTACATTCTTTATGCAGAACAAATAGAAAGCTCAGTTAGTGAACCACAATATGTGTGCCTGCATGTTGCACTCAGACACAGAAATGATGCAACGAAGCCCTTAACCCTCTAATTCTTCGGATTCAGATGCTGGCAGCTGCAGTAAACTCTGTCCAGAGTGTGGTTTTCCCATCCTTGATTAGAGGACTTCATTATAGGCTGCTGTTATTGGTTATTTCCTGTCTTGTAATTGCAGTGAATAAAGGACAATTTCCTGGACTTAGACATTGCATAATTGTATCAGCAGATTAATTGAATTTGTCAGTGTCTGTAAATAATTTCGATGCCAAGAGCACTCTGCCACAAAAGATATGTGTAGCTGAACTTGGAACGCCCATATACCACAGAAACAATTGGATATTAACGCACTATGGAAATTCCGTCGTTTATTTTGAAGGGGAAAAAAAATCTAAGAAAACCAATCTAGGCCTTCTTCAGAGATGACGGATGCAATATTCGGTATCAAGTGGTCAGACAAGGAAGACTACAAAAAATTGAAAAAAGCATAAGATAATTCTTGCCACCAAAAACAAAAGAGAAACGAAAAAAAGTAGATAAATAAGTGTTGAGACACATCAGTAAGAACTGTGAATCTTCTCTATGAACTCCGCCTATAATTGATCTCCTCCTTTCGCTTCCACCACATCTCACAAATCCTTGTCCAGGAACATTGCTACTACTCGTGAGCTTCGCATATCTCGTGGACCTCGTACTGTTTGTGCTGCTATCCTCATTTCCAAGTTTCAACGAGTCCAGAGTTCCTGTATTTAGCAGCGGGTCCATTTGCCATACAGCGCAAAAGAGAGCTTATTCTCAAAACCAACATTTGAATGCAGCAATCTCAAAAGGCAATTCTGGAACGCTGCAGCACTATACTTTCTGAAAAGGCTGCTAGAATTCGAGTCAAGCTCTTCATGTAGTCAATTCTGGAATTAAACAAATTAAGAATCCCGTGGCTCCCTTTGACAGAAGGTGCTGGCTCGGAAAGAACACCATATCCATAAATCCTGTGTCCACGGAGCTGACGATCAATGTGGCACGGGGCCTAGTCACAAATCTTTGAGCTGCAGTCAGTAATCTTTGACAATCAGCTGGCTTTGTTGTGCGATTGCTCACAACTCAATACAACTTTCGCTCAGCTGCGATCTCATTTTCAGTCCCATATATTTGTCAAGACGAAAACTGGCTTCTGCCTGAAAGCTCGCTGCTTGCTATTTTTTGTGACTTGTAGCGCTTGAACAAGAAACTACATCCAAGAGAGAGAGAGAGAGAGCGGCGAAGTAGAGAGAGATAGACAGACAAATAAGAAACGGGTCGGTTTTAATTTGGTTGTTCATAAAATGACGTGGCATTTTTTCAGCCATCAGATTTCTATTTTTTAATCTCAGCCGTCCACTCACATAATAAGAATTCGCACAACCGTTGACAGATTGAAACAGTTATTATTTTATATCCCAACATAACAGAAGAATCAAGGCAATTGCCATAGCTAGAGACATGTTCTTGCCTTTTCAGCCACAGTTGTAGAATATGTAGGATTTACGATTCATTCTCCTAAACAAGCCAGTGCCAGAAAAAAACTAGTTGTATTTACGTGAATCGAGTTCCATGTCCAATCCATTGTTGTTTGGTTGGGGTCCTATTTCCCCCCTTGTGTAAATATTTTACGTGAAAGAAAAACCTTGATTTACCTTTAAAGAAAAAGACAAAAGCCATTACAAAACTAGGTAGTAGTTTCATTTGAAGTAGAAGTTACAATACGGAGGAAAACCAAGTTGAGGCTCTCCAGTTTGTTACAAGCAGAAAGCTCCATGGACGACTTAGCTAGCTGACGACATAAATACTGAATTATACAAAGGTTGCAGTGTTGCACAGGCTACCCTCCTGGACAAAAAAGCGTTCATCTCTAAGAGGGAAAGCAGTTTTGGAAACTTTTACAACCACACAATCAGATAGGCTTACTTAAGACATTATTGTCCTATAGAGATCCGCACGCTTGGATTTGATGCAAGCAACGCATGTCCTAATTGCCGATTTGCCTGCCTCTGTTTCTAGCCAGCCATTCAGCCCTTCTGATTGCCCTCTCGATATTTCTCTTTCTAGAAAAATTTTTCCTAATCTGATAAAGCTTGTGAGACTGTTGGGCTATGGCATCTGCAGTTGAGGAGCTTTGGCTCAGAATTATCTCATACCCATCACGGAAAGAGTCCATGCCTTCACTTAGAAGTTGCCAAAACAGGCCTCCAGCAGCTGCACCTCCTCTTTTTGCAGATGAGTATATCTTGTAGTACACAGTATTGAACAGCAGGTCTCTTTGGTAGGTGCTGAAACCAGGATCTTTTGAGGATTTCCCAAATTCTGTAAAAAGAATGGGTTTCCGAAGAGTGTATTCTGCATCCTTAATGTGGGCGTTAAGCCAATTGTTCAAGAAAGAAAGCTCGTACTGGTCATTTAAGCTGGATAACCTGCTCATATGACAAAATCATGTTAAAATCTTATTTTTTTTCAAGTAAAAATCATGTTAAACTCGATTAACTAAACTTTCAAATGATTCAATAAGGAATTATTAGACCAAGAATTCATTTTACAGTATTGCTTGTTCTCTTCTGCATTATCTATGGGCCGAAAAAATAGTTTACCATTGATCAGGATAGGAGTGGGTTGTCGCAAAATCAATGCCAGGGATCTGGTTATTTGCAATGAAATCTGTGCCTATTTCGAGACCAGGATTGAGTCCCTTCCTCTGAGGCGTCGATTGCCCATAAAATCCTTCTAAACCAGCTTCCAGCAAGTGATTGCTATCGATGGACTTGACATAGGAAGCCATTTCCATTATCCAAGCCTATCATGCAAGCGCCAAAGGATTAAGTATACCAAGAATGTAGAGCAATCACAGTAAAAACCATCGCTGATGAATCATTTAACTATTTAAGACGTGTTGAACTTCAAGGAATTGTAAGGCAATGAAGAAAGGAGGGCGAGAAAACTAAAATTCGTTGGATTTGGTTGAGCACAGATCAAACTTCAAAGAAAGGAGATCGAGCGAGAAAAAATGCTACAGAGTATTCGAGTAAGAAACATACAATGTAAAATCTTAAACTGAAGAGTATTATAACCTGAATAGTCCTCCCCGAAGGATCTGATGTGCATCTAGGCTCATTCAGTAGCTCCCATGCCATGATTGTTGGGTCATCTTTGTAATGAATTCCAGTAAAGCTGTTGTATCTGTTGAGAACAGTCTGCAAAAGGGAACAGCAAGATTACAGTTGGACATCAAATCTCGGGGATCTCGTAACAAAAAAGCTCAGAGCAAATCCGCTGTAGCAGACACATCCAAATTGCTTACCCAAACAAAAGATACATCCAAACTGGGAAAGACAATCTGAATACACAGTTTTTTTGGAGGAAGGAAGAAATAACTTATCAAGAGGAAATAATTACAAACTAATCAGTTAAAAGTTCTACTAACAAAATTACATAATGAAGAAAAAAGGAATAGAATCAAGTAGCGGCATCGGCTTATCTTTGTTCCACCAAAAGATTTTGAGAAATGTAACTTCGTAACATTGTAAAAGATAATCGAAGAATGTAATCCTTTTCTTGCCTTTATGTGGTTCTTGTAGTAACTCTTCACAAGAGGATTCCTGAAAAAATCATCGTCAGATGTCAGGTACTGCCCCCGGCTTCTAGCCCAGTTCACGTACTGCTTTTTCCCGCCAAAGCTGTCGTAGTTGTTGGCCAAGCTCAATATGAGCTTGATCCCGTACCTCCTGGCCTCAGCTATAACAAAATCTAAGCCCTTCAACCACCAAAAATAGGACCAGAAACCAAAATTTTCAACATTCGGAACTTCAAAGATTTAAAGAAAGGACAAAAAGGGCAAAGAACAATGTAAAAGCAGACCTCAAACGTTTGCTCATTGTAAGAGCCAGGAGAGTATTGTAGGGGCCTGTAACCACCATCACTGAAAGCCCAAGTTCTAGCCACAGTGAGGCCATGGCTTGAGGCATCACGAAATGCAGCTGAAACTTTGGATCTCTCAGATGGGTCAGAAGCGATATACATCAACCAGTAGGCATTGAAACCGTTGGCATAGTAAGGGCTTCCATTCAGCAGAAAATGCACTCCTCTGGTTCTGACGAAGTCGTCTCCTGCTTTCACATGAATGTCAAAGCACTGTTGGTGGATCAAAACGGCCAAAACAAGGGCAAAACCCAGATGCTTCATCTTTCCTTCTCACACGCAATGAATGTGGAAGCAGCAACCTAGCTAGTGTTTATAAGCTGAGCATGGAAAGAACATGGGGCTGTTTAAAGCAGTTGTCTATACCCTGAAGATGAAAGTTGTCTTCTTACAACTGCAGAAAACTACAGTAACTGTCCAGCAAGGATGCCGACAAAGATCATATCCGTAAGGCCAAACTGAACCTCGAAATAGAATCTATTTCTATCCTTCGTTCTACCCTCAAGCTCAGGTAACTAGCACAACTTTTGGCTCGTATACAGAAAAATAAAAAGGAAAAAAGCCTAAATTTTGGAGCATCCGCATATGTATAGATTTATTACACAATGAATTGGAATGGAAAATAATGTGATGGATGTGTTATGAAAGAGTGTCAGTCAGTCAGTGGCATGGCAAACATGCGGGGTTCCATGAGAAGGAAATAATGACGAGAAAGGTGGATAGTATAATTACGTTTTATACAAAAAAAATAAAAAAAAATTGGGCAGGTTTTTTTTTTTTTTCCATAAGAATGAATTTTTGCATTAACATATTAGCCTTTTGCATTTTGGAAATTAAAATGAGAAAAGTCAATTGAATTTATAGAATAATCGAACTTAAATCTACGAACTCCCTGTTTATGGTAGTTCATCACGAGGCCAAAGCACCTCATTTTCTTTTACTTAATTTGTAAAACACCTCATTGTATTTTGAAAGGTTATGGCAATGCATCGTAGTCTTCCATTCGTGGGACCTTAGATTGATGCAACTTTACTTAAGAGCTCTTACACTCGCACCGACAATGGTGGTGACCAAACACCGAATATTGGAAAACAGTCTCGAAGGTCAAAAGTTCATCTTACTACAGAGGTTGGATTCCAGTAACGTTTCTTATGAGTTTCCCATTCCATTGATCATAACCGCATTTTAGAAAAGCTGAAAAAAGAAAAAGAAGACGGGCCCGGGCCTTCCATTTTAAAGGTGCAAGGATCACACATTAAATAGAGAAAAGAAAAAGTGACTAACCCACACACTTTCCATTGCTGTCTCTTTTTGGCTTATTTCTCTTCTTTCAATTTTCATGTCTCTATCCCCTGTACTGCGCGGCAGAGCTTCGTTGGTACTGGGTATAATAGTTGAAACCCATGTGAAGTGCAGCATCTAATGCCCCCTTCGCATATTCCCAGTCATATCTGTCCCTTCTTATGATGGGGTTCCACAAATCTCAAATGCCGTCTCTACGTCTGTCCCTTTACTGCAGCGTTGTATTGTAGCTTTTTGCTTCTTATTTGGTGTAAGTTTTTCGAAGGGTGAAAGCAGCCCATACTCTGATTGTAATTTAAGGTTACCGTTACTGTGGTAAGGTTGTTTGAAATTCTGCAAATTACTTTTTTGAGAAACAATCCGAAGAATTACATGACCCTGAGGATTCATTCAAAGCATATGAAAGTAACCACTGCCGAGCGCCGACGACCCTGCGGATTCATTTAAAGTCCCACTTGCTTCGCCCAAAAGATTTGGTAAAGAATAAAGAACAACGACTCCAGCCTTCTCTTAATTCTTAATTTGGGTTTTCAGTATTCAACTTTCTCCACTACCCAAAGATTTATGACAAATATATATTGAAGCATTAGTTCCCAATTTCTTCCCTACAATTATTAGGAGGATAATCGTTTCTCTTTTGGTTGCCCATTCACAATCTTCCAACTTCAATGTAAAAGATTCATAGAGCCGAATTCATTGGCCTCAACAATTCAGGGATCGGCTCACCTCCATTGTGGTTTCAGCCGGTTCCCACCGTTTTTTAACCAAATGAAAGCCATGTGTACAAAAGCCCATCCAAAGGCCAGCAATTGTGACACGTCATCCACCTAAAAAAAATTCCCTAAAAGGGTGTTAGCCTCCCAAACTGACGCCGTTGATGTGTTGAAGAAATAAGACAAAAATCTAATCCAAAAATAAAACTTGATATGTCAAGTAAGCATGTGTTTTTCCCATGGTTTCCAACCAACCAAATAGAATAAACAAAGATTATAATGAACGAAAATTATTGAGATTAACCTGAATTTTGGAGCTTCAAGCCAGACGAAAAGTTTGGAAATTTGGAGCTTAAAGCCGGACTCGAGGACGAGAGAAAACCGTAGGACGTGGATAGAAAAGTTTGAAATTTGCCGTGCGGAGGAAGATGATTTTGGCGTGCACAGAAGTCTTGAGAGCGGAAAAGAAATTTTTTTGTTTCTTCAATATTGGCGTGAGCAGTCTTGAGAGCGAAAAGTAATTTTTGGATCAACCGCGAAAAGTAATTTTTTTGTTTCTTCAACGCATAAACCGCGTCAATCTGGGAGGTTAAGAGCATTCCTAGCAGGTTCTCTATTCTAATATTTTGGTTAAAATAGAGAATTAATTTAATAAAAAAAGTCAAAAAATACCCTTTAACAGCTTATCTATTCTAACAATTTTTTAACATATGAACAGTTTCTCTATTTTTAGATAACCACTGTTACTTCTTCATATTAAAATATTAATATATTTTTTTTTTTCTTTTCTTCCTTTCGTTCTCACCCTTTCCCTCTTTCTTTTTCTTTTCTTCCTCCTAGCTCTCACGCTCTCCCTCTCTGGTCTCCCATCTCAGGTTCTTAAAAAATGTCAGGCATTAGGAAAAGATAAAAATTAAAAAATCCACCATTTTTAGGATAAGACAAATATTCAAAAATATAACCGTTACAATAAAACGAATATTCAAAAATATAAATGTTAGAGAAAGAATAAAGAAATATTTGAATAATAATATTTAAATAGAATAGTAAAAGTAGATAGTTAAAATAGAGAAGCTGCTGTGGGTATTTTTAAAAAGTTGATAGTTAAAATAGAGAAGTGTACTTTTTAATTAAAATAAAGAACCAAATTTGAATAAACGGCTTGGAATGCTCTAACACCTTTTTAAGGAAATTTTTTTTAGGTGGATGACGTGTCACAATTGCTGGCCTTTGGATGGGCTTTTGTCCACATGGCTTTCATTTGGTTAAAAAACGGTGGGAACCGGCTGAAACCACAATGGAGGTGAGCCGATCCCAACAATTCATTGTCTTTCAACATCTCTCTCTCTCTTCAACTGTTACTCTGCAGCCGACACATCAATTAGCACAGGAAACAAAACCGACATATTAATTAGCCATCTGCTGATCCAACTCTCTTCCGACATGTAACATGGTATGATGTATGGCCCCGTTTCACTGAAAACGACAGGCTCACGACTCACCCACTCCCAGCGATACATGCACCACAAATGTCAGTACATGGTTCCGAGTTCCGACCCAACGAAAACAACAAAGTTTGCTCCACACGGCGTCCTCTTCACTCTGAGTCACCGGCCCAAAAACCCAAAGAAAGCCCAGCTGTCCAGGATAGGCTTTAGCTCACAAATCACCTCCCAAAACTGGGCTTAGAGTGTTTCTAAGTGGCCGAGTTGCTGACCATTAAGGGACATTGACGGAGCCAATGGGCCCTCTTAAGTTCAGACATCTATGCGAAGAGTGCCTGTTGCCCTGGCCATGCTCGAGAATATTTGGCTTCCAGTAAATAGAGAAATTATATGGCTGCTAAAACAATGATTACGAAGACTAATGGTCTAAGACTATAAACCCAAGAATTAAGATTACAATAACCCACTCAACCAAGACTACGTACGAAGGATTCTAGAGAAGTAAAATCGTACCCTCAAGTGACCTTTCTTCGGTGATCGGACCATATCCATTTACATTCTGTGGTTGATATAAGAAAAGGTCGTGAGAAACCACGAAATCATAGTGCTTGAATTTGCCCTCCATAGCCATAGTACTTCAAAAGTCCTTCATCTTGCCTCCAATTCTCTCTCACTTTCACTTCAACCTGTTCAGAAACGGGTTGCCACAAGGTGAATAGTTTCCAAACCACCAGCAAAGTTGCTTGAAAATAATTCTGCCTTGTACTTGACAATGGTGGCATAAAATGCATAACACCCCTCTGAGAATTAATCATATAAATTGGACACAAATATTTTAGTGGTTGCACCTCAAGATAGACTTTCTTCTGTAAAAAATCTTCAATGTCAAGCCGGGCAGCTGTTGCCAGTAGTTTCAGAGCCTTCCCTTCCTGTGGTGATTGAGACGCACAAAATCACATTAACATATCAGATGCATTGTGCACATAATCAATCGTTAATCAAGATGCAAAATGCACCAGTTGATACTAACGTTGAAGACAAACTAGGTACTCTTTTGTTTTTTCAAGGCTTCATCCCTTTTGTAATTTGTGCTTCAAACGTCTGAAGAGTTTGAAGTCTATTACATGTTCTGCAATATTTTTGGGATGGTATCTTTGCGTTAAACAAGGTCTAATTGATGACCAAGTGTAAACCCAAAATCTTCCATACATACAACATATCTCAGAGTCCCCTTAATCCTAAAACAATCGAACAACAAATCTATAAAGTGTCCATTTATGGAAGCGGTACAAAAACAGTACGTTTTATTTCCCCCCACAAAACCAATAAAACATAAAAAGTAAAATAAAAAAAGAATCACCGAGTAAATTTAAACATTAATTAAAACTTACATACTTTTCCAATGAGGATGATCTTCTGCGTATTCTTTTCAACAACAATCTCGACTTGTATAAAATCTTTTGCAGTTGGTCTGGTTTTATAACTCACCACATTCACCTGGAAGGTCAAAATAAACGCACCTTTAAAAGAAAAAAAGCTAGCATAGCTTTGAAAAATGTGAGAGAACTGAAACCAACTGATTCCCGTTTTATTTATTTTTTTGTTGGATTGGGAGGAACGAAATGCCTCACAAGTAAATCATGAAGTTCTCAATTATGTACCTGGCATGCATAAGGTACTTCGTCACGGTATTGCATAAATATCTTTTCTCTAACCATTTCCGCTATCCGCTATAGGAAGCCTCAAGGATAAGCCACCGACTTTGCTGGTTTTGAATAAGAAAGACCTGATCAAGCCGGGTGAAATTGCCAAGAAACTGGAGGTCAGAACTCGTTGGTTGATGTAATCGGGCATGCATAACTACAATTCGAGAATTTATTATTCTTCGTCCTAGCTTAAATTTCATGCTCCTTGCAGTGGTATGACAAATTTACAGATGTAGATGAGATTATACCAGTGAGTGCAAAATATGGTCATGGAGTGGAAGATATCAAGGAGTGGATACTTTCAAAACTTCCAGTTGCACCACCTTATTATCCAAAGGCATGTATATTTTTGTTTTTATGGGTGCTTTTCTTCTTAGTTTGCACGCTTGTGAGTTGAGAGGATTTGCTATTGTCTTATCACTATTTCAAACACTATTATAGCCTGATACCAATCATTTGGGATTAAGTACAGAGATTTAGCACAGATCATGATATCTCTGTCAATGTAATCGATCATTCTATTCAGTTAGTTGGAAATTTTTGGATCATTTGTTGTGTGTGCTCTATACCAGCTTCCTGGCATAAAAAAATTTAGGGTCAAATATATTTTGCCCCCCTTATCTTTGGGGTCATTTACACTTTGCACCCCGATGTATTATTTTTGAGACATTGGACCCCTTAACTTACACATTTTTTCAATTTGGACCCCGCACCCAAATTGCCCGTCAATTTAGACAGATTCAGTCAAAATTTTTACACATTCCCCCCTTATCTTTGGGGTATGTACACATTGCCCCCCTCATCTTTGGGGATATGTATAAAAACGTTTTGACTGAATCTGTCTAAATTGACGGGCAATTTGGGTGCGGGGTCCAAATTGAAAAAATGTGTAAGTTAAGGGGTCCAATGTCTCAAAAATAATACATCGGGGTGCAAAGTGTAAATGACCCCAAAGATAAGGGGGGCAAAATATATTTGACCCTAAATTTTTTTATGCCAGAGCTCAAGCTGGTATAGAGCACACACAACAAATGATCCAAAAATTTCCAACTAACTGAATAGAATGATCGATTACATTGACAGAGATATCATGATCTGTGCTAAATCTCTGTACTTAATCCCAAATGATTGGTATCAGGCTATAATAGTGTTTGAAATAGTGATAAGACAATAGCAAATCCTCTCAACTCACAAGCGTGCAAACTAAGAAGAAAAGCACCCATAAAAACAAAAATATACATGCCTTTGGATAATAAGGTGGTGCAACTGGAAGTTTTGAAAGTATCCACTCCTTGATATCTTCCACTCCATGACCATATTTTGCACTCACTGGTATAATCTCATCTACATCTGTAAATTTGTCATACCACTGCAAGGAGCATGAAATTTAAGCTAGGACGAAGAATAATAAATTCTCGAATTGTAGTTATGCATGCCCGATTACATCAACCAACGAGTTCTGACCTCCAGTTTCTTGGCAATTTCACCCGGCTTGATCAGGTCTTTCTTATTCAAAACCAGCAAAGTCGGTGGCTTATCCTTGAGGCTTCCTACACCTTCTTCCAACACTTCATCAATCTAGAAAGGAAAAACTGAATTAGGCAAAAGATACATACTTCAAAAAACAATTCTACAAACATAGAAGCCTACTTTTTGGGGCACTTTACATGCATCAACAAGAACAACTACACAGTCTGCATTGACGGCAGCGCTTCGAACATTCTTCATCATCATCGAGTCTAACTTGTGCATTTTCTTCTCGATAACACCGGGTGTGTCGTAAAGGATCATCTGCAAGCAAACCTCAGGTCATATGTATGAGGGCTACTAAGAAATGAAGCCCTAACAAGACTGATTGACATTCAACCTATATCTGAATTTCATTGGTCCAATTTTTCACTCATTCTCTATCCTCAAGAGTCATTACAACAAATTCTTCTAAGATGAATGAAAGAAAAGCCAATGGAAACCATTCACTAAGACAATGCAAGTTTATGACATTTACTGCAAAATCTTCAGCTAATGCAACCAACCATTGCTTGACTCACCTTTTGCGTAAACTACATATTTTATCGGAAAAAAGTTTCCATGGCGACTAGCCAATCAAATCCCAGTGCAAAGGGAAAATCAATGAAGAATAAATTTCAGTGCAACAATGCGATTGCTTAAAGGATTTGAGAACAATCAGATGAATAAACAGATCTACTAGTTTTGAGTCCCAATTTTCAGTCCTCCATAAAACACATTCCAAAGCAGAAACACTGACAGGGAAAACAGTGAAATGGACAGTCCAATCGCTTAACACTTTGATATTGAGCCACTGTATCTTTATTATTTTAGGCATAAAAAAAGAAAAAAGAAGAAGAAGAAAACTGCTTTAACTTTTAACATGTGACTGAAATCAAACACTAGAGAATTAGGTATAATAAAGTCAAACCTGATACTGTGTGCCAGAACAAATACCAAGAATCCGGTGCCTCGTAGTTTGAGGTTTATCTGTAACTATTGACAGTTTTTGGCCTATCATCTGGTTTGCAAGTGTGCTCTTTCCAACATTTGGCTTGCCAAGTACAGCCACATAACCTGAGTTTGGTCCATTAAAATTGAGAACCACAATTGAAGAAATAAACCATGAAGCTTCTCACAATCGTAGACAGCACTCAAAGGCCAAAGCATTAACCGTGAGTAACAAGCTGAGCGAAGGACTCCAACAATGAAAATATATTATGAACATTATTTGGCACAATACAAACAATAATAATATAAAATCATTCATTGTATATCCCAACTTCCCTTATGATAACCATCACATTTTCTAGGTTCCATTATTTATAAACTGGCAGAAATTTATAGTAGCCACTACAATATCCCCACACTGGTCTTCTCTAATTTGGGGATTTATCAGCTTTTCGTTACGTTTAGAGAAGCAAAACTAGCGTGGCAGATGCCTTAGAGGAAAATATCAAAACATCGAAATACAATTCGGAAACTAGTCAGCCCTTGCTTAAATTATTTCCTCCACCATAACTCTATCATCAATAGTCAATCTTTTTCTTTCCATACAGACTCGAGTAAACTCTGATGTCGGCAAAAACATCAACAAGACTAGAAAGGAAGACGGTTGGGGTAGAATATAAACAGTATATTGCAAACACATTTAAGCCAACTGAATTAGACTAACTCTAATTCGTAAGAATGCAGGGTGTGAAAAGCATGCTTCTTTGCTAACGAGCTAGGTTGAAGGTAATTGCAGCATGTGCTTTCGGCGTGCATTCTTTAGAATTAAAGACCTTTGCGCATTAGCCAAGATGAAGTCTGTTCGAATTAATTAGAAGTCATGAACCACTTAAAAGTTCGTACTAATAACTATCAACAACTATTATTCAGAAAGAATATATACACAAATTATAAAGTGGCACAAGTTCACAACTTCAAACTATCCCATTTCTTGCTTAGAAGAAAAAAAGTTATCCCATTTCTTAGTTCTTCATCCACTCAAAGAAAATCATAACAAGATGGAAAAATTCTGGTACCTAAAATCACAACAGTGTAAGAAACAAACTGAAACATCCAACAAACGGCAGTAGAAGAGACAAACCGCTGCGATGGTTAGGGTCGGAGGGATACTCAAGCTCCTCCATCTCATAATCGTCGAGCAAGGCCATGTTCCTGTCAGGCTTCTCACTAAGAGACAAGAAAGCCGACTCGTCCTCCGAGTACGACGCCGTCTCCCCTTCCTCATCAGCTTCATATTCCTGTTCATGAATCCGAAGTTGCCGCTCTTCCTCCAACAAGACAAGACTCCGGTTGTTCCTGTTTCTGGAAGTGTGCCAAGCATTGAATTGGAATTTGGTTTCCTGCAATGGTCTAGTAAAATGAGGAGATAGAGTTTTGTTCTTGAGTTGCGGAGCGAGGAACTTATCGATGGGGTAGTGATGAGTAGAAACTAGTTTATCTCTGGGAAGAGTAGGATACGTGTGTAGAGCGAGCTCCATTATCGGAGCTTTGCGCTTATGTTGGAGCCTGGCATTCTTTTCCGCTCCTTTTAAATATACAAAGCAATTAGATAAATTGCCCGAAAACGACGTCGTTTGTACTTTATGTTGACTTTATCCGCCTCCGACGATTGTGTACAGTGTAGCCGTTCGATTCCAATTTCTCTTGGTGCATTTGTAACAGCATACTATGAAGACTTGATAAAATAAGTAACTAAATACAAAACGAACCGTTTATCATCGGCGATGCAGCGTTTCGAATGAAGGGAAGTTGGAGTCTTGACAAGTTAGATATCATATGATGCATTAAGTCATGGAGGAAGCAGTGCCATACATGGTGACCTTCATTTTCCACCCAATTTCGCAGATGAATTACGAAGTTGATATTTTGGTTTGATGAAGCACAACCAACAACAGAGAGAGAGAGAAGAAAAAAAAAAAAGAGGCAAAATTTTGGCAGAAATCACATTACAGATTCAAAATATTACATCCAAATTGAATTTGACTACCACAATCAGCAGAATCGCTGAATGAACCAAAAACCTCAATGATTTTCTGAGTTTGAATAGTATTCCACGTTATATATCAGCAAGCGGCCATGTAAGACATCATGGAGTAACCTGTATTGGGCAAAGAAGGCAGACTATGGAAACAAAATTGGAATTTCTGCCCAGTCGATCTCACCGGAAACATATGGGATTTATGTGATGGAGCCCTTGTCTGTGTTCTGGACCTCAACACAACTCTGGTTGTGCAGTGTTTGTGCTGAAACGCATCCTAATATACCACAGGATTTAGCCAATTCCCTCCTTTTCTTCAGTCAAAATGATGATTAAAATAGACCAAAAGGACTAGAAATCATGATTTTACTACCATCTCATGATCTATCTATCACCTTCCATATTGGTAGCATAGGTCAAAAAACTGAATTGCTTTGGAGGGGACTATACAACCTCTGAGTGAAGAAAAATCAACCAACAAAATCAAGACTGTATCCACAAGGTGTATTGTGTGACCTTTTATTCTTTTGTTCCATGACATGGTATCATGGTTACTCATTGATTGACCACCTATTAATCCGCTGCATCATCACCCTCAAGATTCTCAAAATCGTTGGCGGAAGATGATTCTCTTCCCATTGGAAGGTATGTCCATGCTAAGGCTGCAGTACCAAGTGTGATCGCAGTAGCAATTGAACCCCAAACCCACCTCTGCCTTCTTTTCCTCATTTGCCTTTCATGTCTTGCCACCTCTACAAAAGTTGGAAACTGCCACAGTTAGAGGAGCAAATTATGGTGATCGCATCCAACAGGGCCTAGAGGAAAGCTGGGAAGCACTACTATAGCAAAGACTGGTAATCATATAAAATACTCAGGTGTGTGGGAGAGTACGCATGAAAGAGAGTGAGAGAAGCACAGATTAAGATAAAGACCAAGGAACCTTGCCATGAAATATCATGGAGATCTTAGACAAAATAACTTTGACGACATCCCTCTAGAAGCCGGCTAATTATTTATCTGTTAGGAGCAAAAGCTCCCCAAATTAAACCCACCACCATTCAAAGAGCAATGTCACCACCCATAGCTGTAGCAGACAGCAACTAGTACCAAGACTAATGTAGGGCAGAGCTGCTTGGAACTAAGATCAAAGCACTATGAAGGAACAAGGTTTGACAAATAAAGATTATGAATTAAATCAAGGGCAAATAAGAACAACTTCATCCAATTTGAAATCTCAATGTCATGACATACATGACTTCTCTTATCGGTTTATGAACCTCCATAATTTTCTATAATTTCCTTAATAGCAATGAGGGATGTTCTTGATTATCATTCATAGAGTAATTGTAACATAGTGATCTTTTGTATGTTTACTTATTTTTATATAGAGAAATTATCTTTTTGCTTCTACCATCCATGGGCTTCTTGAATTGTTTCAATATACTAGCCTAAACATGCCATGCTAGAGCCGACTCTTGCTACTTTGGCACCAATACCACATCTTTGAGCAAGAATGTCCAAAACATAGCTCAGCATGAACCCAACAAAAACTACATGACATGAGTTACAAAATCTGAGGAATAAGCCTGGCACATAACTCTTTCATTTTAAAAGATAATGAGGAAGAGTATAATCAAGGAACAAACTACATAGAAAAGGCATGCCTCAAGCACTTTGCAAAAAGGTCCCCCCACCCCCCAAAAGCTCTTTCCAAAATCCCCCCAAACAGGAAAAAGATAATAATGTCTGGTCAATGTTGGTAAGAAGATATAGCTTAAAAGAATAGATAGTAAAGGTATTGAAATCTGACCTAGAGCATCTTGGTTCCTCTGATACATTTCCCGATTCACAACCTCATAAAAATGAACTCTGTCAGTTAATCGGGCAATCTCAAAGTTCTTTGACTCAATTAGAGCTCCCAACTCCATCTCCACCTCCGCCCTTGCGACACCCCTTCCAATAGATTCTGATACAAATCTAGAAACATGTAACTGTTGTAATATCTCTTCTGCAGGATTACAATCCAGCTGCTCACCCTCTGCCAAAACCGTGAGTTCAGCAGGAAGTGTCAATCCCACAACAGAGAACTGTTGCCTTAATTGCTGCCACTGGCTTCGCATGTGACTCAGGGCTTCTTCTGCTTGCTTCCGCTTCTCTATTTCCATCAAGAGAGACAATCTCATTTCACGCAATTCAGCTTCAAATTTGCTAAGAGAAGGCTGCGGCCCGCCCTCTGAGGATAATTCTGTAGGAATCAAGAGAATCAACTAAGATAGCCAATACTGCTATATAGTCATAACTGCCTTTGCAATTTACATAAGTGATCCAAAGACATAAATGTCCAACTTTCACAATTATTAAGCAATATATTCCTAACCAGACTGGAGAACATGCTAAACAAGGTAACTTATATAGAATAGTAAAACTGATAGAAAGAAACAGCAAAAGCAAAACTGCAGAGATTTGGGGTTAAGTTCCTCGAGAAAAAATTGAACATGCAACACATCCTTGGAAAAAATGGAATTTTCCTCACTACAAGGATAATGACCACCTGTTCTTATAAATAAAATACATCCAGCAAATTTGTGCACCTGTGCTGTCATCAAAGGCACATTTCCAGGATTTTTTTGTTTAAAAAAAAAATTACATTTAAACTCCTAAGAAAATATGGTTTGAAAATTTGAGACACCAAACCTATCTTTGGAAGATCTCCGCATCCATGAAGTGATAATTACTAACATGTAGCATTTGAAGTTCAATCAGCGAAGATGCATAGACACAAAAAAAGAGGATTGCCTCACTAAGCCATCCAACTTCTTACTTCTGATATTGGTTGTTCCGTTTTGAAAATCCAACTTCTAAAAGAAATTAGTTAATATATTGTCTTCGAAATAAACTTGTATAACCTCCTTAGCTTAAGCTCATAAATAAACAGAAGATGGATATTTCCCATTGGACTGAGATAAAGAATATAAAAAGATTTGCTTGCTCGAGTCCCTTGACATTTCAAAAGGAAAATACTTTGGACTTCCCAAAATGGAATAAGAACATATAACATAGGATGGATGGATTTAGAACTAATGAGATTTGACAAGAAAAACTAAGTACCTTCCCAAGCATCAAAAAACTCCCCCACTTGTGTGGCAAGCTTTACAGAACGTTCTGTCCCACAATTGTCCTCTCCATCTGTATTGCTTGTGATACTAAGTGAGTCCTGCGGATCAAAGAAGTTCTCCGATTCCCCATCTCTTTCAAGCTTCAACAAATCATCGTCCCTTGCCACAACGTTACCTGTACTACTGCTTCCAAGTTCTTTGTTATTGCACTGATCTTTAATGTCACAGCTCTCAACTTCACAGTCATGGGTATCATTCACATGCTCCACCTCATTAGCACCAGGAACAGTGAAAGTAACAGAAACATCGTCAGCTGCATGGACAATCTCGGTTTCCGCATTCCTTGTATTCCCATTGACTTTTTCGTCAGGTTTTTTGAGAGAGGATACATCATCCTCAGAAAAGCTCTTCACAAGGCGTGGCCCGCGCCGCTTGTGGTTGATGATATAAGGAGAAGGTGTGTATGAAGTGGGTGAATCTGGAAGGGGGGTTGACTTAGGAGTGGCATAGAGTGCTGGCCTCATCGGAGGGCGTTTAACTCTCCTTTCTGTGGCCAAGGAACTATTTCTTCTCTCCAGATTTGAGTAAGGAACAGGTCTTGATTTAGGAAGCTTTGAATTAGCAACAGGCTTGTCGACTGATTTTGATGCTCCAGGTTCTAACAACCTATCTAAAGCTATAGCAGTAAACGGCATGGTTCTGCATCATGAGGCAGTCGAATAAAACTTAAAAGAAGATAAATTTTAATGAGAGGGGGAAACAGCTAACAGTTAGTTACAGAATAAATGTGAATCATAATTTGGTTGCAAATTTAATGGAATTTTCAATTCCACCAGAGCCATAAATTTTGTAATAATGGTTGAGTAAAGGATCTCATTGTACTGGGGTTTTTCTTTGATCAGGAGCCAGAAATCGGCAAATAAGAGATTGGATATTTTCATCCTTCAGATACCAAAAGGACTATAGGACTCAATATGACCAATCTACTACGACAGTAAATGCAACTAAATTTTACCACGGGAACTCCAAAACCTATAGCTGGTAAAGAAACAAACAGTGTCTTATTCATGTTCTATAAGGGGGAAAAAAAAACTCACCAAACTGAATTTCGAAGAATACAACACCTCCTTGTGGTTGCCAAGGATGAGCCATAGGATAAAAGTAAGACCCCTACAGGACTTAGCCCAACACAGTTCATTACCCCGTACTCAAACACGAGGGCAACGTATACCTGAGGATAACAAATTAGATACCCTGATATTTCCCCGCTCAACAACTCAGAACACAGAAGGCAAGCTATAAAACCGGACAGAAGATTACATCCTCCCTTCTTCAGAAATCAAAGGTAACACAGGATTATGCTACTCCATACAAGAGCAACAGAGCGAGGTCGAAAGCCTAAGTCCCAAAATTTTGCATATGAACACGCACTATACAGACAAACGTGTTCAATAAATTCGCTTTCATGGCTGAACCACAAACTTAATTGGATTCTTCACACCACGTATCTCGAAATGAAATCTCAAAAGAAAGCCGAAAGCTACGTTTGGTTGCTGAGTCACAAAAATTAGAAATTAAAAAAAAACAAAACAAAACTTCCACGCAAGGCAGCCTACATAGAGCTATCCTCCCAGCTGTTCGGACAACCAAATCAACACGAACCCTCACTAAAGCTCTCCACGCATCCAGACAGAAACCGAAATAGACAAAAAGAAATATGGAGAGATCTAAAAATTTAAGAAACAAAAAGAATCAACAGAATATGCTCCCCAAGAAAACAATAATCTACAGTAAACATTCAAATCCGACGAAATGAAAAAATTACCTTGGAAAAGGACGGAAACTATGCAGAGGAAATGGTGAGGACAGAAAAGCCGAAGAGCAAGAGAGCCAGAAGAGGAAGAAGAAGTTGAGCTAAGGAGGGAGACAGAGAGGAATTGGCGAGTGGAGGCGGCAAATTCGGCCTCGGACATGCGACTCTTCCCTCTCACCCCTGAGAAAAGATAGGAAGCCCAAAACCCTTTTCACTGTCTTTTCTTTTCTTTTCTTTTTTTAATCTATTTTTCTTCTCTGGGTTTAATGGCAAGTGGCAACGAAAGGACCGCCTTATATCTCACGCAGAGACTGCAGAGTTACACAGATCGCTCCGAAAATATTTGAAACGGAAAACTTTTTAGATTTCGGAAGTTTCGCCCACACTTTGTCTTCGATTCTTTTGGGGACCCCTGGCCGTTAATGGGGGCGTGAAGAGTCTGGAATAACCTATAAGTAGGTAGGAAGGCGCGGTTCAAACGGAGGACAATATCGACCTTTTAAACTGGGGATCTCCAACTAGTATGGTACTCTTCATACGACACGTATCACGTCGACGCCGTATATTAAAGAGTTTTCTTTAATAAGGGTTTAAGATTCATTTCTCTTGGCAGAGCCGAAAGCTTGCCTTGCCTTGTCAAAGAAACAACAATGATGTGTCGGTTTCATGACGAGTTTGGTGAGGTCAGTATGGTGGCGGTCGCCTTAAGGAACACGAAGAGTAGACATGCTTTTTCTTTTTTTAAATTTCCTTGCTTCTTTTTGTCTCTTCGAATTTTAATTATCAAAGTTATTAGATTCGCATGAGCGATGAGATCACTTATTTATTCTTCTTTTTGGGTTTAGGATAGCATGAAATCAGCTTTTTTCTTTTTTTGTTTTTTTTTTAATACTGTAAAATTTGTAGTTGAAACCTCAAGGAGAGTTACTTGCGCTACAGGCAGGTTCATAAATTATTTAGTATGGTGTTTTAGTGTCACTTAAAATTTTGAGTTTAATTAAAAAAATTATAAAATAATTTATATTTTTATTATAATATTCATTTAAATATGCTCTTTTTTTTTATTTTTTCACTATTCTCATACTTCAAAATTTTAATCAATCTCATATTTATTTTAGGATATGAAAATTAGGTGAATAAGTAAAAATATAAATTTTTTTATATTTATTATAATAGAAATAGATAATTTGATAAGGAAAGATAAATTATTTTGTAATTACTTTATTATATTAAAATTTTGACACACAAATATTAGTAAATATTTGTTATAATTATACATTATTTAATACTTTTAGGATAACGTAGATAGTCAAGATCCAAGACCTAAGAGTTTGCACCCTTAAGGTCTTAGGTTTGAATCTCTTTAATGTAAATAATTTTTTGAGGCCATCTCAAAGTCAACCTAACATGTGTAACTTGAAAAGAATGCATCGGTTTGAAGGTTATCAGCCTATAAAACCTGCCAAATTGAGTTTCTTCTTGTTACCTGAAAAAATTTGAAGTTAATAGCGGATTCAATCACATTTTTTACTTTTCCTAGTAAAGTTTCAGTTCACATGTTACAGTCCCTCGTGAAATTAATTATTAGCAAATCGCAAGATATTTGCTGCCATTGTCCAGGCCACGCAGTCTTGGATCTCTTGAATAGCTGCCATACACGAGAAACTTCTAGACGTGCGTCTAGGGAAAAAGCTCTGAGCATTAGCTTTCGACTCCCAAAAACAAAGATATTTTAATCTGATTTTCCCCGACAGTGGTCAAAAGCTGAACGAGAGTTAGTTGTACTTGACTTACAGATGAGTCATTACATGGTAGAAGTTTCCCTTTGTGTTGGCTAATTGTGTCGGGGTTGGGACGTATCTGGTGTGGTGTTGGAAGGATGGTAGCATTAGACCTCTTTGGACAGGTTCTAAGTTGTGAAGTTTCGGTGTAGCTGCTTCAGAAAGACAAATCAAAGTTTATGTGGGATTATTATAAAGATATAGATATTCTTTAATTTACTGTCTAAATTAAATATGTTAATTTAAAAAATAGACATAATATATAAATTACATAATATTCAATACTGCACGTTTTACAGTAAACAGTAATTACACAGCACTTAAATTGCGTTGGCTAGTACAGGTTGGTAATGTAGAAAAGAAGGGTCAATATCAACTAGGGACAAGCAACCTAAATATGCGATCGGACACGACAGAAAGTGCGTTTTCCCTTAATGTTGAAACCCAGTTGAAGAAGATAACGTTTACGAGGTGGGAAAATTGTTAGAGAAGTGTTCTGATTCTTTGAAGTTTCCCAATACGTGGGGGAGAGCCTACTTGCTGCTCGTTCTCTCTTATAAGAACATTGACCTGCATTAATTAATCTACCAACAACGTGTAAAACCCGAATACTCCCATAAACTTGCATTAATTGGCCTACTTAAAGAGACATAATTTAATCAGAAAGAAATGCAAAGTAGGATAAGCAAAGCATGTCAAGGAATATTGAATCCAAATTAATATTTGTTGCGTGGAAGATCAGTAGCTTTTTCATGACTCGTTCCACGGGTCAACAAAACCATAAATCCACCATTTGATTACTGTGAGCATGTGTCGAATTTGTTATGAATTTGAATTGAGATTTTGGTAACGTACAGAGCTTCTTGACTGATTCCAGTTCTTGACGTTTCTCCTTTCGTAATGAAGTTTCTATTATTCTCTGAGCACCCAAGAAAAGTCTGTCAAGCGAGCTAAAGAGAATTATGTGCCTTGTAGGTGTGAAGGATTTTGTAGAGTAGCTCAAAATTAAGCCTTATTCAAATCATGTTATCTGAGACGAATCCTTTATTTTCCTGGGAATTGTTCGTGTGGTCAGAAAATATAGCCATTTACTTGTGGCTCCACCGCTCCAGTAAAGATCACCAAGCACATGAAGGAATATCAGCTGCTACACACAGGTGGTCCTGAACTGCAGAATAGCATATACCATTTTCATTGAAAGCTAGGTTACACAGATTCTTTACGGGGGGAAGGATTTTAGAATCTCAGTTTTGAAATATCTCAAGGAGGCATCGGTTTCAGCCTCGTCTTAAAGAACAGACCAACTGGTTCGTTAATTTTAACGTACAACCATGATCAATAGCTAGCCAATTCCTTAAATTCGTAGCGTAGTTGGTCTCTCTATCACAAAAAATTTCGTCCTTTCGTTATCAAGAAAGTCTTACCAAGAGTTTTCCGTTGTTTGAGTTTCTTCAGCTTTCATTTTCGACACAGAATGAAGATACAGGGAGTCTTAAGAATTGCAGCAATTGAACAAGCAGCCCAATAATGATACTGCCGCTCCACACATAGAAAAGCCTCACCCCACTACAGTTGTCTCAAGCCACTGCAATGGGCACTGGGTAAGCTGCCCACTAAGCCGCACACCAAGTTTGCACCTGCAACCTGCCATATATGAGGAGGTGCAGAATATTCTGCACCCTTTTTTTCCCCACACCTCAGCAGAGTCAATTAGGCTTTTCTCTTACCCTTTGTAATTATCTACGGTTTGTTCTAAGGCTAAGTTGGTCATTCTTTATTTTCTCTACTGTATATATTCATTCGACACTGTACAGAACAAAATACGTTGGAATAGAATCATTCGGAATCATCTTGAATTCTCTCTGTTTCCTCTGCTATTTTCTTCAAATTCTAACAGGGAGAGCCTTTGTTAGAGTAATATTTGCTGTAATTTTTTCTCCACCTACCGTCTGCTTGAAGGATTCAGCTTCGTCCCGTCACTCCTATTATAAACATAGCGCTACATGATCAAGTAATTTTAAGTTTTAGGGAAGCTGCTACCTCAATAGAAATCCGCATGGCTGATTTATAACATAGAAAACGTTGGTCTCACGAGAAAGTACTTGGATCAGCCAAATTTTAGCTTCTCCAAGCAACCACCTTGAGAAACCAAGTTCTTATATATCCTGTAGAAACATTACAAAAGTAACAAAAAACAGACGAATACAACCGTGCTATCTCATTTGTAATGGATCACGGGCTTGTTCAGATTCATATCCCAGAGCCCTCCTTCCTTCACATACTCGAGATACCTTGAGAATTCTGGCTTGGCTGTAGTTTTCTTCTTAGGACGAGAATCAAAAAGACTGAAGAGTGGGTGACTCTTGGTAACCTTTTTTGCAGGCTTCACCTCATGATGAGAGTTCCTTGGAAAGGATAATTCTGATGCGAGTTTCCTTGACGTACTGAATATTCGAGCTGGCAAGCTTGTAGCCCTCTTTAGCTTCTCCTGAGGAACATCAGCGGGCTGATCATCGGATAATCGTTCGTATCTCCCACGGCTTCTCCGTGTACTAAAGGCTCTAAACATGGCGTACTGGGGAAATAATACCAGGAAATTAAATAGCTTCAAGTTAGAACTGGATACACAGGGGAAGGAAAAGGGTAGGTGGCTGATTGTGGATGGGAAAATAATGGGGTCTGCATGCCCTGTTATATCTTCGTCATGACTGGCCGGCACTTGAGTTTTGGATTATTGTTGACTTTCGGGATGATAACGCCAACTACCGCAAAGAAATTTCGCCAACCCGAAAGGATTCGTGGGTCCAAATGTACGGCTGGGAATGCATTTGGACCCATCCGACGGATAGAATCCTTTTCCTGACCAAGAGTGCAACAAGTATGCACACCTAACTCATGCGTTAAATCTACCAAAATAATATATATATATATATATATTTTTTTTTGGATCTCTCAAGCGCCGACATTCAGACGTTGAGTTCCTAGCCCCAGAAGCAGGAAAAAGAGCAAGAAGTGAAAGAGACTTTGGCAGGCCAGCACTGACCAATATTTCCTTCATCTCTCATCATCTTGAACGCTTCGCGAGCTTCAAGCCCACGCCCTTGACATCCTTATCATTTCTCATGCTTGTCAAAGAAACTACATATTCTTTATTACTTCCCACCAACCAACGACAGAGCTTTATAATGTTTCAACATTTGGCATGCATGTCTGACATAATAGCACGCAGCGTTTCTGCTTCCAGTGAACAAAATTCACTTTTAAGAGCATGCTGCAAGAACAGCAGTGAGCGCAACAAGCCAACAACATTGGGTTTCATTGTACATAAAATCAAGAATGTCTCGTCATCTTTTGGATCCCGAACACTCCCAGAAATTGACCTCTAATTCTAATTGTTTTGTCCGAAGCAAAGGGGGCGGTTTGTCCATTTCAAATATCCAGAATTGCGTATCACATCACCCTCGCTACAATCCACGTTGGAGGACACTTTTTTTCTTTTCCTTTTTCCTACGTAACATGATATTAACCCACAAATGAAACTCTGCTGTAGACTCATCACAGTTAACAATGTTTAGTGGAAAATCCTCCGCCATTAGGTCAAACTGATTAACATTCTGCAGCCCCCAACGTGCTAAATTATGCGCCAAATAATTCCCTTCCCGCGGGATCCACCGGAACTGCCACTGAGGGTGAATCCTCAAAAGAGCTCGCAAAGTAATTACTTTGGAGAACACTTCAATAGCTTCTTCTATAGACTATACGCCCAATGGTTGAGTAAAACTAACCCACGAACCTGCTTACCCTGACGAAAGGCCCTCAAAAAGCACAAGCTTTAAGCACAGAACACACTGAACTCCAATCCCTTCCTCCTCGTTGTTTCTAAAACCCCAAGCGCTTCCTCGGCAAGACCGTGCGGTCCGTGCCGTAAAGAGCTCGAGCTTACAGCATCTGAAATCACCCTAGTATCCATATTTAGAGTACAGGCCCATGGGCATGAGGGCAGTTTTGGTCACAGCTCCAGAGTCCGTACCCGTTTTGATCATCGGCGCATGGACCTGCTTGCCGCGTTCGAGGGCCCGGCAACGCTGAGTACGCGTCCAACATCAGCACGAAAGCTTCAACATTGAGGTCGGAGGTGCAGTGCAGGTCACGGAAGAAAGCCCTGCGCGACGTGAACGTTGCCCTACTGGACATCCGAGGCAAGAAGGGAGTTAAGCGAGTAGATCGAGTTTGTCGGATCCTACCAGAATCCCTACCCAAAGGACCATAAACAACGGCACCGGCAATTAGTCTATTGCTTGTAGCCGGGTCAGCAGGTTGTCACAGCGTTTGGGATCTCGACGACTATCGTATGCTGCCGTTTATTACAGGGCTAATATGCAGATGATCAGCTACTAAACTACGGATTCTCTTGCAATATATCTTCCAGACGCCGAGACTAGGCCAAGCGACCAATCATTTGGTCTGTCAATCTGGTAAAATCTCGAATAAGAGCATGCATTACCTATTGACAAAATTCGCAGTTCCTTGACCTTAGTGACATTCTCGAAACCAGCTGTTTAAGGGAGGCTCATGCATCGTCAGAGTCTATCAGTTTGGGTCACTACCAGAATCCCTACCCAAAGGACCATAAACAACGGCACCGGCAGAGTCTATTGCTTGTAGCCGGGTCAGCAGGTTGTCACAGCGTTTCACTCGACGACTATCGTCATGCTGCCGTTTAATTACATGGTTGCTAGCAATATGCAGATGATCAGCTTTAAACTACGGACTCTTGCAATATAGGACGCCGAGACTAGGCCAAGCGACCAATCATTTGGTCTGTCTCTGGTAAAATCTCGAATAAGAGTTGCTACCTATTGACAAAATTGTTCCTTGACCTTAGTGCAAACGATTTCAGGTCAAGAGGATAAGTGCGTATATCACCCTCGCTACAATCCACGTTGGAGGACATACGTAACATGATATTAACCCACAAATGAAACTCTGCTGTAGACTCATCACAGTTAACAATGTTTAGTGGAAAATCCTCCGCCATTAGGTCAAACTGATTAACATTCTGCAGCCCCCAGCGTGCTAAATTATGCGCCAAATAATTCCCTTCCCGCGGGATCCACCGGAACTGCCACTTTCCTCAAAAGAGCTGTAATTACTTTCCAATAGGACTATCTTCGAAGTACCTTCTTTAAGCACAGTGAACTCCAATTAAGCGCTTCCTTGGCAAGACCGTGCGGTCCGTGCCGTAAAGAGCTCGAGCTTACAGCATCTGAAATCACCCTAGTATCCATATTTAGAGTACAGGCCCATGGGCATGAGGGCAGTTTTGGTCACAGCTCCAGAGTCCGTACCCGTTTTGATCATCGGTGCATGGACCTGCGTGCCGCGTTCGAGGGCCCGGCAACGCTGAGTACGCGTCCAACATCAGCACGAAAGCTTCAACATTGAGGTCGGAGCCCGTGCAGTGCAGGTCACGGAAGAAAGCCCTGCGCGACGTGAACGTTGCCCTACTGGACATCCGAGGCAAGAAGGGAGTTAAGCGAGTAGATCGAGTTTGTCGGATCCTACCAGAATCCCTACCCAAAGGACCATAAACAACGGCACCGGCAATTAGTCTATTGCTTGTAGCCGGGTCAGCAGGTTGTCACAGCGTTTGGGATCTCGACGACTATCGTATGCTGCCGTTTATTACAGGGCTAATATGCAGATGATCAGCTACTAAACTACGGATTCTCTTGCAATATATCTTCCAGACGCCGAGACTAGGCCAAGCGACCAATCATTTGGTCTGTCAATCTGGTAAAATCTCGAATAAGAGCATGCATTACCTATTGACAAAATTCGCAGTTCCTTGACCTTAGTGCAAACAAAATTTCAGGTCATCTCAAGCTCATTTTTTGTTATCCACAAATCTTCAGTTTCTTGTAAAATTAAGCATCTCAAGCTCATGCATGTTTTATCGTCTCAGAGTCTAGTTTCAGGTATTAATTGCGAGCTGGGTCACGTGGAATTGATAGACTGTCTGTGGAAGTATTTCCATCGTCTGCCGCTTTAAATAGTTTCCGCACAGCGTTTTTTATGGGCATTGATGGAAACAAAAAGAATATTTCATTCCCATGTCAAAAGAAAAATCTCCGGGTTGAGAAAGCAGAGGGGGTAAACAAACTTTACAGTCCCTTTTGCAATTCTTTTGCTATCAATAAGATACTCCGCTAACCACTGAAGTGTCCAATTTTGACAGTTCATTAACATTTGCTGCCTGCCTATATACTTTGACCTTATGCTTACATTCAGATACTAGATATGTAACGACAATTATCTGGTGGACATACAGATATACACTTGCAGTATAAAATTACAAAATGTGCAGCGATGTACGTGTTTTCATCATAAAAGTCCGGCAACCGGGCTACCGCTCTTCTGAATTGAATCTGTTCCAAGCTTCCTAGAGATCAAAAAGACCAAAGGAAACATAAGTGGGAGAAAGAACTGATCAAGGCCTCACGGTTTTATCGCACGACCATGTTTTTCAATGAACACAGGAAAAACTACTTAAAAGCAACAAATAAATGAACAAAGAAAGACTAGGAAAGGGCAAGTGCAACGAATGCTCGGCTTTTAATCACGCGAACTAGGGGTGCAACTCCGTCCTTGGCCCAAAGACATGCTTACCTATTATAAAAGGAAGCAAGGAATGGAAGTCTAAATTAAGAGTTGTTGACACGCCACAGGGCATGTAAAATGTGGGAGGATAAGTATGAATCGCGTCATTTCTCAAGCACAATAGGATTACAGGCATAAGAAATAACTTGAAACTCGTGAAGAAATTGCATGTCCAGAACACACCTTTAGAAGATCAAACACCTTTTCACATATGTACTTCTGCTGAATACTTGCACCCCTCTGTTGTAATTTATCAGGATGAATACAGAGAGTGGCTTTCCTGTAAGCTTTCTTTACAGCAGCAGCAGTTATGACTTCTGTCAGAGGGAGTGGCTGCCAACCACTGTCAGGCCCAAGGATCTGCCAAATGAAGGGCAATTAATTACAGTAATCACCACTAAAGTTAAGAGTTTTGCAAAATAGTAGAGAGACCGTTCAGTCCTTGGGTTATTCATATGTTGCATAATGCAAGCATGAGACATGCAATGAAAAAGATTCTGCAGCCAACATCAGATTTTTAATACTACCAAGTCCCTTGAGAACTTCCATGGAAGAGTAATCCTACATACATCTACAGGAAAGTTACCAAGTTGCCCTGCAAAAGGTGTTCGCATTCAACTACTACATCAGCCATTCACAGGAAAGCAATTAACAGAAAGTAGTTCACTGTACAGATAATCAGCAGTAATCACATCCCAATACTCTGAGGCTCAAGACAGTGTACGGGCACATGCAATCCCGAAAACAGGAACCATATTTACAGAGTCTCCTTTCCTAAACAACATTTTTCTCATCACAGGTCACAGTGATGAGCTCTTCAATGGTACCACATGCTATGTATACTATAGCACCACGCTTATCCCACGATTTTGGCACAAAAATAACACATACATATTGCAATGTTGAAAGCAATGCGCGCAGATTCCCCTCTTTCCCGCTCGACCACCTCCTGACATCAGCATCTAAAGTTTCTGCTAATCTCTGCAACCAATATAAGATCAAAAAACGATTAATCAAAAGTACCGAGTTTGAGATTCTCAAGTTTTCTTTGAGGTTTAAAATGATTACATTTCTCTCGGCTTGCTCTTTCTGAGCAAGGAGATCACGCATATTTTTCTCTGCAAGAGCTTTAGCCTGGAACAACACCAGAAAACTTGGATTACGTTTGTTATATACTTGATAACAATTCCTGTTAGGCATGAGGATGAAAATCTTACCGCACGCTCAGTGGTACGCTGATGCCTTTCTAATCTAGCTTTACACCTCTGAGGTGATTCACTTTCAACTCCTTCAAATCTCTCAGTGTGATAGGGAGCTTTGTTCAAATGAACAACAGATTAGAAGCAACTAAGCAGAAGACAATGTAAAATCGAAAGAAAATGAACAGCAGTTAGAGAAAACATTTCATAGCCAACAGAGATGCAGGTATTCCCACGACCACATACCTCCATAAACTGAAGATGAGCTCTGTTTCATTTCATTACTTCTGAAGGAAGCCGAAGATCTATCAGAAACAGGTATTTCTACTCGTTCTCTTATCCCAAAACCAGCCTTCTCAGCCATTGCTTTTCCCACAGAACGTTCTCGAGCCTCTGCAGTTGCTCTCTCTACTGCAGCACGTTCTGCTCTGAGCCTCGTTTCCATAGTAGTCTTCTCAGAAAATGTTTTCTCCCGAGCCTCAGCACATGCCCTCTCTAGTCTTTCACGAGCCTCTGTCATTGCTCTCTCCACAGCAGCCCTTTCTGCCTTCTCACGGGCTTCAGTGTATGCCCTTTCACGAGCCTCAAGTGTTGATCTGTCAACAGCCATTTATCTCTCTCTTTCCCTCTAACTCTCGCTCTCTCCCAACTTCTTTAATGGCGATCCATTTCAGCTCTCTTTCTCTCTTCACCTTTCTGTTTTTTGTCTTCGATGTTTATGGTCTCATTGAGATCTTCTCTTCCTATCTGTAGTGTTCCATTAACTTGTGGACTTTTTTGCATGTTCCTTCACGGGTGTTGAGCGGCTTCTTCTTTTTTTTCCATATTGTTGCATAATGCATACTGACCAATATTTCCTTCATCTCTCATCATTTGAACGCTTCGGAGCTTAAGCCCAGCCTTGAACCTTATCATTTCTCATGCTTGTCAAAGAAACTACATATTTTTATTACTTCCCACAACCAAGACAGAGCTTTATAATGTTTCAACATTTGGCATGCATGTCTGACATAATAGCAGCAGCGTTTCTGCTTCCAGTGAACAAAATTCACTTTTAAGAGCATGCTGCAAGAACAGCAGTGAGGCAAAAGCCACAACATTGGGTTTCATTGTACTAAATAGAATGTCTGTCATCTTTTGGATCCCGACACTCCCAAAATTGACTCTAATTCTAATTGTTTTGGTCCAAGCAAAGGGGGCGGTTTGTCCATTTCAATATCCAGAATTGGTATCACATCACCCTCGTAATCCACGTTGGAGGACACTTTTTTTCTTTTCTTTTTCCTACGTAACATGATATTAACCACTATGAAACCTGCTGTAGACTCATCAAGTTAAAAGTTTAGTGAAAATCCTCCGCATAGTCAACTGATTACTTCTGCAGCCCCAAGTGTGCGCCAATAATTCCTTCCGCGGGATCCACCGGAATGCCACTGAGGGTGAATCCTAAAAGAGCTCGCAAGTAATTACTTTACTTCAATAGCTTCTTCTATAGACTATCCAATGGTTGAGTAAAACTACCCACGAACCTGCTTAACTGACGAAAGGCTCAAAAGGCACAAGCTTTAAGCACAGAACCCTGAACTCAATCCTTCCTCTCGTTGTTTCTAAAACCCCAAGCGTTCCTTGCAAGACGTGCGGTCGTGCCGTAAAGAGCTCGAGCTTACAGCATCTGAAATCACCCTTATCCATATTTAGAGTACAGGCCCATGGGCATGAGGGTTTTGGCACAGCTCGAGTCGTCCCGTTTTGATCATCTGCTGGACCTGCTTGCCGCGTTGAGGGCCGGCAACGCTGAGTCGCGTCCAACATCACACGAAAGCTTCAACATTGAGGTCGGAGCGCGTGCAGTGCAGGTCACGGAAGAAAGCCCTGCGCGACGTGAACGTTGCCCTACTGGACATCCGAGGCAAGAAGGGAGTTAAGCGAGTAGATCGAGTTTGTCGGATCCTACCAGAATCCCTACCCAAAGGACCATAAACAACGGCACCGGCAATTAGTCTATTGCTTGTAGCCGGGTCAGCAGGTTGTCACAGCGTTTGGGATCTCGACGACTATCGTATGCTGCCGTTTATTACAGGGCTAATATGCAGATGATCAGCTACTAAACTACGGATTCTCTTGCAATATATCTTCCAGACGCCGAGACTAGGCCAAGCGACCAATCATTTGGTCTGTCAATCTGGTAAAATCTCGAATAAGAGCATGCATTACCTATTGACAAAATTCGCAGTTCCTTGACCTTAGTGCAAACAAAATTTCAGGTCAAGAGGATAGTGTATTCTCATAGGATATAAGGATGAACCAGATTTTCCATTCTCTTCTGTTTCTTTTTTGTTATCCACAATTCTTCTAGCTTAGTCCAAGCTATGCATGTTTTCGCCTGAGTCTAGTTTCAGGTATTAATTGCGAGCTGGGTCACGTGGAATTGATAGACTGTCTGTGGAAGTATTTCCATCGTCTGCCGCTTTAAATGGTTTCCGCACAGCGTTTTTTATGGGCATTGATGGAAATAAAAAGAATATTTCATTCCCATGTCAAAAGAAAAATCTCCGGGTTGAGAAAGCAGAGGGGGTAAACAAACTTTACAGTCCCTTTTGCAATTCTTTTGCTATCAATAAGATACTCCGCTAACCACTGAAGTGTCCAATTTTGACAGTTCATTAACATTTGCTGCCTGCCTATATACTTTGACCTTATGCTTACATTCAGATACTAAATATGTAACGGCAATTATCTGGTGGACATACAGATATACACTTGCAGTATAAAATTACAAAATGTGCAGCGATGTACGTGTTTTCATCATAAAAGTCCGGCAACCGGGCTACCGCTCTTCTGAATTGAATCTGTTCCAAGCTTCCTAGAGATCAAAAAGACCAAAGGAAACATAAGTGGGAGAAAGAACTGATCAAGGCCTCACGGTTTTATCGCACGACCATGTTTTTCAATGAACACAGGAAAAACTACTTAAAAGCAACAAATAAATGAACAAAGAAAGACTAGGAAAGGGCAAGTGCAACGAATGCTCGGCTTTTAATCACGCGAACTAGGGGTGCAACTCCGTCCTTGGCCCAAAGACATGCTTACCTATTATAAAAGGAAGCAAGGAATGGAAGTCTAAATTAAGAGTTGTTGACACGCCACAGGGCATGTAAAATGTGGGAGGATAAGTATGAATCGCGTCATTTCTCAAGCACAATAGGATTACAGGCATAAGAAATAACTTGAAACTCGTGAAGAAATTGCATGTCCAGAACACACCTTTAGAAGATCAAACACCTTTTCACATATGTACTTCTGCTGAATACTTGCACCCCTCTGTTGTAATTTATCAGGATGAATACAGAGAGTGGCTTTCCTGTAAGCTTTCTTTACAGCAGCAGCAGTTATGACTTCTGTCAGAGGGAGTGGCTGCCAACCACTGTCAGGCCCAAGGATCTGCCAAATGAAGGGCAATTAATTACAGTAATCACCACTAAAGTTAAGAGTTTTGCAAAATAGTAGAGAGACCGTTAGTCCTTGGGTTATTCATATGTTGCATAATGCAAGCTGAGACATGCAATGAAAAAGATTCTGCAGCAACATCAGATTTTTAATACTACCAAGTCCCTTGAGAACTTCCATGGAAGAGTAATCCTACATACATCTACAGGAAAGTTACCAAGTTGCCCTGCAAAAGGTGTTCGCATTCAACTACTACATCAGCCATTCACAGGAAAGCAATTAACAGTTCAAAGTAGCTCTTACAGTGTACGCAATAATTTACAGAGCAGGTAATGAGTGGCATATATCTGAGGTGCAGACAGGTCGGGAAATGCAATCCCGAAGTACCGAGGAGACTCTAATTGTTCCTTTCTAAACAAACAGATTATTGTCACAGTGGATGAGCATTGGTAAATGCTATTTGTATCATGGCAGATTTTGGAAGAAAATAAACAATAACACGCATCTAATAATAAGATTTCCTTCATGCTCGAGACGTGACATCAATCAAATACTGAAATGCAACCAATATAAGATAAAAAAACGCTCTAAGTACCAGGATTCTTTTTCGAGAGGTTATCTTATTTCTCTCGGCTTGCTTTTTCTGAGCAAGGAGATCACGCTTTTTCTCTGCAAGAGCTTTAGCCTGGAACAACACCAGAGTTCACGTTTTTATATACTTGATAACAATTCCTGTTAGGCATGAGGATGAAAATCTTACCGCACGCTCAGTGGTACGCTGATGCCTTTCTAATCTAGCTTTACACCTCTGAGGTGATTCACTTTCAACTCCTTCAAATCTCTCAGTGTGATAGGGAGCTTTGTTCAAATGAACAACAGATTAGAAGCAACTAAGCAGAAGACAATGTAAAATGAAAGAAAATGAACAAAGTTAGAGAAAACATTTCATAGCCAACAGAGATGCAGGTATTCCCACGACCACATACCTCCATAAACTGAAGATGAGCTCTGTTTCATTTCATTACTTCTGAAGGAAGCCGAAGATCTATCAGAAACAGGTATTTCTACTCGTTCTCTTATCCCAAAACCAGCCTTCTCAGCCATTGCTTTTCCCACAGAACGTTCTCGAGCCTCTGCAGTTGCTCTCTCTACTGCAGCACGTTCTGCTCTGAGCCTCGTTTCCATAGTAGTCTTCTCAGAAAATGTTTTCTCCCGAGCCTCAGCACATGCCCTCTCTAGTCTTTCACGAGCCTCTGTCATTGCTCTCTCCACAGCAGCCCTTTCTGCCTTCTCACGGGCTTCAGTGTATCTTTCACGAGCCTCAAGTGTTGATCTGTCAACAGCCATTCTATCCTTCTCTCTTTCCCTCTCCCTCTCCCTCTCTTCCTCCAACTTTCTAAGGCGATCCATTTCCAGCTCTCTTTCTCTCTTCACCCTTTCTGTTTCTTTGTCTTCTGATGTTATGGTCTCATTGAGATTCTTCTCTTTCCTTTCTGTAGTCTGTCTCCCATTAACTTGTGGAGCTGTTTTCTGCATGTTCCCTTCCACGTCAAATGGTGTGGGCTGAGCGGCTTCTTTTTTTTTTCCATTGTCCACCCGATCCTTGGTCCCATGAGGAGCAATGAATTTGTCCTTGCTTTCTTCCTGGTTTAGAATAGCCTGTGCCTGCTGTATATTATGTCCTCTCTCTCTCCAGTCATGAGCAAACTTGCTTTCTTGATTTATATCAGAGTCCAGTTGGGAAAGACTCCTAGTTTTATATATGTTTGTTTGTCTAACACCAAAGCCAGGTTCACCTGTCTTCTTCACACAGTCATCTAAAGGAAGTGACGTTGTAGTATCTTCCATTCTAAATTCATTCTTTTCAAGACTCAAGTCTCCTTGAGCAATGTGAGAAGTTTTGAAGTTTTCACCAACTAGTACATTTACAGTTTCAATTGCTTCTACACCTTCTCTATCTTTGGGCTCAGACTCCCTTTTTCCAGTTTCTTCATGAGCAAGGACCTCGTGAGTTCTGTCCAGCTTCCAGTCACCATCGGATATACCAAGATCCTCCCCCTCCAAGTGCAAGGTCTTCCCATTTTTATCCCTCTCGAATTGCTCATGCACTCTGTTTAGTACCTTCAGTTCTTCCACCCCACTAGCATCTTTGAGCCACTTCTTAGACTCTTCCCAAACGGCAGCCTCTTTTGATTTCTTCTCAATGTCTTCTGTCTTAAATTCTTCTTTGGATCTCCTGCCAGTGTCACTTCTATCCTGAGCCCATTTCAGATTTGCACTGTCATCTTCTTGATCAGAAGCTCCATATGGACTCTTTTCCTCTGCTTTAGCACGCGCATCTTTGAGTCTCTCTTCTTTTTCCTTTCTTGCACAAGCCTCTTGCTGTTTCTTCTCATTTTCTTCCCACTGCATAGCCTCTACAAGCCTCTTTTCAATTTTTTCTTCTTTGGGAAACTCCGTTTTTCTGTCATCATCCACTTCCTGCTCAAGACCCTGCTTTAGTCTCTTCTCATGCTCTTCCCGCTCAGGAACCTTCTGAAGTGGCTTCTTATTCTCTTGTTGCTCAAGAGCCGCATTTTTTATACTTTCTTCTTTTTGTGTTTCGCAATCCTTTTTGTGTTTTCTCCCTTTTTCATCCTCTTGATTGACCTCCTGCTTTAATCTCATTTCTTTTTCTTTATGCTCAAGAGCTTCCTTTAGTGTTTTCTCATCTTCTGCTAGTTCAACACCCTCTTCGAGCCCTCTCTCATTTCCTTCCCACACAAAAGCCTCCTTTTTTGTCTGTTCATTGTGTTCCCATCCGCCCAACTCCCCAAGTCTTTCCTCACTTTTGATTTGTTTATTAGCCTCTTGCAGTTTCTGTTCATTCTCCCTGTGCTTCAGGGCCGACTCAGCTTCTAATTTATATCCTTTCTCCTGGACCTCAACTAGTTTGCTGTTGTCTGATAAATCAGCTCCAACCGATTTCTTTTCAACTTCAAAAGGCTTCTGGCCTGTTCTAACTTTCTTCCCCTTCTCTACCTGCTCAGAAACCTCCTGAGCCACATTTATGTTCATCTTTTGCTCTTTTGGCAATTGTACCTCTTTAGCTGCTTTTGATCTCTCATTATTTTCCAGCCCTTCGTAAGCCCCATTTGCTATTTTAGATTTATTTTCGTACTCCACCTCATGATTCCCTCTAGCTGATTTCTCTTTCTTATTATATTCTCCTTGCTGCTCAATTACTCCCAAGGCTGCATTTTTCTCCTGCCCCTGCTCATGAATTTTTTCACCATGCGCTGAAATCTGTACACAGTTTGTCTGCTCAAGAGCCTTTCCAGACTTATCCGTTCTCACCAATTCAAAAAATTGTGACGCTTCTTTCCATTCACTACCTCCTTCTATTTTATCAGACCCCAGAGATGACGAGTATTCCTTTCCGTGCTTTCTCTCTTCTAAACTTTTAGCTTCAACTTTTAGGCTCCTGGCCTGTTCTAACTTTCTTCCCCTTCTGGAACCTGCTCCGGAAACCTCCTGAGCCACATTTACATTCATCTTTTGCTCTTTTGGCAATTGTACCTCTTTAGCTGCTTTTGATCTCTCATTATTTTCCAGCCCTTCGTAAGCCCCATTTGCTATTTTAGATTTATTTTTGTACTCCACCTCATGATTCCCTCTAGCTGATTTCTCTTTCTTATTATATTCTCCTTGCTGCTCAATTACTCCCAAGGCTGCATTTTTCTCCTGCCCCTGCTCATGAATTTTTTCACCATCGAAATCTGTACACAGTTTGTCTGCTCAAGAGCCTTTCCAGACTTATCCGTTCTCACCAATTCAAAAAATTGTGACGCTTCTTTCCATTCACTACCTCCTTCTATTTTATCAGACCCCAGAGATGACGAGTATTCCTTTCCGTGCTTTCTCTCTTCTGAACTTTTAGCCACTTTTAGAAGTTTATCTCCTGGAATAGAATCTGGAACTTCCTGGGCTATCTTTGTAACCTTTTGTGCTTCCTCTTTGACAGAAAATTCCATACCATTCTCTTCTCTAACAAAAGTGCTTTGCACACTACCATCCCTCAAACTAATGCATTCATCAACAATCTTACTCACATTCTCTTCCTTACGTACTATATGATTCTTTGAACCCATTTTTGCACTGCCTTGAAAGGCCTCCTTCTTTCTATCCATGAAGTCTTTCGCACTTTTCAGTTTTGCTTGAGCCTTCTTCATTGCTTCCTTCATAGCAGCAGCAGATGCCGCAGCAGATGAACTCGCATCAACCTCTACATCAAGGAAAGGTGGAGAACTATCGCCAGAAGAACCTTCAGAAGCAACAGATTTACCGTTTGAAGCCAATCTACTGAAGCCTTCCTTCTTGGCATCTGATGCTGGTGGTGGTCGAGTGGGTGGTGGCAATTGAGAGGGCTGAGTCCTAAGGCTGATATCAGACACCGTTACAAACATCTCATTAGAAAGGGAATCACTTCTTGTATATGCTTTATCTGGCTTAAGATCATTTCCAAATGCCTGCCAGCCAACATCACCATTAGAAGGGAGTGACATGGTTTTCTTCACATGCTTTCCCTTCATCATTCCCCCAGTAAATTCCATAGTGAGACTGTCATTATTGGCCACCTGCAAGGACGGCTTCCGATCTTCTTTCTTTTGTATGGGAGCACTTTCATTTAATATACAAGTGAATCCAGGGACAGCATGAAGCTCACTTATGTGTGTTGCCCCAGTGGAGATATCTTTGTTGCTTGTCTTACTAGATTCATGATATGAAATGTTGAACTCCATATTAGTATCAAATGACTCATAACAATCACCATTTGAGCCGTGGTCCATTTCAGAATGATCCAAGTCTTCTGTGGGAGATACACTTCCTGCCGGAGTCCTATGATTGAGGAAACATGACAAATTATGGCAGCATTAAATTCTACCCCCGCTTGACTGAAGAACTAGATAAATGAAGCAAGTTAAAAAAAAAAAAAAAACAAACAGCCTACACTGAGCTAGTATCAAGTTGTAATAAAAGCATCTCATTGATGTCGTGAATTCTTCTCCAGAGCCACGCACAAGGGCGTTTGAAGCCATGTAGTAGATAACAACATCCAGTTCACTTTACCAGCTCAGCTGTCAGCACTCTAAATTTCACTTCAAGTTGAACAAAAGTACACTCAAGCCAACCAATACCGCAACTTTAGCCAAAATACCCAAGATTGCCTCCAGAACAGTTAATCCCCCAAGCCCCCAACACTACTTTACCCATAGTCACTCACATTATCGGCCATCGTTTCATAAAGAGGAAACCCAAAATCTCTCCCAAATTAGAAGTTCATAAAAACAACCAGATCATCACCACTTCATAATCTACGAGACTAATCCACTTTCTATTAAAACCACAAACCTAAAACACGAAATAGGTCACCTAACACTAAAAGAACTACTGGAAGGTTCCGTAATGTATATAAAACCACATTAACCGTTATACCGAAAAATAACTAAAACCAGAATAGACCAAGAAAATTTTTCACATTATTTCACGCATTCCATTTTTAGTTTACTAAACAAAAGCGCCATAAGCTGAGAACTTAGAACATGATATACATACCAAGCTTCGTCGTCAGAGGAATCGCGGCCCCCACCCTTAGACTGGTCAAACAACAAGTCCTCATACGATACCGCGCAATCTAGGCCGTGGAAACCCCCGAAGACCTCGGCGTAGTCGAGGCTGGAGCTCCGGACATCGAAGAAGACCTCGGACTCGTCGACCGCTGGAAGATCCAGCACGGGAATGGATGAGGCGCGTGACGCATGGAAGCTCTCGAAAATCTCACTGTAGTCCTCAGCGCGAGGCGAGAGGGAAGAGACACCAAACTTCGGCGGTCCGCCGTAAACGTCATCGAACAAGGCCTTGGCTCCGAAGCCGCCATTGCTACCGGCCTTCTTGGCAAGTGTGCCGGCGGCTGGGCCCCTGTTTGGTTGCTGAGAATGCGACATCTTCTCCATTAAAATGGAGCTTCTAGGGTTTTCCTTTTTCTTATTGTCGTGCTATTTATATAATTTTATTATAACTTCTTTCTAGGTCTCTGTTTCTGTTTCCTCTCTCTCTCTCCCTCTCTGCTGCAGAGAGTGCAGAATCACCTGGACGACGACGAAAGAGAGAGAAAAAACGAAACGGAAAAAAGGAAGGGGGCGAAATGACGAAAAAGGGCTCGTGTTACTGTTATTAAAGAATATATCTTTCCGATTTAAAAAATGGGGCCTAAATAGTAGTGAACAGTGACGTTATACTGGTCGGCGATTGTACGGTCCAAACTCCAAAAGGCAAAAGCTGTGACACAAAAAAAACATTTGTTTGGCAGTGTGAGAGGAAGAAGAAAAGAAGGCGGAATGACAGGTGTAGCCGGTGAACCGGTGACAAGGCGGGAATGAGTAGAGAAGGGGGCATTGGGAATTTCAGTTAGGTTCGAATCTTTGGTTTTTTGTGCTGTTATAGCATTTGCGTTCCAACCAAAACTGAGCCAAAGTTGGGCACCAGATGTTAACCTCGTTACTGATTAAGGAGAGCGGTGACCGGAACCAGTTGGGGTGGGGGGTGGGGATACGGACAACAGGTTCAGCAGTGGTACTACTTATCATTTTGTTTGTACCTTAATTAGGTTAAAAAAACAATAATAATATGAAATTAAAAATTCACAATTTAAACCAGGATTAATTTGTCGATCGGTTAGTCACTTAAGAGTTTAATATTAAACTTAACTCGTGTGAATATTAAATTAAGTCGATTCGAATTCGACTCATATTAATGAGTGACTAAATTTCTTTTGTTACTAAACAAAAAAAAAATTATAGAAATATATATATCTACACTGACATTTAAGTGATATATTTAATTTCATCGATTGTGTAAAGTCTTTTTCCCTTCTATTTTCAGGCAGACTATGGATGAGTTTGCCACTTATATTACTTGATTTGAAATTAAATTTCCTTTTCCATTTCTAACGAATATACTGGGGTGTTTATTAGGTTCTCCAGCTTACCTTCTGTATCATTTAATTTATCAATTAATACTTGCTAAGAAAAAATATTTCAGAGGAAAAAAAAAACAGAATTTACTAATTGCCTTATCCGAACTTTCCTTTCGAGTCCAACGATGAAAGAAGAATCGAGAAGATTATTACAACTTGGAACCAGCAATTAAATTAGGTGTCGGCGTTAACGAATGGAATGCATGCTAGAAAGAGTGGGTAGATGGAGCAATTTATAACGTGGAGGACATGCAGATGGTGCCCACATTGAGAGCAGAAGGTTTTGATAGAGACGCAAGATTGTAACATTTTAAGCACGCAAAAGCCCGACTGTCCCTAACTAAATGGTGGCAGTTGGGATTGCGACGCTTTAAAGGTTTAGGCAGGCCAAACGCATTCAAATTGGTGGCATCATTTTGTCTTGAAGTCGAACCTCACCGCCACTGGAAGACAGAGTATTCGCAGCCGCCCTTGTCAGCAGTAGAAACATCAACCTCAAAGTGCTGCAGCAAGTTAAATAGATGAAAAACCTTGGAACTTATTCCAAAAACCTCATACTTTTGGATATTATTTGATCAAATGCGCAAATCTGAGTGCCATAACACCCATATATGATCATGAATTGGAACCATGCTAGCTCCTGTTGAGGATGTCTGCTCGACCAGTTTGTGTCTTCAAGAACCAAAGAACGAAAAGAGATGGACCCAGAAACAAGACTCTCTCTCTCTCTCTCTCAAAAGCACAAAACAATAGAAAGAATAAAAACCAGATTCTCGGTATCCGAACGCAATCTACCTAAACAAATGGCACTTAAGTGTCTTCTTTTACTAACTTTGGCTTTTGTCCCCGCAGAGCCTGCCACCAACTAAGGATAAAAGTAGTACTGGTTTTTCTTTCTTTGAGAAACAAAAACATTTCTTTTTTCTGGTTCAAAGATTCAAAGAAAATTTGAATCCAATTACACACCCTTTAAAAGTTAAGATTCAAATCCTTGCAATATTTACTTTAACCCTAATTGGTATGATACATGTCTTCCTCCACTCCACTTGGGTCCTCTTTTCTCACAGACAAAGGGCTTGCATTATTGCATAGTTGCATGGGGATGGGTGGTTGTGTAATTTTGGGTAGCAAGAAAAGTACAAAAATTCACATGTAGGCCCTTCCTCAAGCTTCATACCAATGGAGGCCAGTAGGGCCAGCACCCAAAAGGATGACGCTCTTGCGTGGGGCCTTCGTGTTTGCCACTTTATATCGGTCACAATCCTGCAAAAGCTTCGAGAGCCATCATTCCCCTGCAGTTCTGCATATTAAAATAACTCATCTCTTCGCTCTAATCATGTAGAATACTAATGAATACGCATAACATTATGGAGTTTTGTACAATGAATGAGATGATTTTGATCGCATGCATGTAGCAATGTGCGGTAGCATCTATGCCATGGCCCATGCGCCCAATGTGCGGTAACATGATGTTTTTTTTTTTGGCTTGGCAAAAGGGGAAGCTGAGCATCCAACCTAGCATTTTCTCTTTAAGCGTGACCACAGTAATAATCTCTTTGCAAAATATTCGGTTTGATCTATATAATTACTGTACATTAGGCGAGTTCGTCATTACTGTTCCAACCCAACTACTAATTAGTCTCAAGTCCATCCACTATCTCTAAAACTATGCTTTAGTTTCGACTTATGTTACTCAAACGCTTGACGTAAAGAGCTAGTGAATATAAGATGATACCGACTGGACTTCAACCTTATTGGCAAAGAACAGATGATAATTGATTAACTATATAATCTTTATGGTCATCTTTCTCGATGGTGGCCGTACGGATGTCATGGATGCTAGATTTTAGCATAGGATTGGTGCTCTCTAAAACGTAAGTTATGGACCAAATTATTAATTTGGTTGGCATGCTTAGTGGAGAGCACATCGTTGGATATAATTAAGGCCGACTAAATTATATAAATCCACGTTGCGTCGTACCCATTTGGTAGCCAGTCTACACGAGCATATTAAAAAGGTGGAGGAATTTTCACTTTAAAAATAATTACAAAATTCTGGTTGACTAGAACACTACTAAACACAAATCTTACATCTAAACTATATTATAAAATATTACTAATTAAATTCGCGGTTGTCTCCTACCTTATTTGTAAAAGCTCAATTTTATACCATGTGTTATCGATTATATTTTTAAATATCTGAACAGACGTCATGCAATACCTTTGCAATCCAAATATCACAAATGGGAAAGAATATTCGAATCATAAGAAGTATAATCTAATTGATTAAAATTTCAGGAGCAAATGGTGCTGTGAATCTTCATGGTTAACGTTATTAATGGATCGTTTAAAAATATATCTTCATGTAACTCCAATCATTAAAGGCTCTCATAGATAAAGATTTTCTTTAATTTGCTAATTTGGAGAGCCTTTCAACCTCTTCACCGTTGACTTTCTCCTACACAATTTTTTTTTATAATTATTTTAGACCCAAATCCCATGTATTTGATTATAATGGTAACATAAAATGCCAACAATAACAATAGTAATAATAAATTTTAAACCAAACTAAAGTTCCCATTTAAGGTTACTTGCACGGCAGTCATTTACTTAAACAATGTTTTTTTGCCGACGGTTTTAAGCAATTTTTATGGAAAATAAATCATCATTAATGTTAGAATCATTCGTAAGGTCATCACTTATAGCTCTATACAGAAATGGCAGGCTCTGTTGGAGTTTAAGGGCAAACCAATCATAGCTCGACCTAATCCAATTACGCTGTACGGACACAACGTGGATACAGAGATCTGTGAAAATGGGATGAATGGAGCTGCCTCACAAAGCCCGCATTCCAGATCGGGTTAGGCCCCCTTCATTTCTAT
>CM025853.1:32432550-32532251 GCA_003952965.2 Morella rubra
CCATCTAAATCAGGCATTAAGTCCAGACGGAAAATCATGCAAAATGACCGAAATGCCCCTCCAAGACTAAATTTAAAAAATAAATAAAAAAATAAATAAATAAATAAATAGATTATTGAAATAGAGTTTCAATAGTTTTATTTAAAAAATATTCACTTTTTTTAAAAAATATCATTTTTTATTTTTAATGAATTTTTTAATATTTTCAGTAATTTTATCTTGGGAGGGTGGTCATTTTTTGTCATTTTTCATGCTTTTCATTTAACGCTTGATTTAAACGTCTGCATTTAGACGTAGACGAAGATTGATAGGTTTTGAAAGTTATGTGTCTCAAATTGTTGGATTAAAAGTTAGGAGAACTGTTTAATTTTTGTCCAAACATAGAGGGCTAACTCATAAATTTATCCAAAGAAAAAAACAGAGGAACAAGGGTGAAGCAAGCCCAACAAAAACAAAAAAACAAAAGAATGAGAAAGAGAGGGATTGGTCTTATTTGAGTTAGGTCGGGCCTACAAAGATCCAGATTACGTTTGACATTCTCAGTCCCCTTAATTAGTTGGACATGAGCTTGAGAAGACCAAATTTCTGGGCCACAAATCCGGGCCCAAAAGTCAAAAATGCATACTTACAGGTGCTCCAAAAGGGTAATTAACAAGAAGAAAAATGTCAACAAGAAGATAACATGTACCAATATAATGCAAGTAAAAATGCGCATGTATCATTTTGTAGGGTATTGGTACCTAAATTAAAATCCTCTGTAATTTTCTGCACCATCTAATTCGGATAAGAGATAGACACAACGATCCTATTGTAGGGTTCATGCTGTCTAAAACTTTACATAGACAACATTAAATAGTATAGTGTTCACTTATTGTTTATATTTATCTTCAAATTGCACTATGCAATTTAGGTAGAGAATTGTAGATGATCTTAATTCATTAGTATGTATCTAATGAATTACCAATCATACCGTGGAGTAAAGAACATAAGTGAAAAAGGGTATGAAGTTAGAATAAATCACAATTTTTTGTCTAAATTGTATGGTACAATTTAAAGATAGATATACACAATAGATGGACTCCACACCATTTAATACTAGTTATATAAAGTTTCGGATAACATGAGCCTTACAATAGGTCTGTATATTATGTATATCTTTTGCAAATTGTAATGTATAATTCTAAGTAGGAGATTAGTTGGAATAGTTTCACTTTACAGGCGAGTGCGGGAAAATCCAAAACCAATTGGGAGGTTTTGTACCAAGAAAGCAACTACATTGGTAATTTAATAATCTCGCGTGGAAGCATCTGAGCCTGATTTCACAAGCGCTGACTTCATAGTTGTGCTACTAGATAGTAGATATTACTGTCGCGACTTTTATTGAATATTATATCCTTCAAACACTATTTGGGATAAGCGAGAATCCTTAACGTAGTCGCCATTGTGGTTTGAGATAAAATCACAGAATTTTTTAGGATTAACTGTAAAGGGAAGGGAATAAAGAGCCAGGTGGATTCTACTTGCGTGAAGAATCCACCAGCAAAATACGTTGATTTTGGTAGTTGTCCGTAGGCCCATGGGGCATATCAGTTCGTCGGCTGGCAATGGGGTGTGGAAAAGACTCTTTAGTGGAGATTGGGCTCCCCAACCTCATCGAATATGCCAGCCCAGTCAATTCTCACACCCAAAGAACGATGGAGGGAGTAGTCCGACGGTCGGTCCACAACCTCCGACCAATACCGGACCAGCACTTGTACAAGATTCAAGAGAATAAGAGCCCGATTTTTGTAAAGGTGTAATCTACGCGGGGCTCCACAACGTACGGCAACTAACATGACAACTAAGCCTGTTGCAATAATTTGTTTTTCAACTCCTTAGAACGTTTGATTCCATAGTTGTTATCTTCTTGGCCTCCATTTGTAGGAGTGCACGGAAGGTGGGCTGGTTGTTGTACATTGATAGCTGTAAGCGATAAATCCATGGATGCCCAGCCGAGTTTCAACTACTAGAGTACTTTGAATCAAATTAAAATTAAAATTTGATAACGGTTGATTTAAGCTATATTATTTACTAAGCTTCTTTTTCAATTAAAATTTTCTTTCTCAACTCATATAAATATTGAATCAAAATAGTTTGAATTCAGTACACTGCTCGAATTTTCAACATTACATTAAAAAAAATTGGATATATATATATATATATAAAGAAGAGTCAAAGATAAGGTGAATGAGTGCTTCTGTGGTCCAACTTACATAGAATAGTGCACTTCAACATGTTATGGGATAATTACTGTTTACAAATCAGTGCATCCTTCAATGCCAACTCGGGAGTAGAGAGAGAGAGAGAGTTTTAACGTAGCACGTGTAGCTGTGGCTCTTGCTGGGTCCAAACTGACATGGGTTACTCCACCATAAATGTTGCTATCACATGGTTTACTTTGACCCACGCGGGGCTCGAGCTCCTCTTCCTATTTATTTCCTTTTTACATTTTTTTTTCGAATTTCTCTTTCTGCAATAAATTCTATAATCTTCTCTTAACTCTGTTAATAATATACAGTTTCTAATTTCAAAGTAGGATAATCTAAATACCCAACAATTTTATGTCCATATACATTGTATACTTATCCAAAGATCAGAAATCCTCCACGTGAGTGTCAGTTAATATTTTAGTCAATAATTATATTTTAGATATTAAAATAACTCTTGTGATTGGTAGTGTTAATTTATTCGTGCTCAAATTCTTTTATTCAGATATTAAAGATATTGTGATATAGATAGCATTGGATATAAATGATCTCAAATTTTAATTTTAAATTTAAATTTAAGTTGTGTCGACAGAAGTAGTTTTTTCTTGAAAATCCTGGAAAATGAATTCAATTTTAATTCGTTTGAAGAACATTATAAGAGGAGGCAAGACCTGACCTTTTTATGTCCTCTCCTCTTTGTCCCCTTAAGATACCATATATTCCTAAAATCACCCTGCCCTATACCAAAACCCGTAGTTAAGACGTCCTACCAGCCCGTCATTTCATCAGACTTATAAGTACAGTTTATCTTTATCCATATCGCGACAGGATTGACCATCTAAATCTTGCCCTCCCTCAGAACTTTATGATTTAGACGGCTTACGAAAAATCGTCTTCTTCTTCTTCTTTTCTTTTTTTTTTTTTTTTTCCTTTTTTTAAGTAAAAAAAAAAATTTATCTTCCTCCTTCTGTCAGAGTGTTGGAATTGAAATTGAAATTAAGTTGATTTTTTTAAAAAAAATGATAAATAAATTTAATAGAAGTGTTTAAGAGATTAAGAGTTTTAAAAAATATGAAAAGATATAAGTATTCTAAAAAATGGAGAGTTAAAAACAAAGAACTGAGTTAATGCATTAAAGTTTTAAAAAAGTTTTGAATTTAAAAAAAAAAATTCTCTAAAGAAAATTTTCCTCTTATACAATTTAAAACTTAATCAACTCTATTTATAGAGAAGTTGATCAAGAAATCTCCATTCCATATTTTATTTAATCAGATTGAATTTATTGTTAATCAAATCTAAGTGTTTGTTTGGATCTAAATTGGATTTTTTTCAATTTGGAGTTTTTGATAAAAGGTAAAGAAAATTTTTAAAAATGCAAGATAATTAAAAATTATATGAAAAATTATAATTCCGTATTAACTCAAATTGCAATTCCTTAACTGTCAACGTTAAATGGGTGAAATATGAAATAAGAATTAATGAATTTCTTTTATTTATCTGGAACTAGAACAAATTCTTAAAGGATCCCTACGTCTTTCGTCCTCCCTTACAGTAGTGGATCAAAATCATAAATTCAGGTCCCGATTGCCACGTGTATTAACTAACTCGATTGGAAAAGTATGAGCAAAACGGACCGTAGATTCTCTCAATTAAATTCAATAATGTAAGGCCTAGAAAAAAAAAATCAATAATGTAAGAATAAGAAAAAAGGCAAGGAAGGGAGCTTTGGATCCGGTTTTTAAGGTGGGGGGAGAGAAATTCTCGGGGGTGGTCTAATTCAAGGAAGCTGTGACCTTGCCTTTGTGGATGCGGTAGTGGGAGTGGTCTTGGCCGTGGTGTTAGAGGACGCTCCGGAGGCTGTGGTGGCGGCGAGGCAGAAGCCATGCTGCGGCGGCGATCCCGGGCTTCGCGGTAGCGGGGCCCTCCATTTCTCTCTGAATCCGGATTTCCGGGGTGGTTTATCGTTGAACGCCGGAGAACCTGCTATGATATTTGTGCAAAGAAGGTCCTTGATCGTGTTTTAGCTGGTTCGGTCCGATCGGCGTTTTTTGCCATGCGGTGTAGCTGGACAGGTGTGTTCTTCTGAGATTCTTGGATCCACATTTTTGTTATTCGTTAGTTTTATAAAGTTTCGTCCATTTTCCTTAGCAATGATATGGGTTTTCAGGTCATAAATCGTATCTTTGGCAATGGATTGGGTTTTCAGGTTTCTAAGCGTATCCTTAGGAGTTGATGGATTTCACTGATAGCTTTCACTTTCTCTCCCTTTTGAGATTGGTTTTGGGAATGTATGCATCATCTATGAAATTTATCGCAGATAAGGGAGATAAAGACAGCTTTGAGTTTTGGGTGTGAAAAGAACCTGCATTTTCGTATCCTTTTCGACAGTAATTAATCCAACCTCGTAAATGCTTGGAATTTTCTCTAAGTTAGCGTCTTAATTCCGCTTATTAATAGCACTGGGCATTTGTTACTCCTCACGTTTTGAAACTAAACTCTAACCGTAAAATTCGTTTCAGAATATTGAGCAGTAAAACAAAAAAAAGAAAAGTAAACTAGTTTGAAAAGCTACCAAAATTTTATTTTTCCGAATATTTCTGGACTAGGTTTAACTAGTTTGTAGATTTTTTGCTGCATCTTAAACTGTGTTTTGCAATTTCAGAGGAATAGCGAAGGGGAGGATTTGTTTGCTACATTGAGATGTCCCTTAAACTCATTGTTCGTGAGCTGCGGGAGATGAAGGATGGAATGGGGAGCATGTCAAGGCGAGGAGGGGAACGGAAACATTGGCATAGAAAGACAAGGTCACATATTGCTCCTGATCAAGCACCACAACCGTCATCCGAATCAATTCAGCAGGGCCGGTGGTCCAATTTGCCACCTGAATTGCTCTTGGACATAATCCGGAGGGTGGAAGAGAGTGAGACATCCTGGCCTGCTCGGGCCGTTGTTGTCTTTTGTGCTTCTGTTTGTAAGTCATGGAGGGTAATTACTACCGAGATTGTTAAAACCCCTGAACAATGTGGAAGGCTCACATTTCCTATCTCATTGAAGCAGGTAATGCTCTTTCTTTTGCTTCTGCTTATCTAGTGTGAAGCTTGTGTCTTCTTATCCTCATTGACTCTTTTTGTGCTTATGAGTAGCCGGGGCCGCGCGAATCTCCAATACAGTGCTTTATCAGGAGGGACAGAGCCACTTCTACATATTTTCTGTACTATGGTCTGGTGCCTTGTGAGTGATATTAGTTTTGGCTTTTTCTTAATTTCTTCTAAAAATCTGAGCTCATGAACCTTAACATTATGGCTTGATAATGTTGAAGTTTCTGCTCTTGATATCTGGAGTTTGAGATTACAATGCTTGGAGAAGTTGTGTACATAAAATGATTGTTGTTACTTTTTTCTACACCCTCTAGTAGGTGGAACTTAATGTTGCAAGACTGTTGATAGCCCAAACATGGATCTAAATAATTTGTGTGGTAGAGAAACATGTGACTGTCTAGGCTAACCCGGTTTCTGCTTTTTTCCTTCCTCTGTGAATTCTATAGTCTAAAATGTTGGCTTGTGAATAAAGTTTAAGAATGGAAATATATCATTTGCTGCGTGGTTCTCACTTGTGGTGTTATTAAATTGACAGCTGAGGATGAGAGTGATAAATTGCTGTTAGCCGCCAAAAAGATCAGAAGGGCAACAAGCACGGATTTTGTTATATCTTTGGTTGCAGATGATTTTTCTCGCGCCAGCAGTTCATACGTTGGTAAACTGAGGCAAGTCTTGGCCATTGATGCTGTCATCTACCCTCTCTCTCCCCCCTTTTCTCCTCTCCTCTCCTCTCCCTTCTCTTTACTTCCTCATTAGCTTTTCCCTAAAGCATGTTGGCAAATCTTTGTCAGGTCTAATTTCTTGGGTACAAAGTTCACCATATATGACAGCCAGCCTCCAGTTGAAGCCACTGTTCAGCTAAATAGTCGATCCAGTCGGAGATTTCATTCTAAGCAGGTGTCTCCAAGAGTACCAGCATGTAACTACAGTGTAGGGACGATCTGCTACGAGCTCAATGTTCTCCGCACAAGAGGGCCAAGAAGAATGCATTGTGTCATGCACTCCATACCTGTTTCTTCTATTGAGGAGGGTGGAATTGCTCCAACTCCAACATCATTTTCACACTCTTTCGAGGAGCAGTGTTCTCCCATACGAGGTCCAAAAGAAAAGGATTCGATTATAGATTTCAGCTCCACGAGCCTCTCAGAGCCACCGGTATCCATCCAGGGTTCAGGAGAGCCACTGGTTCTTAAAAACAAAGCTCCTAGATGGCATGAGCAGCTGCAATGCTGGTGCTTGAATTTCAGAGGGCGTGTTACTGTGGCTTCTGTTAAGAATTTCCAGCTTGTGGCAGCTGTTGATCCATCCCACAATGTTTCAGCCGTAGAGCAAGAAAAGGTGATCTTACAGTTTGGGAAGATTGGAAAAGACATCTTCACCATGGATTACCGCTACCCACTCTCTGCCTTCCAAGCCTTTGCTGTCTGCTTGAGCAGCTTTGATACTAAACCGGCCTGTGAATGAAACCCATGTTAGCTGGAGATCGTGATATCTATCTGCAGAATTTCTTCAAATTTTGGGAATATGAACATGTTTTTCCTGAAAGTTCATCATGCGTGGCCATTCACAGCTGAAAATCTTGTGCAGGCAGTATTTTTTTTTTCTCTTGGCTTTGGAATTTGACTTATGTTGTACTATCGGCTTGGCACTACTGACATTAAATTAAATATAAGCCTACTGCGTTATCTCTATATAGTAGAGTGGTGGTTTGCTGAATTGTTTGATTGGCTAGACTAAGAACATAAAAATCTCTTCTATAGTCCCTTCTGGTTCTCATCCTGGATATATAGCTCTTTTGAGATCAATTTTAACTTAACTCATGGTTGTGCCTCTAGTTTCCTCTCTAGGTTTATTTATTTTTCAAATATCAATATTTTGCTGGTAAGTGAAGCACTTAAATTGTGTCATACATGTAACATAATTTTCATGGGATTGCCTAGAGCTCTACTGAAAGGTGGAGTAAGGGAGGGATAGAAATGAAGATATATCTACTTCATCTTCCCAAGATGTTATCGGATTAATGTAAATTGGAGCTTCGAACATACTCAGGTTAAACTGTTGATTTTAAACCAATCGCGGAAGTATCAAATATAATTTGAGAAGTACCAACTCTCTATCTATAACACTGTTAGAATTCCGTCACGAGACAAAAGGAAAAAGTTTCGGTCTTAAAATTTCAGTCCTAATAGATCTTGACAAGGGTTGTGATGTTGTCAACATATTAATGAATTCTATCAATGATCCCTTATTAAAACTTGTTAGAATTGAAGCATTAAGATTGAAACATTTTTTTCAAAATTCAAGCTTGAGAATCAAGTTAGTCAGTAGGTATCATGTAAGAAAACATCAATTGAAAGACTTGAATATCTTATTCGTTGATGAGTGATATATGGCTCCTCTTTGGGGGACACAATCTTGGCTTTGGAAAACAACTTGGATACTTCACTCACTTGCTGGTTCGCACTTAGCATCTCTCTTTATATTTTAAGTATTCTATTATTTGGGCGAGTAGGTTTGGCAGAAAGTTGTTTGAGTGGTTTTCGAGCTGCTTTGCGTCGAGATCACGTCGTTGTTATTGAACTAATAAGCAGCTCATGCCTAAACGGAAGCGAAGTCGGCGTTTGTTCGAGAATTAATAATGTCACTCTTGAGCCTCCCGGGAATCTAGTACAAGAAGAATTTTACGCTATTATTTTAAGGCTTAGCCCAAAAGCCGATGAACACAGTGAGATGCAAATCTTACGTCCCTTTTTCTAAGATTCAGAACCCAGTCTTCTCGAGTCTTGCTGCCTTTCTTTGTCCTAGTGAAATATTTGGATGCTGAGAGGCACATAAACTATTTGAGTTGATCAGATATTAAACTACACGGTGTATGCGAGGATCTAATCCAACAATACATGAATAAAATTGAGGAACAGAACCAAGTTCCCGATTCTCATTGGTTTTCCAAAGATGTCAGAACTGTTCGGAGGAATTCAGAGAGAAATTAGCTACAGAAAAAAGAAGGCCCCAGATTCAAACATTCCCTTCAAAAACCAAACAGAGCTTCTTGCAACAAGCAAACCATGCAAGAATGATCTCAAGTCTTTGTTATTAAGTAAACCAAAATGTCAAAAATCGTACATGACCAGATATATGTATCTTCTCATGGTTTTTTAATATGAACTGGTTACCCTTGACTGCATGCTTCTTTCCTACTCAGGTCAACACAGTTTTGCCAGATCACCTATATCATCTTACGGCAGAGTAGGTGATAAACTCTCTCGAAGTGAAGTGAAAAGGCTGATGTGGAATAGGGTTCCTGCAAAATTTAAATAATCTAGTTGGTCAAATTAACGATGGATAAGTAATTGACGAACAAAAACTAGAAGGAGACGCACGGTCGAGGCCCATAAAGTTTGATCTGGCGCACGTGAGTATCCCTCCCGTTCAGATGGTTTGACAACACAGCAATTTGCAACATAAAAGTGTTGACAAAGGTATCCCTGTCAAACATGGTGTGGAGAAGTTCACAATATGAAAATCAATGCTAGAAATAAACACAAACCAGGGAAGATCAACACACCCCAATCAATTTCCTCAATCTCAAGGACAAGAGAAATACAAACACTCTCGTTGCCTTAATCAAATTTCACTCTTCAACTCTACAGCAGAATACTAAAGTTCCAATGCAAACGCATAACATACAGAAAAATGCTTTCTCAAAATGCAGAACAGAAATTACCCTACAGTCAGACTTCTCTTTGGCACTGCAACATGCATCTATATACAGGATAGCTAACAGCTTCTTTATAGCAATTGTTAAAATTTCTTGTATATGCAATAAGAAGCTAAATTGGATCAAATTGCACATGCACTAAGAAGCTAATTCTAGACCATCGTCCACAGCTTGTGAAAGGATAGCTAATTGGTCTTGTAAACATCCACAACAAAAGAAATAGATCAACATACGACTAGTTAAATGAATTGGTGAAAACAGTACGTGTGAAAATAGCTTCAACCGCTTACCTAGGATCATTCCCAGACAAGGATAGATAAACCCAACCAGTTGGCTTGACAAGTTCCATGGTTTTTATCTCCTAAAAATATTTGCAGGGAGCAGACCAGATTAGCCAAACCGAGACGAGGTGTACAAAATTGCAGAAGCAAAATAAAAATTACTGCTTATATGAAACACAATCGACGCAGGGTATTAGCAATAAACCAAACCAGTGAACTCACCTTTAGGTTGTGGAAGCCATCACCGGCGCGAATGGAGATCTTACTCGGCGTGTAGCTCTCGTCAAGCTTGAAATCCACATATAGAACAACTAACTTCAAAACAAAATAAAACAAACCACTAATTTCAACAAACCCACATTAGAAAGAAATTGGGAATTAGGCTAAATCTAAAGATCAAAATAAGCATAGTACGTACTTGAAGCCTAACTTTCTTCTGGAATTGAATATTAACCAGGTGAGGCTGCGCGCCATCTGATCTGAACCCCGAAATAATAGTAGTAGTCAAATAATGATTTGAGTTCCAGAGAGAGGAAAATGAGAGAATTTAATTTTTTTGGGGGCCGGGGGGGTGTAAGTGGTTACTGCCAATAGGTTTCGAGATTGTCGTCGCGGAGTGCAGAGACGCCATTGCCGGGTTTGCAAGAGCTGACACTCCAGGCGGCCTTCTTCCCCATTTCTCTAAGGTCATCTTCCACCATCAGAACCTGGTTCCCGCCAGTAACTTTTGCTTCTTCTTCTCCTTCGGACGACTCCGTCGCCATAACCTACTTTCTGAGTTAACCCTTACTTCCTTAAACAAAAAATCTCAGAACGGCAATCTATTGAAACAGAAAAACAAACCCTAATTTCGACGAAGAAGCTAATTTGAACTGAAACCCTCAGGAGCAAGTGATTTCAAAACCCCGATCTGACTGAGCATTCAAGGCCCCAGAATTAAATTATTTCCGAAATTAAGTTCAAATTTTATTCAAAATCACAGTACAATATTATTTGGTTATTCAAACTAACAAAAGAAAAATTGAAGGAGATATACAAGAGTGAAGATTGAAAGTAAAAACCACTGCTATTATATTATTTTCGAAAGTTTTAATTTTTAATTTTTTTTGGGAAATGGTCCGTATAAAAGTTTAATTGATAAAGAAAAATTACGTCTACATTTTAACATTTATAGAAAGTAAAAATTATAATATGACTTCAAATTTTCTGTTGTTTATGTGTTCCCTTTCTTTTTTATAGCTTTTCACTTTGATGATTATGCTCACAAGTTTGAACACAGAAGATGACGAGATGAGAGGCAGAGGCAGAGCCAAACAAGTAACTCGCCACCATCTCGGGGAGGTGGAAATTGGGGCAGTTACCTGAGTCCTGCTTATGAAAAAGCAATTCTGTCTAGCTGTCGTCCAGAAAATGGCAGCAAATACATTATGAATCAATACTTTTTTTCTTTTTTCTTTTTTAGTATGGGATATCTGTAATTCGCCAAGAGAATTAAAATACAGCAGAAGCTCTAGGGGACCCTCAACAGAAGCGGCATCTCAACGAGCATAGCCTTTCGGCGTTACAAGACACATAGGCCCAAACCAATCAGGACAGAAACAAAATACAACAACGGAAATGGAAATAAACAACCAAGATAAGGTGGCCGAGTGGAAAATGTGGGGACGCGACCCCGGACTGGAACAGAGCAGGCCCCATCATGAACCAATACTTTTTTTTTTTTTAATCAACAACTTGCCATAGCATTAATCAAAAAAGGGGCGTAAACGCCCAATTACAAGCACCAAAAAGTTAAGGTGGGTCAAAACCTTCGTACAACCAAGGATAACTAAGCAGAGGCCCTAACAGCTCGGGAATGCATCCCTCCCTAAGAGAGGAAGCGCCCCATTGGGCAATATTGTGTGCCAATACATTCGCACACCTAGGAGAGTAAGAAAAACTAAAACCAGAATAGTTGGCCAAACACAATTTAAAAGCCGAAATGGCTGGCTCTATTGCCCAAGGACAATCACCAATGGTTCGGCTAACAGCATTCATAACAACCAACGAATCTCCCTCAAACATAACCTGAGGCCACTGGTGCCGAAGAGCAACTTCCATCCCCAAGCATAACGCTTCAGCCTCACCCACAGACGGATCAACCATCAGAAGTTCCAAAAACCCATCCACCCACTAACTATACAAAGTTAAAATAATCCCTCCATTCATATACACAAGAAATCTCTACAGGCTAGGAGAAAAAAAGTCTCCAACCAAGTGAACTCAACCTCATTTGCCATGGTAGGATAATGAGACGATTCACGTCACCACTGGGTTAAAAAGGACCTGAAGCCACAAGCTTCATTTCTTCTTTCTTGTGGCAAGAGAGGGAATCGAGAATCGTGATATCTTTCCAAAGAATCCGGATCCCTTTGATGATGTCCTCTCTTTAGCAGGATTCGCTGTAGAGGCCTCAACATCAGATCCAGTGCTCTCTTGATCATTGTCATATTTGACCTCTCTTAAGCACCGAAGTAATTCCAACGCAATCGCCCTGCCCCTCTCGTTACCATTGACAGATATGTCCACAAGAGCAGGAATGACACCCTCATCCATGACCAGCTGACAATACTGAAAGCGTTGAGAGCACAGTGAAAGGAGAACAGCCACTGCATTTTCTTGATCCTCGTGACTGTCAGACGCAAGTAGTTGAGCAACAGAGGCAATGCATCCATTAGTCTCAGCAACAGAAACTCTAGCTTCTTCTGTACTGCATAAATTCTTCAATAGACATACACAATTTCCTCCAAGAGCGTCATCAACTAAGAAGGGAACCACTTTTGGGATGCATTCCAAAGATACAATGTAGGAACAAATGTCACTATCTGACGACATATTAAGCAGGATTTGAATGGCCTGTATCCGGATATGTGTATTGTGGGAGTCGAGCATCTTTAAAATGGAATTCAAAGCACCAGATGCTGCAATTTTAGCTCTACAATACAGGTGGCCGGACAACACTTCCAATATGTCTAGAGCTTCTTCTGATACTTCTGAATCAAGCAAAGTGGCTGAGAGACTAAACACATCTTCACCTAAGCAGGCGATCCCGCTTCTGCACGGATGAAGTATTATATTAGCTCGTGCATAAGGGAAACACAATCGTGGTCAAGAGTCCTAGAAAAAAAGAGGACAAAGACTCACAGAAGAAAGACCAAAATGTTATAGAATTCCAGTTGGCCGTTGGGTTGGGTTAGCGCCGGGGGGGAGTGGTGGGGCGACAATCTATTTGCAGGGAATAACCTAGGGACCTAAACCAACTCTAGGTCATGTAATGAATCATGCTGTATCATCTGGCTAAAGATTTGATGGCAACTATTCCCTACTTAGCCAAAACCCCAAAGCCCTAAATTACTAGAGACTTGATGACTTATTAAACTTGCCATACCAGTTGAATACATACTAACACTATAAGAATCACCTTAAATAAAAGACATCAGTTGCATCTGAACACAAGACGTTGTAACTAGACTCACCAACAAAGAGAAAAGTACCTGTTTTTCCTCACAGATGCCAACAACAACTGCAATCCGGCTTTTTGAGCTTTTACATCATGCAGGTCATATGCATTCTTCAAAAATCTAGCAAGTGGTTCAAAAAAATTGTCAGAGGACATAAATTGACAAGCTTCTTCACTGTCATTCAGATGCTTTTTAACATCTTCAATGACTTCGCATTGGGATCCCCAGGGAATTTCTAATAGTTTCGATAGGTATTCCACATTTGTCTCTTCTACATTTGCATAAAAATCACATTTGTGCTCATCTTTCGTCCGCATAGAAGTTCCATTTAAGCCATCTGCTATCTTACTGCAGTATGGGTCTGAGCTGTAACTAGTGTCTAAAGATCCAAGTGACATATTGCTGAAATCCATCGGAAAATGTAGATCATTCATAGAACTGCCAAAGCTAGCAATAGAAGTGGAAGAAGTTTCCCAAGAATGGATGACTTTGGCTTGCATAGTTGGCTCATAAATAGTGACTCCATTCCGCGTGCACCACTTTGATATTAAATCCTTCATCGACATGTTTGGAGTCAATGACTGATGGGCTAGTTTAATTTTAGTCTTTGGACATGTATCATTACCCTCATCAAACCACTTCTGTATGCATATCCTCTCAAACGTTTGTCCAGATGCAATTACAACAGGATCATACATCAATCTTGAAGATATAGGACACTTAAATTCCTCAGGGGGTGTAGCTCTACTTGAGACATCAACTCGAGCCTCGTGATGCCGAAATTCTACAAGTGAATCCACACCAACAGACAGGCTATGTGCAGAGCTGTTTCTGCAGTTTTCCAACACTAATCTTTCTTCATGCTGGTCACATCCATTCCCTGATTGCACTAACTGGATCAGATTTCCATGCTTCTTCAATAGATACAAAAGATATGTTAAAATCTTCTTTTTGGGGTGCTCATTATCGCCAACTTTATCAAGCAGCTTCTTGATAGATCTTCTCTCGATTAATATGGCCTTGGAAGATGTTATATGAAGTGTTGAAGCTGCCAATTGAAGAGCTTCAACTTCGGAGGTTTCCATTGAATCTGATGCAGAAGATTCCTGATGGAACAATCCTCGTATAGCCTTACCAGCCACTTCTTCAGATGAGTCTAGGGTAAATGTTGCATGCCTAAGATCATCCATGATGCGAGAGATCTGTAAATGACAGTTCATCATTAGCTGCACCATGTAACTGAGGAGGAAGAACCTACAGAAAAATCTGGGGTGGGATCTGACAGGCTGATTTCCACAGTTTCTAGATAATGGAAACCGCCATTGGAAACTTCAAAAAACTGGCAGCAATCACATTACCAGCACATTCTATAGGTGGGGGAAACAAGAACATGGTAAATAGAGAAACCTCAAGAACATGGTAATTTGACTAACCTCTTCACCCAGCTCGAGTGAACCTCCATTGATTGGTTGATTAAACTTGGCCAACTTTTCTTTAATCTTTAATCTTTGACATCTTGAGACTATCACATAAACTGCCTGAGTAAAATTTTATGAGCTTTATCAGCTATGGATTGATATGTAACAATAGGAATAATAAAGGAATCTAAAAAAAAAAGACAAAGAAAAGCAGAAAAAGAGTTGTTAGTCCCAACGTTTTGATAGAAATAGTAGATGTGACAACAGAGAGGCCAGTCTCACACTTGTATGCAAACAATTTGAAGGGAGAAAAAAGATATAGAGGAGCAACCTTATTGAAATGCTTATCAACAACATTCAACAAACTGTTTTAATCAAGTAAAGTTCCATTAAAACCAACGGAACTCAATTCACAACACAAAAATAATTCCACCAATGCTGTAGATGGTAAGGCTTACATCAAACCATAATTGACCCAATCAATTAGCATAAGCAGATTATCCTAATCTTCTTATCCTACTCTATGGAAAACCATATACCAGTTGTTCTTTAACAGCACCAATTTTTTCAACTTTCCTTCTCTTCTCGAGTCCATCAGTGGAGACAAGCTTCCTTTTTTACTCGCGTATTTTGCTTGGCAGCACTGATCAAGAAGAAATTGTTTTCCCCAAGTCCCTCAATATCAAATATCTTGATTTTGTTTCTATCATTTTTCTTTCAGTTTGTTTATGATGATTATCACTTCGGTGAAATAAAGCAGAATAAAAAATTATTACAATTGTTTTATTAATTTAAATTCAAAAATAAGATTAAAGGTTGGTTTATTAAATTTTTTGATGTATTTTAAAGCGTTCACAGTAATCTACTCTCTATTTCCTTAATCAAAAAATTTACAAACCAGATAAAGTTTACTAGACTCGCTGCAATACTGAAGAAGTTGATAGGCTTTCTCAATTGCACGGTTTAACGAGCACAGTTCCTGTATTCCAGATGAGCAACGAGGGCGAGCAGCTTCTATAGCCGGAAATATTCTTGATATTCTATCAACCAATTTCTGAAGTTCTGTGCACATTAAACAATGCACCTGCAATCATGGAGGCATATCCAGAATGAGATAGTTTGATATGAGATAAGACAATTAGTTAAGTAAAAGCAAATAAGATCTTCAAAGACACCAAATGAGCTAAGATTTGAACGCATTCCATAGTATCCAACTTGGAGACCACAGTGTTCTCATTAGAGAGATAATATCCATGGTAGAATAGTAAAAGCACTTTTTTCCAGTTCCTAGCTTCACTCGGTAACAGGGATCTCCATGACACCACAAAGGAAACCCAATATTCTCCTCAGAAAGGAATAAGAAATTGTGTGCACCTTGAACATGTGATTTTACCCTTGTTACAACTGTATTAAATTTGACCATAACCAAGACATAGCAAATAAGGGGTAAAAAAAGGTAATTGACCCTACTAGGGATGATATAACGTATTTAAAGCACTTATGTGCATGGGTGAAGCCACTCAAACGCATTGATGCTGCAAATACAATAGGACTCCACATTCAAACCAGCACTCCAACTGAAGAGGAAGTAAAGGCCATGACAATGGTACCTTAAAGGAACAACGGACGGACTGTTTTTCCACTACTTCAGCAACATCAGACCCCATCGAAAAAGGGATTATGTTTGATCTGCATGTTCCATGACAATAGAAAGGATTATTCACATTGTGTTTCTCACAAAAACATCGATCCATAAGACTTAACATAACCTCCAATTGAGAATGCTGTACAGATAACTAATTGACATGCAAAGCAACAGTTTGACTAGAATAACATCCAAACTAAAAACAGCAGAGATTCATACTTGAAATAAGAACCTCAGTTTGCAAATTCAATACACCACATTTCCACATGCAAGCTCTACATATGCATGGTTTACCAGTGTTCTTCATCAAACTCACATACGTTGTCCACGAGAATGCTTGTTTTTCTCTCCTTGGAAAAAATGACTATCCTCAACAACTGGGAAAATGTTGAAACCAGCATGAAGTTAACCAAACTTTGGAGTCCACCAACTCTCAAACCATTCTCACAATTACCCAACTTAAAACGAGCAGTGAGAAATTTCGGTCCTAGTGATTATTGACCATCTACGAGGCTCACCCAAAAGATTTATTCCTATGCAATTCTGCTCTGCCCAACTGTGTTTTTCAACTAGCACTTTCTTTACTCCTATCCGAAGGTGGGAACCCTAAATCAATTGGCTCGAGATATTAAAGGATCCCCTTCAATTCCAATCTCCGAAAGTAGAAACTCGGCCATCCTCGGAGACAAAAAGATAGATAAACAGGAAGCCATCAAGCATTCCCTTAAAAACTAAATATATATAAAAGAAAAGAAGAAACAACCTTCCTCGTTATAACTTGAGACTTGGACCTTAAATAACGACAACAGTAAGGAAGCCTTACCCAGGGAAGTGGAAGACAGAGCAGCAATGATCAGAAAGCCTATTCCGCTGTTTACCAGGAAGCAATTAGAGTCTCTGAATTTTCTTCAGCTAAACAGATAGCAATTGAATTACCGCAGACCTAAGCAATCAAAACGAACGCAACCCAATTCCTCAACCACATAATCCCCGACGGATATAAAACCCGTTCAGAAAACAAAACTCGAAACTATGCCGATATCTTTCAACTCTAAAGAGAGTATAGAAAATTGCCACAAGCCAGCTCCTAAATCACAATAATTCCTTCGAATTCAACCGTATTCCAAGGATACTTTAACTTTTCAGCGTGTCTTCCGCGCGGCTCTCCCATACATAAGCAGGAAAATCTCTGAGGGAGAACAGTACAAAGCGCACATGACCTTCTTCTTCATAAAATAAAAACCCAAAATCCTTAGAAGTGGTATTCCTTCATGGACAAGAGCCCAGAGGAAAAAGAAAACTATACTACACAATCACAGCCAAGAAGCAATAGAAACCCAGGAATCGATTGTCGAGAAGAAGCAGCAAAAGAGCACCAATCCAAGTGGTTTAGCTTCGGAAGTAGGGGATTACGAGAAAAAGCTTACAAAAAGAAAGAGATGCTCACCAGGAAAGAAAGAGAGAAAAATAAATATCAGTGGCAGGCAAAGTTTTTGCGCAACGAAACAGGAAAAAACAGAGAACGAATGCGAAAGGCTATCTAATGGTTGGTATAAGACTGTAAGATAGATAAAACAGGAAGATAAACTAGGACCCGTCAACGGGCTGAATTTGCTGTGACATTCACCACCGCTACAGGCTACAAAACCAGGCTGTGGTCCATCGAGTGTGAGAGAGAGATGTCACAGTCGAGGAGGAAGGGTGAAGAGGAGAGCCACGCTGGCGTCTCAGACAAAGCCACATAAGACTTACGGAAGCTCCGTGACACTACTGTGATGTCTGGGACAATGCTCCCACCGTCTATGTTGGATTTAAGGCCTCTTACGTGGGTCCCACAATACACACTAAGCGGGATTTGAGTGGTTTGTGATAGGGTGTAATCGATAGTCTCGTGTAACGTAACGAACGTTGACTAGAAAATATTGACATCTAAAATACGCGGCCGCAGTCTCTATTGAAGGCTGCTGAGGGTACACGGGAACAGTACGCTCACCGCCACAGCCAACATGGCAAAAGAACGTATCCGTTTAACGCCACATGTTATATTTAAGAAAAATCTGAGCCACAGTACCCCTCCAATAAAGTGCTCACTTTGTGCTTCTTCCACCACATTTGTGACCTTTTTTTTTTCTCGGCACTAATTATGCAAGTTTGTTACTCAGGATTATATAATATATATTCCGTCTAGGCGTATAGTACATAATACTTATTACAATAATTGACAATATTCATTGATCATCATTATACACTGTATAACATTGATTGTCTACAATTTTTTCTTAGTCTATGGTAAATTGAACGGATTATTATATTTTTTTTGCTTTTTTTTTTTTTTATATATAAAAAATCAGAAACTCTTCTTCCTATTTGGGTTAACCCGTATCCATCATTTCACTTTAGAATAGAACTAAAAATTGAATATGAAAATCATCTGACTGTTCTGATTCTCTTTTGTAATTCTTAGATTAAAAAAAAATCATTATGGAAATATAATTAACATAACTTTTTTTGGGAGTTGGGAAGTCAAACTTCGCTGCGCCTCTGTATTATAAAGCCGATGCATATCTTCTGAACAAATAAAAAAATCGCCTAATACAAAAATTGCACAACAATAAATTTTTAAATATCATAAAATATTTTCTTAGAGTATTCGGAAAAATTGTCAGCTTCGTCTGTCTAATGCTTTCTCTGACCAAATATTGAAATTTGAAGTAGGAATTTTCGCAAAGGAGGACAACCTAATTATAGGTTGAGTCATTAAACAATGGTTTGAGGGCCTATACCATAGTTGGCCAGTTTGAGGTTTTTAGTTTTTAAGGAGATGTTTGTTTTGGTAAAATTTTTAAAATTTGAAGTATTTTTAAAATTTTTAAGTGATGTTAAAAGTTATTAATATATATAGAGAAATTATTTTTAAATGTTATTAAAAAATATATTCAATTTTAAGATTTTAAAATTAACAAGAACCTTCGAATTCTGAAAAAACAGAACGTACCCTAATATTGTTTTTTCTCCTCTTTTGGCACCTTCTCGGCACGGGAGATGGCTGGCAAAAAGTGGAAGGAATCTGACGTCACATGGGAACGGGAAAAGGAACTCCGAATCTGATGTCACCATCTGGGGTCTACTGGGTCTACTTGAAGGAAGCCGACCAAACCAAAGGCAGTAAAGGCGGGCGCGTTAAAGGCGGGCGTGTTAAGGCTGAAACACTTGCGAAATCCGTTTTAGCCTTTTAGGCGCACCTAAAAACGTCCGTGAATATGGGGAGTCAAAGAGTGTGAAAAGGGAAAATTTTGGACTAGAAGATAATCCTAATCCTCTCTAAGAACTGTTCTAATGGGTGGCGGAGCCAGAAATTGATATTTAAAGGATAAACATTATAATAATAATTAAATAATTTAAATTTAAGACATAAGAATATTATTATTAAATTAATGACTTAGGGATATACTTTTGAGGTAGTTATTATTAAAAGAAATTATGAATTATAAATAATAATTTTCTCTTTAAAACTCAAAATTTATAACATTTAATATTTTTTTCAAGTTATATTTGTAGAGAATATAGAAAAAAAGTATGGATAAAAACAAGTGAGTGTTTAAAGAGCTCAATAAAAATAAAAGTAAACCATACATTATGAATTTTATTGTTAAATATATTGTCACAATAATATAATATATATATATATATATATATCTAAAACTTTTTAATTTTTTTAAAAAAATATATTTACAAATTGTCAAGATTCAAACTAAATCTTAAAATTTAACAAACATGTAATTTCAAGTATTTAAAGGACTCAGATACTAATTTTTGTAAAAACTGATATATAGAAATGGGGACTAAAGAGGAGTTTTAAAATTTCTGGAGGCCCAAATGTTAATTTTCGTCAAAACCGTGTAAACAACAGTAAAGGGGTAGGGGAGTTTTAAAAATTTTGGGGTCCGCCACTACTTCTAATGAACCAGAAGAAATAACCCAAAACATTTTATCAAATTGGACAAAAGGTGGGCCGCATAGATGTGGTACAGTTGGTATTACTCGTTTAGTTTACTAACTCTGAAATCAAGAGATGAGTTTGGATATAAGTTAAGACTTGAATTTTAAATTTAGTGGATAGAATAAGACTGAGTGATAATTTTATTAGTACTGTAGGGACAGCCTTTTAATGGTTACAGCTTAAATTAAATATTTCGAAGGGCGTTGTTTCAACGGTCACGTTTACTCTGATTGTCCTTTTATTTTTAACCAAAAAAAAAGAAGAAAAAAAGAAAGGCGGGGGGACAAAAGGTCGGGAGCAGATAGTGGAGTTGTTGAGGGGAACTGTGGAAGAACAGTACGCGCTTTCCTCTCGGCCCAATGGGGCTAGCTAGCGTATACACGTCCCTGCCCAGTTTGACGGGAAACGGCGAAACACGCAGGCGCTTCAAACATGTGTGGAAAAAAGGAAAACGCGGGCCTACTGACTACTGAGAGTTCTATGGGACGAAAGCCAAGTTATCCATCTATCAATTTGAAGCTGTCTTACTAAACATCTGCCATTAATGGATGACTAGTAGTATCTCAGGCAGCACTCGTACCTACTACCTTACTAATAGACCATGGATGATGATAGACAGTTGACTATTTAGAGTTCGACAGGAACCTTAGGAGTGCGAGATAAATTACGAGGAAGATTAGGCTTAAATTATACTAGTAGTTGGTATTTGGTCATCATGTTTTATGTGCTGTTCAATGGTGGTAGTTTGCAACTCAATCAAGATGCATGAATTCTTGAGTTTCTTGTTGTAGAGAGATAGGAAAAGCCAATTAAGAAAAGCCAGATTGTATAGCATGCATATTTACTAATTGACCAAAATGGGAAAAAAAATAAATAAATAAAAATAGAGGAGAAATATCATCTAGTCTACCAAGGTAACGGGCTCAAAATATAACATATAATGGTGACACTACTTTATTTAAAAGCCTCAACGAATAGACATCAACAGTTGTGTCTTCTTTTCAGTGTGGAACTCAACTTGTTTACACCCTCGCACCTACCTGTTCAGCAAAAAATTAAAAAACACTACTCAACCTAAAAATTTAAACGAATAAATTTGAGTTCAACTATATTATATTAATCATCCACGTATTGTCTTCTTTTCGACGTGGGATTCAGTTCTTTTACACCCTCACACTCAGTGGCAAAGTCAAAAATCAATATGAATGGAGGCCAACTCTTAAGGAAAAATGTCAATAAATTCTTTTTTTTTTTGCTACGTAATGTAAAAAAATATATTAGAATTAAAATATTGAAAAGTAAGGACTAAAAATATTAAAAAATATATTATATTGAAATACACCTACCGTACTATTTGTTGAGACTATTAAATGTACTAACATAACTCTCAAATACCTCCACTCCCATTTTCCAATTACTAAATCTGTAGATATAAACACACTTCCCTAGATCTTGATCATCTACTTTGCCTAAATAGATAACACCACAAAACAATACACATCCAACCACTCATATTCTTTGAACCATGACTCCAAAAAAGCCCTCATTCGTTTTCCATATTGTTTATTAGAAAATCATGCCCAAGCAGTTGACAAGGACATTTTATCAAATACTCCCTACGAACTTAATCCCTAATCCCAACATCATATTCTTCAATGAGTTTACGTAACCCTGAGTCAACAACAATATCATCCGACTAAATAAAACACGAGATCTTTTCGAACTAGTAGTTGTCTCAGAAATAGCAGTCACATTAGGAGTATTAGACAATCTCGTTAATTTTTTTTTTATCAAAAACGTATCCATTACCTAAACAAAACAAAACAAAATTTATTAATATAATTTCACAAGTTACAACCTAAGGTCATAATCACAATTTTACAACCTAGTCCTAATATTCACAATTTCAATATAATTTCAAAACTGTATATTAATAACATATCAATCGTTGTCTTCAATTCAATTAAAAAAATCAATTTATTGCATTGGTCCTGGGCCCGGTTGGACCCCCTCCCTCCGCCATTGCTCGCACCAGCATATTCAACCAAAAAACAAAGGAAGAAAGGAGTTGGTATAATCCAGTTTTCTACTTGGCAAGAAATATGACAACTCTTATATGACTTGATAACCAGAACGTCTGACTTGTCTTTATTTTCAATTAGTTATTTCAATCCCTTTCTCTTTTTACTCTCACGCGGAAGGGGAAAAGAAAAAATAGTTTAGGTGAAAGTTCCAGTAGAATACTTTTACATGAGGAAATCTTGAGTTCGATAAATATAAAATTGTCCCTTCGAACATAAAACTTCTAGATCTTCTTCTAACCAACAGGATGCGCTTCTGTCAGTATATTTTAAAGATATGGACCATATGGTGATGCACCCAATCCAATCAAATACCACAACGGTCTATTGTCACAGCAGTGAGTGTGATGATCAAGTCTTAAGAAAGCACCAAGCAAATCTTGCAAGCCTGTGATATTGAATTTCCTATCTGTGATTTTGCATTTTTCTTCATTAAATTACAACGATCGCACAAACCAATTTGAAACCCCTCTGAAAAGCAGGTGGATAAATGTTTAAGACGTCCAATGGAGTTCCAGGGGGTTATAAGCATAAAGCAGGGAAAGAAAATTAAAAGTCATGGTCATGTACTCGTCTTTGATTTTGTCTCCGGGGGACACAGAGGGTCCAGCGAGATAGTACCTTGAAGTTGCTTTGCGGACTTCTATGGGGCCGATCGTTATTATTTTTTTTTTTTTTTTGGGGCCGATAGTATTATTTTATTATTTTTTTTTTTGGGAGGGGGGTGGGGCGGGGGCGCGAGATATTTCTAATGGGTGGTGGTGCGAGATATTTCTAATCCTAGGTGGGCTGCGACAGCAGAACGGATAGACTCTGCTTTCTCCTGGATGCAGTTTTTGAATGAAGTAAAAAACACAAAATTTTAAAAAAAAAATAAATAAAACAAAATGACATCTTGATTAAATTCCGTTTTCAAGAAATTTTATTTATATATTTGTTTTAAAATTTCTTATCGTCTTAAAATTCATACACAAATATCAATACATTTTATACTATTTAATAATTTTTCACACAAATTCCAATACTTTTTAAAAATTATAATAAATCTTCCTCTCTATATTTTTTCACTTAATTTTAATAATTTTTTATTAAACAATTACATTAAATCGTCTCTTTCTATACTTTTTTATAAACTCTAATAAAAATTAAATATTTTTAAAATTTTTTACTAACCTTTACATAAATATTTATAATTATATCAAAATCATATAGTTTTCGAAAATGAATATGACCTAATGGCCGCGATTATGCCCAAAATGCATGAACTTCTTAAAAATCCTATAATTTTTTTATCAACTCAAGATGCATGCAGGAGAATAATGCTCCGAACAGGAAAAAATTTCACATCCCTGTCAGCTGTCGAGCTAGTACCCGGAAAAGTCAGCAATACATCGTGAATCGATAGTTACAGTTAAGTTAACTAAAGCTACAATTTGAGGATATGCGCCCAAATGCATGAACTTATTAAAAATGTGGCACTAACAAGTGCTCTGAAAATACCAAAAAAATTTTATCAACTCAAGATGCATGCAAGAGAATAATGCACCGAACAGGACAAAATTTCACATCCCTGTCGGCTGTCGAGCTATTACCCGGAAAAGGCAGCAAAAACAACGTGAATTGTTAGTTACAGTTAACTAAAGCTACAATTTGAAGACCAGTATTGGGATCAAGAAAAGCATCCACCGACTAACTATACATCACAAAATCACGCTCCAGTTGATGGAAACAGACAGAAAACCTTAATAGGCTAGGAGAAAAAGAGAAGGCCAGGAGAAGATTATATATTTCCTCTGACACGACATAAAATCAGAAGATGTTTCGAGGCATTACTGGCTAAAATTTAGCTGAAGAAACAAGCCTCGTTTCTTCTTTTTTGTGACCAGAGAAGCGAGTTTCGAAGACATTAGATATCCTTCCAAAAAGTCTGGATGCCTTTGATGATTTTCTTTCGTTGGAAAGATTTTTAGAGTCTCTAGAGACTTCAGTATCAGATCCGGAGCACTTGTGACCGTTATCACGCTTGACATCTCTTAAGCACCGGAGCAATTCCAACGCACTCGCCCGGCCCTTGTCATTACAATTGACAGATATGTCAAAAAGTGAAGGAATGACACCCTCAATATCCATGACCAACTGACAATACTGAACACTTTGAGAGCACAGTGAAAGGAGTACAGCCACTGCATTTTCTTGATCCTCGAGACTGGCAGACGCAAGTAGTTCAGCAACAGAGGCAATGCACCCATTTGTTTCCGCAACAGAAACCCTTGCCTCCTCTGTCCCGCATAAATTCTTCAATACCAGCACACAATATCCTGCGAGAGTGCTATCAACAAAGAAAGGAACCAATTTTGGGATGCATTCTGAAGGCAAAATGTGGGAGCAAATGTCACAATTTGAGGACAAATTGCACAGAATTTTGATAGCCCGTTCCTGGAAATCTCTGTTATGGGAGTCGAGCAACTCTAAGATGGAAGTCAAAGCACCAGATTCTGCTATGTTTGCTCTACAATAAGGGTGGACAGACGAATGTTCCAATATGTCTAGAGCTTCTTTTGTCATTTCTGAATTAAGAAGGGTGGCCAACAGACGAAATGCTTCTTTGCAGGAGTATGAGATCCCACTTCTGCATGAAGCAACACAAATGTGGATAGTATTGTACATGAACCCAAGTATAAAAGAATCAGCTTATAGTTAAAATTCAAAGAGAAATTAAGGACAAAGACCTGTAGAAGAAAGCAACAATACGTGATTCAAATTGTCAAATGTTATGCAATTCTATGGTGGAGGAAAAAAAAAATTAGTGCAGGGAACAAGCTAGGATCCTAATTGAACTCAAGCTACAGTAAATCATGTTGTGTGGACTGCTTATGATCTAATAGCAACTGTTTCACTAGGTATATTTAACAACATATTAATCACCTTAGATTAAAGATGCATCATGCGTGTGAACACAGGCCACAGTAATGATTAACCATATAAAAAAGGAGTATATACCTAATTTTGCTCACAAATGCCAACAACAACTGAGATCCAGCTTTTAGAGCTTTTACATCACCCCGGTCAAGTGCTTGCCTCAAAAACCCATCAAATGGTTCGACAATATTGACAGATGACATAGAGTGACAAGCTTCTTTCTTGTGATTCAGTTGTTTTTTGACAACTTCAATGACTTCACATTGAGATTCCCATTGAAGTTCGGCCAGCTTAGATAGAAACTCCAAATCTGTATCTTGTATATTTGCATAAGATTGACATTTTGGTTCCTCGTTAGTTGGCATGGAAATCAAGTTTATGCCATCTCCTATCTTAGGGTGTGATGATTTCAAAGTGTAACTACTGTATAAAGATCCAATTGTCACATTGCTGAGATCCACTGGAAGACACAGATCATTGACAGAACTGCCAAAGCTAGAAATGGAAGTGGAAGTAGTACCCCAAGAGTAAAGGACCTCAGGTAGCATAGTTGGGTCAGAAATGGTGATCCCATTCCTCATGCACCACTTTGATATCAAATCCTTCATGGCTGTGTTTGGTGTCAATGACTGATGGTCCAGTTTCATTTTAGTCTTTGGACATGTATCATTACCTTCATCAAACCACTTCTGTATGTACATCCTCTCAAATGTTTGTCCAGATGCAATTACAACAGGATCATACATCAATCTTGATGATATAGGACATATAAATTCCTCAGGGGGTATAGCTCTACTTGAGAAGTCAATCTGAGCCTCATGATGTCTGCATCCCGTACCCGATTCCACTTCAAAAGACTGGCTACAGAGAGAACCACTTCTGCTGTTCTCAAAAGCAAATGCTTCTTCATGCTGAACACACGGATTCCCTGATTGTTCCATCAGGATTAAGTTGCCGTCATGCTTCAGTAGATGCAAGAGTGATTTTAAAGTCTCCTTGTCCATTGGGTCACTGTAATCAACTTTATCAAGCATCTTCTCCATCAATTTTTTCTCTGTCCGGATATCATTTGGAGATGTGATATGACATGTTGAAGCAACCAATTGAAGAGTTTTAACATCTAAGGTTTCCATTGAGTCCCATAGAGTAGTGCCCTTCAGTAGAAATCTTCTGACAGCCTTACTGGCCTCTTCTTCAGAAAATTCCAGCATAAATTTTGCTCTACCAAGATCATCCATGATGTGAGTGATCTGTAAATGACATTTATGGCCCAGTAACTCTCATACACTAGAACTTTCAAAAGACATTGAATGTTTCATAGACCACAACACCATATAACTCAGGAACATATATTCATATATACATCCACTACCTCATCGTGTTTTTTTCATTGGTTTTTTTTTTTTTTTTTTTGGGGGGGGGGGGGGGGGGGGTTCTGAAAAAGGAAATTGCAAAAAGATAAAGCTCAAAGGATGTGCATTTGACCAACCTCTTCAGCCAACTCTAATGGAACCATCTCTTGAAGTTGGCCTAAACTTCTCACAAAAAGGTTCTTTGATCTTTGACATTCTGAGGCTATTACATCTCCTCTTACAGCCTGAAAGTAATTTGAAAGTTATGAGCTATGGATTTGGGTATAACTATAGAGATGTATCTGAAAAACACCACAGATTAGAAAGAAAGACTCGTTACTTCAAACCAATTTTGACACATCTACCTAACGTGAATCGGGGAACAAGCAGCCTAACTTACACATCTGACAATACTTCTAAAACAAAAAACCAATATAGAGAAGGAAGCATATTGAAATTCTAATCAATAGCAACTTTTCAGAACGTGTTTTACTGCAAGAAAGAGTTCCAAGTGGAAACAATGGAACATATGGTTTAGTAATGCAGAAAAAGCACTACTGACACAATCAATCAGCATAACCAGATTATCCTAGGAGGTTATTTTCACCAGCAACAACTTTTTCAATATTTCTTCTTGTCTCGAGTACAACAGCATAGACAAACTTCTTTAAATTACTCGTATTTATTAATTTTGCTAGGCAGCATGGACCAATTAGAAATTTCTATCCTCAAGATCAAAACGCTAGAGTTTGTTTCAATCATCTCAGTTTAATTTGTCAACGGTGATTAGAAGTTTGATAAAATGCAGCAGAAGTGTTCACATTAATGTACTCAGTTTATCCTTGATCACTGAAAAGATTACAAACCAAGTACAATTTACTAGAGCGTTTGCAGGACTTGAGAAATCGCTTGGCTGTCTCAATTGCAAGGTTTAACGACCCTAGTGCCTCTATTCCTGATGAGGATGGAGGGCGAGCCGCTTCTATTAATAGAAATACTCTTGATATCCGGTCAACCAATTTCTTCAGCACTGTGCACATTAAGAATGACACCTGCAATCATTGATAATGTCGACGATGTTATGCTTGGATTTGATATAACAGAATAGTTGACTAAAAGAAAAGAAAATATACAAAGACACAAGACGAGTTCAGATGTGAATTTCTTTCCATAAAATTCACTTGGAAACCTCAGCGCTTGCCAAATTTTTACCATTCTCAATTTTAATTTAAACTAGGCGTTTGAAGGAACAGCATTTCGGAGGCAAGTTTACCAATCGGTGAAAGAATAGGAAACACTGGTTTTACGTCCCTAGTTTCACTTCAACCACTGGGATCTCCTGACACTGTAAGGAAACACCAATTCTTCTTCCAAAAGGATTGAAAATTAGGTGTAACCCATCCGTATAATGTTTTTAGATCTATGTATAAAATTTGACCAGCAAACTAACCAAATCAAAAACGAGAAAAAGATAGCAACCTGATTATTCTACTGCACATGCAAACCAACATTTTCCAACCGAAGAGGAATAGAAGACCTTAAACCTTCATGATGACTGTACCTTAAAAACACTAGGATGTGGCAGTTTTTCCACAACTTCGGCAACATCAGACCCCATTCAAAAGAGGATTACTCTTAGATCTGCATGTTGAAAATGACAATGAAAAAGCATTACATTAAGTGTTTCTCACTATAAAATTTATCTAACGTAATGAAATAAATCAAGCTGCAATGTACATAAACATTCCACATGCAAAGCGACAATTTGAGTCATCTATAGAGGAACATTCAAATAGAAAGACCAGAGCTTCATACGTTGTTCGTAACAACCATCGTTTCTGAGTGCAATACAAAACAGTAACGTCAAAGTGTTAACTAAATGATTAAATTCACTTTTTCCCCTTCAGCTTAAAGGATGATTACTCTTACCATGTGCACATGCGGATAAATATGTATGGTCAACTAGAGTCGTCTGAAATATAACAAATTATTTCCTTCAGTTACAAGTGGAGATTTAAGCCATTGGAGATCGTAGAAATTAACCTATCCTTGGAAGAAGAAAAAAAAAGCTTCTAGTAATTAAACAAAGAACTAAAAAAAGTCCTCTTGCTAATAAGTTGAGTTGGACCTTGCCAAGTTCTGTGGAAACAAGTAACAATTGGAATACTCTATTCCCTTTTCGTAGGAAACAATTAGACTCTGAGAGCTTTCCTCGACGAAGGCAGCAATTGGACTACCAGATTCCCCGTACCGTCAAAATCAGAGCAGTTCAATTCTTAAGTCACAGGATTCCTCACAAATATACTCACCACTTCAGAGAAGAAAATTAGCGAGACAGCTCCCAAAATGTTTCAGAGCAGCGTCACCAGCCCTTAAACCACAACTACAAGAGCTCCTTCAACGTCTTGCATGTCCCAAAGACAGAGTTTTCAGAGTACCATCCGCGCGGCTCTCCGGAAGATAAAGCAAGAGAAAATCTGTAGGAGAACAGTACAAAAAGTGCATAATCTTCTCGCTCATGCCACCCCCAATCTCCTCATACCTGAGGTTCCCTTGTTGATAAGAGAACATACAAAACTACGTCACACAGCCAAAACCAAGAAGAAATAGATGCCCAGGAAGAGACTTTTACAAGGAAATCAGGAACAGAGCACCAATCCCAAGCGTCTCAGCTTCAAAGCAGAGGATAACCACAATACTGACTAGTACAATAATTGTCAGTAACAGCAATTGAGCTCATAGTCTATAAAAAGAAAAAAAGAAGCAATTGAGCTCGTAAAGGTGACAACTTTTTGATTCGAGGCAGAAATACCAAAAACAAAAAGGTGACAGTGTACCCCAAGTGTTTTCATGTCAAAAAAGATAAAGAAGGAAAAGCGTGAAAGTTTAAAACTTGGCCTCTGTAGATTACGTGGACGGAGACTCGAGAGGACCAAGACATATCCGAGCCGCCCGAACTTTCGTATTTTTGTTTTGTTTTTGTTCTAAACAAGCCCCTTTTGGTTTCTAAAGATCGAATGCCTCACATGTAATCGAGTACAAGCCATGTTGACTGCCCATCTAGCTTTCTATCGGATCCACTGTAAGTGGTTGTTTAGTAGGGACGAACATAACACGTTTCACTCAAGTAGTTAAGTTACATTCCATTCAACCACTGAATTGGATTGTAGCTTGTGAAACGGTGCTACTGCTAGTGTCTTGCAGTCAGTTCCTGCTTTTGATTGTTCCTGCTGCAGCGGGGGACTATGTTCCGGATAAAGTAATTAATTCCTTGATAAGTTTCTTTAACATTTGTTTAATATTCGTTTGTAATCTTGATAAGTTTCTTGATTTTGGCAGAAAACCAAAAGCAAACAGAACCTGAAAAAAGGGCTAGGGATCTGATGTCACATATGGTGACCCACTTGAAAGCCGACAGAAAGAAAAGACGGGGCTGGGGCCTCTGTAATGGATAAAAGCCCATCTCAGGCTCAGAGATAGAGCGTATCCAGCTCATATCAGGCATCTGAATTCTGATGTCACCCGTGGGGTAGCCTTAAAAGCCTACCAAAACAAAAGGCTGGGCTGAGGCAATAAAAAGCCCATTTCAACCTCGAATATATATTCTAATTTCTATATAGCTCACCTTAGGGACCCGGGGTTGTAACTGGAGCCTGGAAGTGGAGGAGATGTGTGTAATTTTATTTTATTTCTTCTATTTGTGAAGTGAACATACGAAGTTGGGTTTTTCTATTTCACATCTTTTTTTATTAAAAAAAAAAAATACTTGACTTTGGAGGTCTCTGGAATAATTAACCGATTCTATTAAATTCCAGTGGGTAATAATAATGCTCGATTCAGCGACACTTGTTATCTCAGGAGCTCCTTCGAATCGTCCACAAGTTTCCAACGCGACAAAGATGCTGAAATGTGCCTAAACGAAGGTCGACAACGTAGATGCGTGCCCGCATGCGTTGATTCTTGAGTTTCATATGTGCTTCTTCCCTGCTCAGGCTTAGGAAACAAACCACTTAGAGGCTGCAGATTCAAGTCTTTGCATAAAAGAAATGTTCTGGAGTCAATTGTTCTTGTCGTCAAGATTCCCCCAGAAAGTGATTCTTATGCTCTGATGCTGGCAAACGGGACAGGGTAAAAAATTATTAAGCTTCTGTTAAGTACTACCCCTGAGGGGGTTGAAAGTTCTCTGGTTTGCTAATACGTAAGCAAGAGGAATAGATTAAAAAAAACATATCTGGAGGTTGAATTTCTCTGTAGGATCGAACTAGGCATCTCTTCCACAATCAAAAGCTTTTCCACCCCAACTAAATTATACGTAGTAAACAATTTGGAATGGAATTAAAACGGTCACTACAAGCGTTTAAAAAGATCAAAGAAGGAATCAAATAGGGCATTACTTTCAAAGATGGGGATGGATGAAAACCAGGTGATAAGGATTCCGAATACCGTGAAGATTATGTACAGCAAGGTCCACTACCAGGTACAGATTCCCTGCCCATTTCTAAAAGTCCCTCTCAACCAATCATAGGACCTCCCCAGCCCCAACACTCCATATTCTATTCTTTTCCCAGTGCAGCACACTTAACAGCTCCTTTCACAACTAAATACTACCAAATTACAGTTTCCAGAAGAGTCTAAATCTTGGAGGTATTTGAATGGATTGTGTCCGGCCACCAGCTTCCGGCAAAATAATGAAAATTTGCAGAACGGTAACTAAAAACTGCACCTTTTAAGTGCTGCAAATGAATACATTTTGCTTAGGTAAAACTTATAATTGTGCGAGGTCACAAGACTCGCAACCCGTGGAGCAGATAACAACACGGGCTAAAGAGATCAGTGGAAGGCTCCTTTTCCCGTACTGCTTTGTTCCTTTTACTGCAGAAAGCAACTCCTGGATTCTAGCCGTCTATTTCTCTTTTCCTTCTAGGCTGGATTTCAGCAGTCTAACGCACATGAGAAATCCCACTTGCTAAAGGTCAGCCCATGGAGCCAAATAATTGCTTGGTAGGCGAATGAGGTTTGGGTATCTTCCTAGATATTATATCAAGTTGAAGAAATATACGTTATATACCAAGCAGCTATATGCTTTTTAGAAAGAAAATTAGTCCGTATCTTTCTTGGAATAATAGCAAGTAGTGGCAGAATCAAGAGCCACAATGTGTGTACCAAACAAAGTTTAAATTAAAAATGAAGAGCAAGATAAGAACCATCAACATGGAGATTGTCCAAGATTTTGAACTGCCCTATTAGAATTCACAGTACTAAGCTGAATGAATTCTATTGCCAGTACAAACCTCAGGGCATGCAGTAATTGCCCCCCAGCTCACCATAACTAGCTCCTTGACTTTCTTCTAACTTAGCCATCATGCGAAGTTCTGTCTAAACGGCAGAAAGCAGTGTACATTATGGTGGACAGATTGGATTTTACTGGATCTTTCTGCTGGTTTTAACTTTTAGCTTGTGCTCTGTTGCATTACCTTCTTAGGTTGTCCATCGCGGTCATTGATCTTTCCTTCCCCCAGTCTCAACCAAAACCACAGTGATATCCACCATTAATCAGATAAGTCGGTACTTCTAAATCTACTGACCCTTTATAGCTTTCTTCTACCAAATGATCTATTCCTATGAACGAAAAAGTACATGTACTATATATAAAGTAAATGGATGTCAAATTCAAAAGCAACCCCCACAAAAAAGCCAAAAAGAGAAAGAAAAAAAAGAAGATGGAGAAAGAGAGAGAGAGAGCGAGCGAGGGAACAGATAAATCCATGACACGGAGGTGAGTGAGACCAGTTGCCCCTTATCTAAGAGAAAGCTATCGCTGATTAGTATTTAATCTTGTTCTGATCGATTCTGTATTGGGGTGTACTAATGAAAGATAATCGTCGATAAACAAATTTTGACACCTCAGAATGATGGTAGAAATACCACAGGAGGCGTTGGTGCCATGTTACGTGAGAGAGTGATGTCTTTCGAAGCAGTAACTGGGAATGCTTCCACTCACCCACATGTGCACCCAGACAAAGTTCTATAAGCCGTATCCCACTGAGCCAGCTAGAACCATGATCCAATGCAAAGAAAAAAGGCCTAGAAATAGATTTTTTCTAGGTTCAGAAGTTGGATGCAAGTTTCATGATTATAAAGGTAATATTGCAAAAGGAATATCTCTCCAGTTAATAGGTGAGAAGGCAATGAGGACAAACTTTGTTCCCAGCGAGGAATTCTTCTGATTTGAGCTCCCTTTATCACTGTACAACTCGTTTTGGTTTGAATACAAGGGATTACACGTCTGCTCCAGCCTCTAGCTATTAACGTGTTACATCTGATCCTATTATCCACCGACTTTAGTTTCTAAAGTGAGCAACTTGCCACTGTAGTGAAGGAATATTGTCTGGTTAAATCTATAAGGGCCCATCCTTTATCACTGATTCTCCTCTTTCACTTGCCGTTCCTTGTCCTGCTCTCTCTCTCGTGGTTCCTGGGGAGAAGATCATCACTTTATTTTCTACCCTTTCCCTAGATATATTCCCCCCAAATGGAACCCCACCACTCCTTTTCCTCCTGCTTATAAGGAGCACATTTGGTCATCTCTTCCCCATACCATCACTCGACTTCGAGTCATCTTCCTCGACTGAAGCAAACATTCTTTGCCTTCTGTAGTTCCGCAGTTCTGGTGCAAAAAATATCTGCTAATGGCATCCAACTCTCTCTCGACTTCACGTGGCTCTGGCTCGTCTTGGACCACTCAGGAGAACAAAAAATTTGAGAAAGCCCTGGCTGTTTATGACAAGGACACCCCTGATCGTTGGCAGAAGGTTGCCAAAGCTGTGGGTGGAAAATCTGTAGAGGAGGTGAAGAGGCACTATGAGATCCTCATAGAGGATGTCAGGGACATTGAGTCCGACAGAGTTCCGTTTCCCAACTACAGGTCAAGTGGAAGTGGAAACAATCGCTAAGGCATTGAGTCTGACGCGCAGAGGTAATAACTACTTACTAGGTACTTTCTACCTCGTACGGGAGCCAAAAATTCGCTTTGCACTTAAAACAGTTTCCAAAACCGAAACTACGTTCCACATGCATCCGCTTTTCTCTTCAGTATCTTCGTATGCAATCCGTACACGCTTTATATAGGCAGAGATTAAAGGATTACGCTGTTTAATTAAGTTCCCCTTTTTAAGTAATGATCAATGACGGGAAAAGTAACGGGAAAGTTCTAGTTACTCAATACATGACAGCATGCATTATTCAAATTACGTTGTCCAGGATTCATTTTTCAGCTCCTTCCAGGTCCTTGAAACAAGAGCAAATCCCAGTGGATTTCTGCTCGATCATCGCGTTGTCCTTGGGAGTAATTCCTGCAGTAGGGCCAGGAAATAACCCTGGAAAGTGAAGGATGTTAACTCTGACTGCGGGGTCCATCAAGCTCTCTGACTGACCATAAGGCCAACATCCTGTTCACCTAACTGCTAATTTCCACTTTAATTTAATGAAAAAAAGCCAACGCCTGACCACACTCATGCAACTTCTTATCCTGTCCCTAAGCCAAAGAAAGGCCACATGAGATCTAATCCTACCACTTTTGGATAACATGTCAATGGCCCTATGGCTATAGCTCACTCCCAAGTTCAAACAATTGCCATGTGAGGTTCTCTTCCCTGATTTCGACGAGGACACTCGTTTAACCCAACACTTTTTCTTCTTCTTTTTTTCACGACTCATTTAACCCAACTCAATATTTTATTGTGCCTTTCCATTCCTCAGCTACTTTTTTTATTTCCCATGCCCAGTTGCCCGTTGTCTTCATTCAGAACCACTTCTTTCCATGCGATACTTTTGGCCGCATTAATGCTTCAATTGATAGCTTTTCTATTGTCGTCTGCATGTTTGTCCAACTTTACGATACGTATCGTATAACCTTTTTCGAACAACAATTGTTTTCCTTCAGTAACTGAAGCTAATTTTCATGATTTTTCTGCTTGGCAGGTCTTGTAGAAGTATCTGCGGACGTTCTTTCCTAATGAATTTCAGGCCTATCTTACAGCATATCATAAGGCAGAGTACTGTAATAACAGCATACTGCAGAAAAGTACCGAATTGTATCATGTTCCTGTTCCTCCCTGGTTGTGTTGTATTCCCCTCGCATACACACATTTTGTGTTTCTGTATCTGTCTGGTCCGCTTGTGCCACTCATTTAGTAGTGTTCTGGTTTTCTGTATGAAGCAAGTATTATTAAGGGTAATGAGATTTCCATTCCTTGGTGTGAAAAAAGTTATGTACCTTTACGAAACCGGCCATTAATTACCATGGATAAAGCAGAAAGGATAACTTGGAACGGAACTGAAAGTGTTCAAAGAACATTCTCGCGTATTTTTCTATTTGACGGAGGATTTCTTCACCTTAATCCTGGTAAAATGTCTGATATTTGTGAAACAAAAAGAGGTTTCCGTAATTTCTCATTTGCTTTTCTCGGATGATCTCCTAATCTTTACTCGGGCAACTAAAAAAGAGGTGGAGGTGTTGGGTGCATGTTTAGATAAATATATGCGTTGGGGATCAAAAGGTGAATGAGGCAAAATCATCAATCCATTTAGCAAGAATTTTCATGGCCAAGGTACTATTATGATCAGTGATATTCTCCACTTCCAACGGTTGCTAGTCAAAGTAAAGCATATTGGATTACCTTTACTGTTACCACGATCAAAGTCTAGTGTTCTAGAGGACTTGAAATCAAAGCTTTTCTTGAAAATAGCGGGTAGGAAATCCAAAGTATTGTCTCAAGCCGGTAGGACTACGATGATTCGAGCATTTGCTGCAATAATCCTTTCTTATTCGATGAGTTTTTTTCTCTCTGCCCTAACGTTGGTGTAAAGATGTGGATAGATCTTTTAAAAACTTCTGGTGGGGATTTAGTACTGAAAAGAGCCGAAATATTTCTCTGTTGGCTTGGTCAAATTTGTGCTTACCTAGATGTGTGGAGGTTTGGGTCTCCGAAAGATGCAGGAGGTAAATTCGGCCATGGTGTCTAAATTGGCTTGGAAGATTCTTACAAATGCAGATTATCATTAGGTAAAGGTCCTGCAAGGAAAATGTTTGAAGGGTAAAGACTTGTGGCAGGTTAGCAATAGAAGTGGTAGTTCTTGGGTTTGGAAAAGTATTTTCTCCAGGTAGGGCTGTTCAGTGCCACCGAAAAATTTCAGTACACCGGCACCGGCACCAGGTTGCCGGTACCCGGCTTCACTAGTGCCGGTGCTGGTTTGGGATTTTTGCATAAACCCGGGGAATCCTAGATCCTAGTCTACCCGACACCGGTTTCTGGAAACCGGGATTTTATTTTTTTTTTTTTTTTACTACAAAACGACGTAGTTTTCTTTAACCACCCCCCAACCCAATTTTATTGACACCATCACTCCCCCCCAACCAATTTCTATTTTCCCAAAGTTCCCCCCCTCCCCACCCATGGTCGTGCTCTCTCTCTCTCTCTCCCCCTACTTTCCCTCTCCTGCGCACAGGCGGCACAGCCCTTCGCTGACTGCCACGCCTTGCCAGCTGCCACTAACCTTCGCCGACCACGACTTCTTCCTCTTCTCCCCTCCTTCACGCATGAATTTCTTCTCATCTCTGCCATATCTCTCTCTCTCTCAAAGCTTGAGATTCATTTTGGTATGAAATTAAAAATCAATGGTTTGTTGATTTTATTTGTTATTGAAAGTATTGGGACATATATTATTGTTTAACTTGTTTTAATTTGTTCCCCCTTTGTTTGAAATTTCTAGGGTTTGAAATTCAATTTTGGGGTTTCATAGGGAAGAAAATAGGGCTGAGATTTCTACTTACTCTGCTGGTAATTCCTATCAAAACTCTTCTCTAAAGTGAAGATTTTTTATGCGATTTCTATTAGTTAAGTGAATGCTGGGATTTTTTTTTTATCTAGGTTTGATGAATTTGTGGACGGCTAGAATTTTTGAATGCATTTATATGTTTGTAAGTTTGTGTAATTTGTGAACTTGTAAATTAGTTTGTACGTTTGAATGCATTCATGTGTAACTTGTAAATTAGTTATTTTAATTTGTGAGCTTGTAATTTTTTGAATTTATGTGTAAGTTTTTTGTGAATTGTTGGAATTTTTTAATACATTTGTGATTTGTACGTTTGCTTAATTTGTAAACTTGTGCATTTTTTAATTTGAAATGCAAACAAATATGGTGCCCACATGTTTTTTCTGTCTTCAAGCCAAGATATTTTTTAATTCTTCCACCAGAAATCTTATAAAATGGCCGGTCTTTATATTCAAGTTGTCACTAATATGGTGGCATAGTTGGTACCGACCACTTATGGGATAAGATTTTATTAATATGTGATCAATAGACCAAAGGAAAAAAAAATACATTGGGCCAAGTACATAAAATGTTAAAAAAAAAAGGTCCAATATGAATGTAGGATAACCGGAAACCGCCACCGTTAAGGACCGATTTTTGCCCTTAACGTGTAAGTGTAGGTGACCGATATTTGAAAACCAACATATCCGTGTAGTTACCAGTTTTGGCCACCGGGGTTGAACAGCCCTATCTTCGCGTAAGGGATTTTCTTAATTCTGTAGCTTGTTACTTTTTGGGCAATGGTCAAGATGTTTTTGTTTGGAGCGACCCTTGGATTGTTTCAGTTCCTACCATCAAACCTCAACCTCGAGATGTAAATGTGCAACTAAATTTGAATCTGAAAGTAAGGGATTTAATGAACCTGAATATTAGTCAATGGGACCAGCAAAAAATCTATAGCCTTTTTAATGCCCAAACTAGTTTGGTTATTTTCAATATGCGACCAGCCATGAATGATCGAATAGACACTATATTTTAGACTCTAGATAGCTCTGAAAATTTCTTTGTCAAATCTATATATCAAGCTTTGGTAAGGCAGCGCATGTGTAACTTAAACCCACTGCCATTAGAAAGCTGGAAATATTTATGAAAATTAAAGGTACGTGATCGCCTAAAACTATTGTTGTGGAAGGTTGCTTGGGATATCCTTCCAACAAAATGCAAGGTGCATAATAGAATAGGGAAGAGTGGGAAAAATACAGATCCTCTGGTTTGTGAGTTATGTGGCGGCATGGAGGACTCCATTCACCATTTAATCTTCAAATGCATCTTTAGCCGAGTTATTTGGATAGAGTCCCCATGGGGTATAAACATGGATGTTTTTGGCCAATGCACGGTGACTGATTGGGTTCATAATATTCTCCACCCTCATAAAAATCTTGGCATCCCCTTTGAACATCAGCACCATTTTCAGCTCTATGTTGGAAATGCCATTGATATGATTTGGCTGAATAGAAATAAACAGGTTCATGAGGGCATCAAAATGGAGGTTTTGCAACTTGCTCGAAGGATTAGGAGGTTGAGTTGGGAACATTTGGTGGCCTGGGAAAAGAAGTTGCAGAATATTGGTCCAAGTGTTTGGAGAGCTCCTCCATGTGATGTGGTCAAAATAAATGTAGATGTTACTATTATAGATACCTTTGCAGTTACGGCTGCTGTTTTTTGTGATCATCATGGTGAAGTTCTTGATTGGAATGTGGATAAGTTACCAATAACCAATCCTTTGGAAGGTGAAGCTTTGGCAGCAAAAAAAGGTCTTTAAGCAGCATGCAGAAATGGGTTCTCCAGCATCATTCTATAAGGGGATTCTCTCAAAGTCATTCAAGCAATCAAGGCTTACCCAAAAGAAAGTGGAATGGAGAATTCATGAGGATATTGGTGATATCTATAGCCTACTCCTCAAATTTCAGCAATCGAAGCTCTCTCATGTACCTAGAGATGCGAACTTAGTAGCGCATCAATTAGCTCGTTGGGTTGCCTCAAAATTGAGTTTTGGAGGCACTCCCCGCAATTCTGAGCATGTCTCTCTCTTATCTTGGTTGTTTTTTTTAGGCTGACTCACCTTGAGGATCTTTTGTTCTTTGTTGTTTTTCTTTTGTTTTTACATAGCGTTTGGTTATAAAATTTTAGTAAAATTTTGTTAAAATTTTATGTTGGTGTTAAAAAAGATGTGTATTAAATTAGTGAATGTGTTATAAAAGAAAAAGTAAAATTTGAAAGTGTGTTCGATAAAAATAAAATTTTGTTAAAATTATAATAACCAAAAAGCTTAATGTTAAGTAAAAAAAAGTTGATGCGGGGATCTAATTGCTGACCTCATACTTTCTGGACTCTTCAAAAGCATACGACAAAGATGGGCAGGGAATCTTGATTCTGAAATTGTCACGGTGGAGGAATTTGAGCAGATAAGACACGAATAATAGATTTTTTTAGATCCTACCAAAAAAATAATAATAGAGTTTTCTGGAAAACGAGGACCAAGAAATTGATAGTACAAACCAGCAACGACAAAAGAAGAAGGCTAAGCAGTTGCATTAGAAGTAGACGATGAGAAAGCATATGAAAGACAAGAAACAGAAATCGGAGGTGATGAAAAACCATGACTGCATGACAGACCCCACTGGTATATACATTGATCTTATTTTAAAAGATTATTGTGAATTTCTACGTTATTTTTCACAAAAAAATAATTTGTTAAAACAATCACCTCAAGCCTTGTTGGTCCATGATCTGTTCTGATTCCAAAGGAAAGACCATCAGTCAACAACTAGAAAGAATAATATATAAATGGAAAAATTAATATCAGTCGCCCATTTTGCTTTGGAGAAAGAATACAAAATAAACAAAACAAAAAGCTAAAAGAATGGAAAGAAAAGAAATCCTTAGCTAGACAATGGCAACTGTGGCCCGTTGCGTCATTACGAATTCAAATGCAGCCAAACAATCCCTTAGCTAAAGGACCCCAACACGGTGGCCCACTTAAGATTGTCCGCCACGCAGGCCGTCCCTTCTGGTGAGCCCCGTTTTTAATATGTTTGTTCCGTTTAAACCCTAGCTATGAAGCACAAGGGTTTATGGCTCGCGCCAGGCACTAAACCCTTTCAGCATTTCTCAGGTACCCTTCACAAGTGAAGTAAAGATTCATTTATTTTATTTTGAAAGCAAGAAGGAAAATCTGATCAGAGCTCGTATTCTGAGTCTCATGGCTGCCTCGAGATTATCCTCCTGCGTAGCACTGGCCGCGGCGGCCGCGTCCTTGCCCACGGTCTCTAACCGTGCTTATGCCGACGGTCCCTTTCGTTTCTATCCTTTCTCTTCGTCTTCTTCTTCGTCTGCTCAGGGGGAGCAGACCTCTAATCCGAAGTCGGAGGGCGAAGATTCCAAGGGTTCGGGTTTCGATCCAGAGTCGTTGGAACGGGGTGCTAAAGCTCTTCGTGAAATCAATAGCTCCCCACACTCTAAACAGGTTTTGTTTTGTATTTCTTCATTGAATTTTCTTTGTAATTTGTTTGGTAGCTGAGAAAAGATGGGAGGGGAAAAGAAAAGAGGTTTTAACCAATAGGAGTTGTGTCCTGGGACTACGTCTATGCGCCGTGGAATTGGGGGAGAAAAGATCGATCTTTTTTTTGTTTAAATTTTGCATGATCTGGGACCCGAGAAAAAGAAGCTGCTTTTAGCAGCTCATAAGAGTTACTGTTTACGGGAACTGAAAATTTAATCCATCAAAATTCATTCCGATTATCTAGCTCACTTTAAGTATAATTCTTTGGCTTTAAATTTGGCGTTTTACTGTTTCGTCAGGTTTTTCAAGTAATGAGAAAGCAAGAAGATACTCGTCTCGCAGAGTTGGCTGCTGAGAAGATTCATTTTGAAGCAATTCAAGCTCAACATGATATTGTGAGTGGTTATGCATGTCATTCACACCATTCATTTTGGTTATGCGATGTAGTTTCAGAGCATACAGCCCATCAATCTTTTTGGCAATCTGATTTAAGCATATATGTGTAAAGCAGGCCAAGGCTGTATTTTATTTAAGAAAGCTGAGGTCCTTCGCATACGACCTATACTGATCAAATAATGCTTGTTTTCCAAATTACATAATCCTCAGAAATCTGCTTACAAACTCTGTTATTGCATCTCTCTACAGTTGTGAGGCACAATTTATAGCCCATTTCTGTTTGTACAACCAGAGAGTGATTCCTTTTTGTAATAAAATTGGTTGTTATTTTCATTATGTACTTTGCATCTACGGTAAGTTTATTGTACATGTAGAAGTAGATATTCTAAAGCTTGTACCTTTTAGCTCTGAACTTTTTAGGAATACAGAATGTGTATTCTCATTGTAAAAACCTGCATGTCAGATCAATCTTAGTAGAGAATCATTGTGTTATCCCCGCATCCACTGTAACTTGGTACTTGTACTTTTATTTTCACTGGCAGGAAAGGCAGCGGAAATTGCATGAAGAGCAAAGAGATCTAATACAGCAACAAGCACAGGCAAAGGCACAGATGTTGCGATATGACGATGAACTGGCTAGAAAAAGAATACAGGTGCTGAGGGTGAAATAAATTATACAGTTCTTTAAATCTTTCAAATATAGAAGGCATAAAACCTATAACTATGGCCTGTCAATTAGTGGGTGGAGCTTGAGAAAAACCCTCCCACTTGTGTTGTGCTGTGTGTGTGTTTGTGTTTCCTGGCGAATCTGCCATTGGCTGCTGTAGCTTAAACCTACATTTCCCCTTCCCCGTCTGTGACCACACCAAATCTTCATTTCTGCTTGGAACCTTGTTCAAGTCAGTGGATGTCTGCGCCATTCTGGCATGCATTATTCTTGTGTGTCGAAAGTTAGGACAAAACATAAGTAGGCTTTCTTTGTAACTCCTAATTATACCTTCTCTCTCTCTTTCTTTCCACCCAGGTGGAGGTGGTATCTGTTCACTTTAAATATTAAATAAGTGTTTTCCCATCTAACATGTCAGTTATATTCTGTTTTGCACTGTTTGCAGACAGATCATGAAGTTCAGAGGAAACATAATGTCGAATTAGTTAGGATGCAGGAGGAGTCCTCTACAAGGAAAGAACAAGCAAGACGAGCTACTGAGGAACAGATCCAAGCTCAGCAGCGCCAAACTGAGAAAGAGAGAGCTGAAATAGAAAGGGAAACCATCATAGTTAAGGCCATGGCTGAGGCTGAAGGTCGAGCCCATGAAGCAAAACTGACTGAGGAACATAACAAGAGAATGCTTATAGAACGAATTAATGGTGAAAGAGAGAAATGGCTTGCTGCAATCAATACAACTTTTAGTCATATTGAAGGTATGCACTATTAAAAAGCATGTATTCGTATTCATGTCAGGATTGCATCTCTTGTGCTTCATTCCATACTCCTTGATCAATTGCATCTCATGGCCATTTTGAGCCGTGCTTGTTAAGTTCATATGAATTCACTGAAAGTGAACGTAAGTAAAAATGACTTTGTTGTTCTTTTTACTGTGTTCTATTTGCAGCATGAGTGGTGTTGGCTTGCAAAGTTACATACATGACTGAAAACAGATGAAGATGTGTGATACACACCTCACATATACTGAATTTTTTGCCACTTTTAATATTTCCAATCTGCTTCGACAAATTTTTATTGTTATGGCAGTGATGGTAAAGGAAGGTGTAAGAATCTTTTGGTTTCTGTTGCTGCAAAACAACCTAGTTTCACAGTGCTTAGAAAATGTGCCATTTTTTTTTGCATTGGCGCTTTGCTCTCCTCTTATTTTTCATGGTATGGCTCTGATGGACTTTGCTGTTCATTCCAAACTGAAATAGAAAAGGCAGAAGAATATTTTTCGTTCCCTATCTCCTAGAAACACTTGTTTTGCATAGCCCTTTCCTCCTGTGTTTATTTTAGTAATAGGTTCTATTGGGGCTTCTCCATTTATTTTTCTATACTTTTATTGGTTCTTAAAACTTATTTATTGTAGTTTAGGAGATGAGATGCAATACAGTAAATTGGTCTAACTTCATATGCTTTTGCATCTCTCGTGCATCTAATTGTTGGTTGTACATTTATTTCTGTTTGATCAGAAATTACAACCATTTATTAACTCTAACCTGCAGGGGGTTTTCGGGTCCTTCTGACCGATAGGAGCAAGTTGATTATGACTGTCGGAGGAGCCACTGCATTAGCTGCTGGAGTTTATACAACCAGGTTTGTATGCTGGTATTCTTATTGCATTAAATTTTGGTCATGTTACTTAGCATATATAGATCTTTTTTCTGGTGGCCGGTGTTTCTCTGTTTTGTTCGTCTTTTATTGTGGTTATTGCTTGGTCCATCCATGATTGAAGATCTTCCTAGAAATCTTACGGGCTTCTTACTTATCGAATAAGTAAGTAAATAAATCTTGCAAGAGTCTTTATCATGATGCATCGACAAGTGCCAGAATTTGACTTGAAAAGATGTTGCATGTGGATACAATTTGGGTGTACCTAAACAACATGTGTTTGTGACTAGGCATGCAGGAATATGGGAACAATGCTACTATTGGCAATGTCCACCATCCTTTACCCCACTACCTCTGCTCCTTCCCTCCCCCAGCCACTTACCACCACTACCCAGCTCCAAACACTACACCACCACCACTTCATTGCAACCTTTCATAACATTTCGTTCACCACTATCATTTTTTCATGGGAGTCATCAAGTGTGCCCTGTCCACCCATTTGATAGAATAGGTGAAGTGCAAAATGTTAGATTTAGCAATTACTCTGACGTGAAGAAGCCATCTGAAGGGAATCCTTGTCCATGGAATAACTTAATTAATCTTTTAGGTCCATGTTTTACGATTTTTATACCTCAAGTGGAGAAGCCATCTGATTCTATTTGATGATCTTTGGTGTGTTTACAGAGAAGGAGCTAGAGTTATGTGGGGATATGTTAATCGGATTCTGGGCCAACCATCGCTTATTCGAGAATCATCCATGGCAAGATTTCCGGGGTCAGAATTGATCTCTAAAGCAAAAAATAAAGTTTTGAGATATAGTACATCAGCAGGGGCAGCAGGGGATGTGGGAAGCAAAAACGGTCTCAGCAATATTGTTCTCCATCCTTCATTACAAAGAAGAATAGAGCATCTTGCTCGAGCTACGGCAAACACCAAGACTCATCAGGCACCTTTTCGTAATATGATGTTTTACGGGCCGCCTGGCACTGGTAAAACTTTGGTTGCGAGGGAGATAGCTCGGAAATCGGTATGCTCTGAACTTAGGACTTCATACATTTCTGTTCTCATTTATTGATGCTTCCTGACTTAGGTGCCTTTGTGGACTTTTATTAGTCCATAAAGTATGTTTTACTTATCAAAAAACAAAAATTAGTCCATAAAGTATGTCTGTACTCCATAGATGTATTTTGTGAGGCTGGAAGCTATATGATTAGGATATAATCAGATAAACTGGAGTTAACGACTAGGAGCCTTGAAAGTTTATTGATGTGTAAGCTGTTGTTGCTTTTTTTGTGCTGTTCTAGAATTGAATTACTTAATACAGGTTTCAAAACAACATTTGACTAATTGATAAAGGTGACTAATTATGTTATAGAAGGCAACAATGACATTCAAACTGCACTAGATTTGGTGGCATCTTCTCCTTTGTTAAGAAGCAGTGACCGGACTCTTTCATATTATATTATTTTCTGAACTTATCCAAGATAATTGAGGTGTTAATAAGGGACGGCTTTAGAAGTTGATAACAATTTATTTTCTTGTTGCTCCAATTGACCTTTGAGTCTTTCCATACAGGGTTTGGATTATGCAATGATGACGGGAGGAGATGTTGTGCCCCTGGGTGCACAGGCTGTTACCAAAATTCATCAGATATTTGACTGGGCTAAAAAATCAAATAAAGGTTTACTGCTTTTTATTGATGAGGCAGATGCTTTCTTGTGCGAGTAAGATTTTTGCTCTCTTTCTTTTGTTTTGAAGGTTAAAGCTGCTCTCTACTGTTTATTATTTTATCTCTTTCTTAGGTTTTCACACTTTTCTTTCTTTTATTTTCCCAAATTTTGAGATGCTTGACTCTTATTTTTCACGATGTTACAGTTACAGAATATTGTTGGTAGTCCGAGATTCTCATTGTTGTTATATTATGTGTCTATCATCTATGGTCAATTTTACTCTGACACTGTATGGCAGCACCTGAGAATGTCTTCATAGACTATTTACACTAATTATAACTTGTGTGGAAAAGCCAGCCCTGCCATTACTTGTTCTGTTAGGTGCTGTTAATTAGAAATTCTAGTTTATTCGAAATATGTTCCAATAAAGATCTTTATTGGGAAATAGTTTGGTTTGGACCCATTTATTATGTGCCAATGTATATACCCCACTGGTTATTTCTGTGCTCTAGGGAAATATGGTGGAGTTTCTTCTAGCAGCAAATTTAGTAATAATGCTATTGATCCGATGCAGGCGAAACAGTAAACATATGAGTGAAGCTCAGCGAAGTGCTCTAAATGCATTGCTCTTCCGAACCGGAGATCAGTCTAGAGACATAGTGCTCGTTCTTGCCACAAACAGGCCTGGTGATCTTGACGGAGCTGTTACTGACCGCATTGATGAAGTGATCGAGTTTCCCCTTCCGGGAGAGGAAGAACGTTTAAAACTGCTGAAGCTCTACTTGCACAAGTACCTTTCTGGTGAAGGGGACAACACGTCTACGTGGGGTAATTTGTTCATTAAAAAGCCGCAAAAGATAAGTATAAAAGACGTATCTGATGACGTGATCCGAGAGGCTGCCCAGAAAACGGAAGGGTTCTCTGGTCGTGAGATAGCAAAACTAATGGCCAGTGTCCAAGCGGCTGTTTATGCACGCCCGGACTGCGTGTTGGATACCGAGCTGTTTAAGGAAATTGTAGAATACAAGGTTGAGGAGCATCACCAGCGGATAAAACTAGCAGCTGAAGGCGGTCTACCAGGCTACCAGCTTAGCTAGGGAACACGCACCTGAGACCTCACTTGCAGAGAGTAGAGAAGCTGGCTGATTTTTCAAAGCCTAAATATTGAAAAAGCTTTTGCTTTTTTTTTTTTTTGATAAATGTTTTCCGTTCTTCATGTATGGGAATGTGTGCCATTCTTGTTTTCTTTCTGGGGTCGATAAATCATTCTGCCCTTCCCTCGAATCTCCTTTTCCCGACAATGTTTTAGGAATAAAATCTAATCATGCGGGGGAATGAGTTACAATTTTCTGGGACCCGCATAGTGAGTGCTCTGCTCTAACCTAGGATTTGTGGTGCTTAAGACAACATAAGACGTTGGCAACTTCCGTAATAATCTGTAACCAGACACATTCTTTCCCTGGCATATGTGGTTCATTTTATTAAGGTTGAACTTTTCCCCCTTTTTTTTCTTATATTTCTGTTTTGTTAAGGTTGAACTTTCCTGCTTTGAAGCCGAGTTTTTTGACCGAAGGAAGAGCTTACCGATTCTATCCAACAGCTCTAGTGGGCCCCGTGTGCCGATCCGGACCAAAGGACTCTTTCCTTTTAACAAAGAACCACCACTTTTGGTGGGGCAGAAGACTGGTAAATGCGCGAAAGACCAAACGGGACGTGCCCGAACTCAACTAACACGTGGCGCAAAGAACATTACTCTTCTTCTCATAACCGTCTCAAATAACTGCCACGTTATACCCAGCGTGTCACGTAAGGACCCTCCTGAAAACCAACGGTCTCTGATCCGATTTTCACACAGAAAGGAAGTGACTTTTGTTTTGGATCTTGAACTCTCTCTCTGGTCTAATATTTATTGTATGGATCTCAATTTCGGTTGCCAGTTTTTACACTTATAAGTCTTCGTTGTGAGATAGGGCAAGATGGCAAAGAGAAGGGTGTGGCTGTTGGTGTTGTGCGTAGCGATGTGGGTGGGGATGTGTTTGTGCTTGGGCCAAACCGCCATGGACGACGCGAGGGAGAGGATGAATGAGGTGGCGGGGAACTCTAAGGTGAAAGCGGAGGAGGCCAAGCATGGCGCTGCCGAGGCCATGCACGAAGCCAAGGACAATACCGACTCCTGGAGTGAATGGATTTATCAGAAGTTCAGCGAGTATCCCCTTGTGCTCCTTCTCAATTTCCTGAACCTATTGCATGCTTGTTTATTAAAATCTTTTTCTTTCGACAAATAATGCATATATATCATATATCAGCATCATCTATTTTCTGGCGAAAAAAAAAAAAAAAAAAAGAGAACAAAAAGCTAGAAAAACCAAAGTGCTAGACTGCTAGTCATTTATGAGCAGTGATCATCTGCTAGGTATAGGCTACAACGCTTATTCAACACGTGCATTTATGAGCAACTGTTATTTTTCCCCCCTCCTGAATCTAATTTAGGAATCTGTGGAAAGATTAAATAATTATCTTATTACGCGGCACAATATGCCTTTAGGAACATTGGATCGTTTCCTTCATGTTTTCAGTTCTCAGCTTATCGTGTTGAAACCGCAATATTTGACTTGCCTTTCTCTGTTTTTTTTTTTGGGCGGGTGGGGGGTGTTGGGTTTGGCATAAAACAAGACGGGAGAGATCAGGACTAGAAGCAACGAGACACATTATTGCTTCTGTCTTGTTTCTGCGAATGATAAAATACTGTAGGTGAAAAACAAAAAATGTAATGACGTGTAATCGAAAGGCTAGCTAGAAAAAATCAGTGGGCTGAATTGCACACTAATTAAGGCAACCCATTGCTCGCTTGCTTGGTTTTTAAAACGTTTATGTAGCAAATAAAGATCTTAGCCAAAAAAAAACTTTTGGCAACGTTGATTCTATGATATTCAAAGGTTATTGATATATGTCCAACAATGCGTTAGGGGATATGGAATCGGACAGGATACTGCGAAAGGGGCAGCCCAGCATCTGATGAATAAAGCTGGGGATGCTGCATCGAAGGCCACAAAGACAATCGATTCTGCAGCATCTGGTATTGGCTCTTGCCATCATCGTTTTCCATTTAAGTTAGTAGTAATTTCTTCTTTTTAAATCTTGTTCTCTCCTCCCAGATGTGTTGAAGTATGCTTCTCAGAAGACTGTGATCGCAGCCGACACAGCTGATGGAATGGCTGGTGATGCAGAGAACTTGGCGTCTGAGAAAACTATAAAGATGGTTATGGATCAGGCTGGTGATGCCCAAGAGACAATGGCAGGAGTGATGACATACGGAAAAGAAAAAGGTGCTGATGCTTACAACGATGCTGGCGTGATACTGAACATGGCTACAGAAAAGGCCTCCAACGAGGCTCGTGATGCTCAGGAGAAGATGGCAGGAGCAGTGGGGTATGCAAAAGATAAAGCAACCAATGCCAATGAGGGAGCTAAACAGAAAATAAACGTGGTTTCAAATGTGGCTTCAGAGAAGGCTAATGATGCCAAAGAGGCAATGGCAGGAGCGATGGGACATGGAAGAGATAAAGTGGCGAATGCCTATGATGAAGCTAAGCTGAAAACAAATGTGGCGTCAAATATGGCCTCTGATGAGGCCCATGATGCCAAAGAGTTGATGGCAGGAACAATGGGATATGTTAAAGATAAAGCGGCCAATGCCTATGACAATGCTCAGCATCAGGTGGAGGACTCTTACAGGTCAGCCAAGGAGACCATGACCGAGCAGGCCAAGACTAATTATGAGGCTGCCAAGGAGAAGGCTTCGCAGTCCGCAGGTGATCTGGGGGCTAAGATGAGGGATAATAGAGCAGAGCTATGAAGCAGATGATCACTTTAATATAGCATCTTATCTTCGTGAAAGCCATCTGTGAGTTTATGTTTCTTGTTTTAAATATTGTTCCTTTTGCTCCGATAATATAGTAACTATATGATATGTAGGATAATGCAATTTGTACGAGAGGCACTTATTTTCTTCCAATTTGAAAAAAATTGAGATTCGAATACGAGTTTTAGTCTATCTGGGTAGATGGAGGACATAGTTTTCCAATTTTCTTCCAGTTTGTCCCTGTTCTCAATTTGGGTAGATGGGGGACATAGTTTTAGACTATCTTACTGTACAGGCACGGCAAGCTGCACCTGCACTCTTGGTATGCTTGCTTGCCTAAACCAAGATGTCTATATGTCTGGCATGTGGGCAGCTGAGATAAATTAGTATCCCGAAATATGTAGGCACCACAATTATAAGTATACTACCTCATGAAAATGTCACCGATCCCGCTGGACGTGGAGAAATTTGATTTGTTCTATTGACCATTATATTAATATATATTAAATGCATCTCAGTGATTTTACACGTTAGGGAAAAACAGTATCCAACTCGATCGTGGAATGTCTGTGGACCTATAGTGTAGCTGAAATCACTAGAGATCTAATTGATAGTGTGGTAGCTGGTACCATAATTATCATTTATTTCTGGATGGATGGATACTGATCAAGTACTAAAGGTTCAAACCAACTAATTATAAGGGCATGCGGTTTTATTCAAGGAGAGAAGAGCTGAAGGGACAGCAACATGATTTAATTTTTCTGTTGTTTTTCTAGAATCCCATTCAGGCATATAGATGGGTTCAAACCTCCCGTCTGTTTTTTTTTTAATCATAATGTTGCCCCGTCATTTCCTGTTGGGAGTCCTGTCCTCTTTGCATTTGCCCTAACACGGAGACAAATGTGGAAGGTTATTTCTCTTTGTGAGACGGTATACATGGTCTTAATTACCTATGGAATATCCTCCGTTATTGTGTTGCTAATTAACCAGTGGAGGAACTTTATCTCTTTAATCTATCCAGTTACTTTCTGTTAATATTTTTTGTACGTGAATAATCCAGTTATATATAACGCTATACCGGGGATAAAACATTATCCAACTGTCTCATCGCATGTTGTCTAATATTTTTTACATTAAATGGGGATAGAAAAAATGGGTTTAACTTTTGAAACTTTCTTAGGCTTTATGCTTGTTTCTTTTAGCTTTCTTGAAAAGGATTCACAAATTCATATGTAAACAAATGCATATGAAAAGGGCTCGACTTCCAGGCAGGTCAGAAATTTTACCCAGAATCTAGCTATAACTCCCAACTCTATTTTTTAGGACCATAATCTTCCAGTTAATTAAATTTCCAATTATGCGACTCGGCCTCCAGCTTGTTGTCTGGCTTGTCCAGCAGAACAGAATTCGATTCATACAGGAACTTTTGTCTGATAATTGGCAGAAGTGATTTTTCTGTCTCCATGTCACCATGTGCAACGAAGACAGGAAATTTATCTGGTTTTGATACTGAACGACAACGTCCTGCCATGGACTATGGAGGAGGGTTGTAGAGTCAATTTCTTGAACGAGGTAGAAGAAAAGACGGCCGAGATTTGTGAATGCCTGTTTCTTAGTTTTAGAGACCTTAGCGCCCGAGGCACCTGTAATCCTGTTCGCTTAGAAGAAAATGAAATTATAAGGAAACCTGCCGTGGTTACAGGAAACATTCTATTTTGCATGAAGAGAATCACCTTTGGAAGTTGAATCATTCAAATTTTGGATGAAACATCCGCATTTCAGAAATATATAGAACATAAACTCAACTATATTTTCATCAAGAACATGAAAAGCCGAGGATGCAACATTTTTCCCACAGAAAAATAATAGACAAAGTTTTAGAGATGTTCTTGGGAGACTAATTATTATTCTAGAATAACCAAAGCAGAAGATTACAGACTAACTGAGGTTTACAGCCTCTCATAGAATTGCACAAAATATATATAGCACTGAAGTGAGTGAGTAATCTATCTTGTATTGCTGTCCACATCCAATCAAATTCACTGAATATAGGCATGCCGCCTTTAATAGTGATGTCGAGGGTTTGAGGAATTTGTGATTTGCCTTACATTTGCTTCTTCTTCATGGCTTGTTTATTGTTGTGCATCCACACCTTAAAAACTTGCCTCTTTACACCGACCACTGAACAGAACTGCTGCACTTCTTGCTCATCATGCTTCTGGATTCTCCACCCCAACTTCTCAGCAAACTCCATCATCTTTTCTTTCTGCTCCTGAGTAAATCTCGTCCTAAACCTCTTCTTGGATTGCGGTGTTTTTGCTGAAGTTTGCATACAAATATTAGACCGAAACATATTGAGATCTTCGCTCGACGACTCCGCTGGCCCTCCACCACCTCCACCAAAGGCCATCATCATCGGCGCATTAGGCCCTGCTGATAGACTTTTAGATAGACCATGTGATAAGTTTGGGTGCTGATGATAAACATGAGGCTGGGGAGGAAGCGGAGGATGATGTCGAGGGGGTACTATTTCTCTTTGGCCGTTGTTTATGATGGGGTTGGTGTAGTATGAGTTGGAAACGCGTTGAGACTCACCCTCGACTTCTTTCCGATGAAAATTCCGGTGGCATTCACAAGCGGCACATTTTAAGCCCTCTGGGGTGCCTTCCTCTCCGCTTGGCATGAATTCTCCGCAGCCATCCACAACGTGGCCTCCCGCGGTGGCCGCATGATTCTTCAAACATTCTCTGTATCTAATCTTAGGCACCGCAGCTCTAATAGTAGAAGTAGTTGGTTGTGCTTGTGGGGGAAGTGATCTTACTGTAGATGCGCTAGTACTGATCGGTGTGATTGTTGCACCTGAGGCTCCGACTGGATTTGCGACTGGATCTGGTTGTTGGTCTGGATCTCTTCTGGGTTTGTTTGTGTTCTGATGTGGATGTGGACCTGTATGTTGAGGAGGAGGATAAAGACGATGCTGGTCTAGGGTTTGAGGTGGATTGACGATTGAGTTACCGTCAACAGTTTGATCCCTTCCTCTTTCACCGACAGTTGTAGAAGCCACAGCAGGAGAAGATAGCTGGGCTGAAGACTCTCTAATGGATGGATTATAGCTCAAGGTGCTCGGCAGCCCTACTTCCTTATCTTGGCCTCCCAGTTCCATTAAATCTGATTCCTGGTACAAAATCCAGATCTCAGTACTCTCACTTTCTATTTTACAAATAATAGTCAACCTTCTTAAACCATCTTCATTTTTTCCTATGATTTTCTGTTAATCATGGATCTTCCTCTGTTCTTCTCAACCCTAATACATCCTATTTAATCCAAGAACAAAACTTAATCAAACAAATAATCACTACCAAACCCAAGATTATTCTTTTTCTTTCTTATTGTGATATTGACCTTTTGGGTGCTAAACCCACTACCACATCTCCCGTATGTCTAATTTCTACCTTATTTCCAAAGACGTAAGCAAGTGACTGAGCAGTAATTGACCATTCAAATCGATGGATTTGAAAGCAAGAGAATCTCGGACAACCCAAGAAACGAAGTAAAAAGTAATGAAGAAGATCTTATTGAGACGAAACTCAGATGGCATGGGACCCGCCAAGAGCTTAAATAGAACTTGCCCTGTTAATCAGACTGTTTAATCAAAGAAAGGAAGCTGAATTGCATCAGCAGAAATGCCTGGAAGCGGACTGTAGGAAAGCCGGTTTTGAAATTTGATCAAGGATCGATGATACCTTCAACCTTAAGGTCAGATCGTCAGAAAAAAGTAAATGTGACAAGAAGTCTGTTTTTCAAGTGAAAAAATAAAAGACGGAAGGAAAAAGGGAGAAGGTTTGTGTTTCCTACCACCCATCCAATCTAAATAAAAGGAACATGTAGGTTATTCTGTACTCAAACGGAAGTTATATTACTATCCTCAGACTGTAGTCTCGCAGAACAGCCGACAGGGTCATGTTAGTCCTCTCCCACAGCCTGCACCCTCGTCCAGTTTCTAATAATTGCCCTTGCCCTTCTGCAGACTCTTTCTGAAACCCTAAGACCCAACACCTCCCCAAATGAATGTTGTTTTATGTGCAGGACAGCATGAGAGAGAGAGAGAGAGAGGTGTCTCTGACTTGACGTATAGCCTGCTTGCTTTGCCTGGAATCTTCCTGCAACCTCAAAATCCTAGATTAACTCGTTTCTTTAGACGCAAAAACCCCATTAGAGTCTTCCTCAAAGAAGACCTAGAGCCGGTTTAGCAAAAAGTAATCGGAGAGAGAAGCTGTATATACGTAATACGTGTGTGCGAAACAGTGAGAGTAAAGACTTTTTTGTTCTTTTTCTTGCAATCTTCGGGGGTTGTGGCCACTAAAGTAAGAGAATGCTGGTCCACAGTACAGCGCTTGTCCATTTAGTGTGTGTCAGATTCTCTCTCGCTTTGGTAAGAATTTATTTTTTTAGTTTTTCTTTCTCTCTCTCTCCTCGAGGCTGGTGGTCGTGTTTATGCGCCAGCTGCAATTTCTGCAACTCCAGTATTTCCCTAGCTAGTGACCCTTCCCAAGAATTACATATTTTTCCCCTTCCCATCACGCTCTTTATTTCCTGCTGTGCGTACTTTTAAATTGTCCCGAGATAGCATGCATATTAAAAAAAAAAAAAAAAAAAGGGAAGATAATCGTCACGAAATATTTCGGTATCGATTATCGAAGAAGATAACCATTACTATGAAATAGCATTTGAAAGACTTCTAGAAAAAAAAATAGTATTTAAAAGACACGTAATTTCCATTTCGTATCAGTTAAAATAATAATAAAATAATGATCTCTACATCCTAGAGATCTATGAATCAAATTCTTCTATTTTCAAAATCAATTGCGCTCTACTTGCATTTGTCAGGAAAAAGACAAAAAAAAAATTTGTTAAATTTATCGGAGCCCTAGCCGCGCGCACTATTATATTTCCGGGTTTAAATTTCTAAGGAATTAATTAATCATTAAACTGCAGGAGGAAAAGAGACCTACGAAAGCAATACTCCATTCCCATCTTTCCCAACTAATGCATGCACAATTAAGCAATTGGAAGTTGCTTAGAAAAAAAAAATTAAAAGGGCGTTCGTTTGTCAATATTTTTCAAAATTTTTATTTTATTAAAATTTATAAAAATTAAAATATAAAAATTAAAAAATTAAAAATTAAAAAATTTATTTGTTTTGCTGAAAAATTTCGTACCGAAATTTTTTAGAAAAATAACACCACCTAGCAATTGGTGGGATTCTGAAGACGTGGCCATAGCCCAGCCAAGTACCTCTAGCTGAGGCTTTCTTCATGTGTTTTTTTGCCATATTTTTCTAACCCCTGTCGTCTGCAGCCATTGATGACTGTTACTGCCAATTTCGTACTCCACGAGAAGTCAAGGCTTTCCTGGAACTGCCACGGGATCGACCGCACAGTGTCTTTTTCTTATTTCTGATCGAAGAGGAAAAATTGTATATATTGGTATTCTGATTCTCTATTTATTGTAATCCGAAGAGAGAGATTTACAGTGCATTCGGCTTTAAAAATTGAGTAAAATTTTATGTTGGTATTGAAATGGGTAAATATATGATAAAAGTAAAAGTAAAAGTAAACTTTTAAAATATGTTTTCTGAAGCTGGGGACACCAAAACATCAGCCGGGTGTCAAAGATGTCAACCTTCTCCTCCTAGGTTTATTAAAATAAATTCTGATTGTGCCATTCGAGAGGAATTTTCTATGGTAGCAACTTTGCTTCATAATAATCTTGGGCGAGCAGTGGGAGCTTGTGTGCAGAAAGTGGGGCCTAGTCATCCTTTGGTTGGGGAGGCAATAGCAGCTCAGACGGGAGTTGAAAAAGCCAAGAATTGTGGTTGGGGGCGAGTAGTTCTGGAATGTGATTCTTCAGAAGTGGTGCAGGCTGTAAATTGTTTTCCTCTCATAACAGATTGGAGAATCAGAAATGTTGTTTGTAATATCCATCATCTTTTAAGTGATATACAAGAGTGGAGGGCCGTACATGTTCATCGTGGTGCAAATTCGGTTGCGTACCTTTTGGGTCGTTGGGCCACCTCAAAGATTTCTCTTGGAGGCTCCCCGTTTTCATTGAGCATTTTTTGGATTTGTTTTGGTTGTATGAAAGGATTGATCCCCTTGATTTGTTTCTTTCTTTTTGTGTTTCCTATTTTTTGTTCCTGGTATAAATAAAGTTGTTGTTTTGCAACCAAAAAAAAAAAAATTTAAGTGTTTTTTATAAAAGAAAAATTTTAGTAAAATTTTGGCTAAAATTGTGAAAACAAACATGTTGTAAATAAGTGGATCTTGCGCTATTTAATGTTGTTCATATAAATTTTCAGACAATATAAGTCATACCATAAAATTTACCTATTACATTTATATTTCTTTAAATTACATTAAATAATTCAGACAATAAATTGCAGCTCATCCATTCCCAAGTTAGTACTCATATATTGGAGTCAATTTTTTATGTCTCAAGCAGTACTATTGTTTTCCGTTGTGCAATAAATAATCCTCGTGCTGTTGTATCATTGTTTCAACCTTCGAGCATATATGAATACGGTCTTGCTAGTTTAGACTCGGGGAGTCGTCCGATTTTGACCGAGGACTTTACTCTGAAAAATTGTATAGACGATTACTTTTCTCTTTTCTTGCCATACTGACAACGAAGAAACAAAAATCTAAATGGTTCTCTCATGTGAATGGGACCCATATTAAATATTCCTTTTGAAGCATTTTTTGTGTCACTTTTTTTTTTTCCAAAGATAATAATAGGCACCACATGTCAAAAGAGAGAGATGCCCGTGGCCATGGGGTATTTTCACTGTAACTGGCAAAAAGAGCTCAAATCTTGTAGATTTCGAGCCTTCTTTTTCTGTATCCTAGTGGGTCTTTTGAATTCAGACCAGTCAATGAGCTGCGGGGAATGCGCGATATCTAACAAGTGAAAGATCCAATGTACGTGCTTAGAAAAAAAGAAAAAGAAAAAGAAAGATCCAATGTACGAGAATGATCCCCAGTCTATTACGCTGCTTTCTGAAGATGTACGCAATTGTAAGGAGTTTTGACTGAGATATGTTCTATAGGCTCTCGAGGTAGATCCAAAAAGTCTTCTGAATTTGAAACCAAAGGACGAGTTTGAAGGTTATTAATAAATATCGGCTTGTAATTTAAAAGTCCGTGTTGGAACCCATCCGATCTAATGAACATGTATTTTTGGGCTTCCTAAGGTTGCGGGTCCCCACTCTACATGATCTACGACATAGACCCATACCACTAAAAACTTATGCCAGTGTCGGACGGGGAAGACATAAGGGTTGGGCCTGCTTCCACCAGAATCAGGACAAGCAAATCTAATTGCGATTACGAGCTCGTCAGTCGTCCGTCACATCACATACTGCACGCGGATACGTGGGATGCTATTGGTTGAGTCCGCATTATTGATGCAACTGGGAATCTTTCTTCTTCTTTCTCTTAACAAAAGGAAGAAGGAGAAGAAAAAGAAAACGATGCTGAACCACTTATTGTGAGTCGTGACTTGCCCCTTGCAGCTCACTTTCTAGTTTCAGGTCGTCTGCGCGTTTGGTTTTTCATCTAATGAAGAAATGGGTCACACTTTCACTTTCTTAAAGCATGTCATTTCTCCCTATTTTTTACATCAAATCAAACTTGTTGATTTTCTTCTTTCAGTCAGTGTATTGCCTACTTGAACACCGCAAGTCTTTTGTTAGACTTAAATGCTTTTTAATTAAAATTTGTTCAGAGATATTCTGTTCATAGAGTGACCTTTTACTGTGCCCTGCTTCCAATTCCACACGTGCATCCCAAAAGTCTTTTTCCACTTTTAGCTCATGCATTCTACGCGTCCCTTCCAAATCCACGATCGAGCCAGCTCAAAACGGAAAGCTGAATGAACAAGGCCAAGTATAATCGATCTTACTGATCCAGGAAATGTGCGCAGTGGATCTACTCTATGACATGTTACTCCACACAGTTGAAAAGACAAAGATTTTCTTCCATAAATGCTTTGAAAAAAACTAGTCAGGTCATTTTCAAGTTCCTTCTGAGACTCTTGAGTAAAGCCATGTTTTTTGCCACAAGAATTTTTTTACTTCGGTAATTTTGGCATGTTGGGTGTTCGCAGATAAGACTTAAAGAGTATCGTCGTAATTCTACGGACGGCTCATTCTGATTCAGAATGGTGACAAGGGAGTTACGTAACGCAGCGTCACCTATAAATATAATGATTTATTGCTGAATGCTGCGTACCCTTTGTTTGTTGTTTTGTCTCTCTAAGCTACTGCTGTTTTGGCTAATGTCATTACAGTCATTTGTCCCGTCCCTGCGTAGGACAATTTCATAGCACGTTTTCTTTGGGGCTAATAAATAGTGGGCGTCCCAACTCTCTCTGACTATTCATAGAGGAGAAGATCATGGGAAAATGCTCCAATGTTCCCTCTGAAATCAAGTGGAGAGACGACTGTGGAAAAAAAGAAGTTGAAAGGACCCATTAGGATATTAAAATTTACTTACAATTCCCATTTATCCACGAATAATTTGGGTTCACATATTCTGATCTGATTGACCATAGATATAATAGTTGCATATGCACTCTTATTAAAAAGAAATAAAAAATAAAAGAAAGAGGCTCCAAGATATGGTGTCAGCGACTCAGCTTATTAGGGGTAGAGAGATGGACAAGATCGAGTCAACAGAACGTCTGAGAACGAGGCAGTTCCCTGTGCCGACGGACATTTCTTTTCGGGAGGAGACATTTAGCTTCAGTCTTCAATTTCTCGTCCACCTTCATTTACTCTCGCCTCTCCAACTGTGTAGTTAATTTGTTAGGTTCTTCTACTTCAAATGTCCTCGAATCGCGTTATGCATAATTGAGAAAACTCGAATTTGGATCCTCGCACAAATTAGTGATCACATCGTCACTAAGCAAATTGGGCTGTTGGGTCGACATAAGCGATATATTGAAAATAACACATGCTGGCCCCAACTTCAGATGCACTGTTTTTTTTTTTTTCTCCGGAAACAACTATATATATATATATATAATTTTTTTTTTTTCTGCGTAATCCTGGAAACAACTCATGCATTAAAAACTACGAAACAGAGTACGAGTCACAAAGCGAAATGGAAAACGGCAAACAAGCGACATCAATAAAACCAGAAAGCTTAGAGCGGGCTGCCCACCGGGCGAGTAAATGGGCCCTACTGGTTCAAGCGTCTAGGCACTCAATGGGTAGACCAAGACGCTTGCCCCTAAAGTTCCAAGCACAGGGCCCTGATCAAGTCCTCTGTTTTTCCAGCAAGGCAATTGCGAAGAGTTAGACACATCCTCGCGGAGAAGTTTGGAGTCAGATTCAAAACTCGTTCGATGGGTTCATTTTTGCTTCCATACGTTTCTTAACCCAACCTTCTTTTACCCACAAACCAAATTCCGAAAACAAAAGATAGCAGTGATGGCGATATGCTTGTTTTACCCACTGATGCTGCTAGTGCTGCATGACAGTTCTCCCTCATGCTTGCGCGTCTACAGAAAACGGATTGTGACAGATCGAGCCACACATTGTATATACAGACTTTATCACATCTAGCCAGATGATCAGAAGCATTAGTCATGTCTTTGCCAACTTGGACATGGCCAGAATGGAACTAGAAATGATGCCTCATTTGCTACGTTTTGGCCAACAAAATAGAAGCAAAAATCGAACTTTGTACCATGTCAAGTAAGAAACAGCAATTTCAATTCCTTAGACGAACATATCAAAGAAGATGTTGGTAGAATTAACGTATCCAAAACACAGAGCCACCCGGGGCCATACATTGTCATCTCCTAAATTTTTTTGGGATAGTAGAGAACCATCTTGCAACACATAGTCCTCACCGTTATGCCACAGCCAATGTGGTCTATTACGCTTGCTGCTGCTTTGGTAGACTAACATCCACCGTCGTCCGCCGCTGCTGCTGCTGGTACCTTCGATGTAGAAGTTACCCCTTTGGCTTCCATAAACCTCCACATATACCACGACCCAACTGTCCTATAAGGCTTCCACTTGTCACATATCTCCTCCATCTCCAACGGCCGTGGCAATTCCTTTAGTCCACACAAAAGCTGCACGCCCTTCCTCACGCCCAGATCGCCCACCGGTAGAACATCCGGTCTATGCAGCGAGAATATCATGAACATGTGCACCGACCAAGGACCAATTCCCTTGACTAGAGTCAGCTTCGTGAGAAGGGACTCATCGTCCATTTCGGGAATCAAAGCGTCCGATAAAGCCCCACTCTTGTACTTGTCAGCTAAGTCGTGCAGGTAGCTGGCTTTCCGACCTGAGACTCCGATTTCTCGGAGTTGACTGGGGTTGAGGCCGAGCACGCTGTCGGGACCAACCTCGGCCTCGCCGCCGCAAAGCGAGACAAATCGGTTGTAGATTGCTTTGGCAGCGTTGGTCGCGAGTTGCTGGAAAAGGATACTTTTGGCTAAGGCCAAGAATGGTGGGTGGGTAGAATCGAAAGCCGGAGGCCGATACGAGTTGATAAGTGCAGTAAGGAGAGGATCTGAGTTGCGTAGGTGGGTAAGAGCAGTATCGATCTCGCCTTCAAATGTCAACGGCTTCAGGATAACCGGCAAGAGGATAGGGTCTTGAGAAGGGTTTGATTTGACCAGTGTCTGTGGGGGTTTTCTGTCGTCGGATGACAGCTTTCGGATTTTCCGTGATCGGAACGGGATTTTGGAGGAGGATGATAGGTTTTTGGAAATGTCAGTGCGGGTGGACACGGGACGATCGGGTGATTGGGGTTGTGTAGTCGGTTCAGGGGCAGTTCGAGGGTTGCCAAGCTGAGAAGACTGGTAACGAGTCTGCATTCGCTTTTGCTTACCCATTGCTACAGAGAGAGGCGGGATGATACTTGGGGTATTAGTAAGCGGAATTAATGTTGAATCCCTAATAACCAGGGTATTAACAAGTTCTTTAGCCCTCAGCCTCATACCCTCAGCAGCACCCAAATTTGATTATTTTGAACCCCCGTGTTGACTGAACATCCATGTTTAATTGGTGGGATGAAGAGGAGCCTATCCATGTTTCTCATTGTTTATGTGAAAAAGAAAGAAGGTGAGCTATGCTCTTACGTCATAGGTTAATTGCAGTCTCAAAAATAGAAATTAACATTAAGCAAGATTTAAGTTTAAATGACCAGGTCGGTTGTGCGTATGTCGTCTGAAATTTTTATTGAACGACGGACCCAAATAATAATCTTTATTTCATTTTATTTTGACCTAAAAGGCCCAATCACGGTACCATTCAAAAGAGTGGCCTTAAAAATTTTTGACCCAATAAAATACTAATACAAAATTCTCTATTTTCATCTTATTATCACTTTTCATTTTAAATAAATATAAAAAATACATTCAAATTATTTATTTCTTCACTTTTTCAAACTCCAATACTTCAAAAATTTTACCACTCCAAAATTTTAACAATTAAAGACCACCAAATATAATTTTTTAAATATAAATTCAAATAAAGTGGACTCATTCAAATCAATTCTCTCTTCACTTTTTCACCAACTCCAACACTCCAAAATTCTATAAATTATAAATCTATTCCGAACTTAAGTTGGATTGTTTAAAAAATTTTAGCTCTAATTGTAACCAATTCCGCTATATCGGATTGGAATTGGCTGGGAATAATTTCAAAATCATTTTGCACAGCTAGAACAGAATCTCCCAGGAATTCATTAACTTCGGTGACTCGTGCATTGTTTCTTTCTTTTCTTTTTAAGGAAAATACACTTTTCACCCATAAATTATCAGGTCTATAACACATTGCACCCTTTAACTATCAATGTTAAACACGTTTCACCCTAATTTACTCACACATTGCACTATTCAACTACTAATGTTATACACTTTACACCATTCTTCTGACAATAATACCCTTAAAATTTAATGAATTGACAATAATATCTTAAATATATTCAAAGCGGGTCAAAGATATTATCGTCATTTTAGTTTAAAATTTTGATAAGGGTATAATGTATTTAAGATTAGTAGTTAAAAATTATAATGTCTAAAATATAGTAATTTATGATGCAAAATATAAAACTTAGGGTAATATGTGATTTCTTTGTTTTTTTCGTGAGCGACTCTTGCATTGTTTCAACCTCCTAAAGCTATTGCAGCGGAAGACAGAAAAATGTGGATAAGACAGCGGATCAAACATCCCAATGCTCCCATTACAATTTTTCAACCACTAAACAAATTCACTTTTTGCCTAATTTTTTGTTAAAAACAATTGACAATTGAACATATAAAATTTCAGAGAGGGCGTTTGGTCTAGTGGTATGATTCTCGCTTTGGGTACGATAGGTCCCGAGTTTGATTCTCGGAATGCCCCTTTTTCTTTCCAAAAAAATGAAGAACGTTTAAATTTTCAAAAAATTAACATAAATTTAATAACTTTTCACAAACACTACAATATATTAAAAAAAAAATTCTATCAAATTTTTCGTGATCATATTTTTTTATTAAAAAAATTATATCAATTTATCCATCTTTTTATAATTCTAATTAACCCACGCATCTAATCTACTTTTTTTTTTCTAGGTTACTTATGTAATCTACTTAAATATTCACGTAAATGTCAATTTTTAACTTGTTTTTGCAACAGAACATAATATATATCTATCTATATATATTATATAGAAGCGACACGTGTACGCCCATATGTTTCTTTGGCACGTGTCCTTCCTCTCGTAATACATCCATCCATCTTCAACAGCTCTCCCGACCTCCCCCCACAACCACAATATGCATAATTTCACGACCCAAGCATTCGATAATTCTTGATCGCTGTCCTTTCTCTTTGTCATTTCGATAATTCTTGATCGCTGTCTTTTCTCTATTGCATTTCGATAAATACATACAGCTCAAAGGTTTGCGAGCACTCGTAGTCCTTGAAGCCGAGAGCGATCAACTGAAAGGGTAGAACCGTAGAAGAGCCTCAGGCCATGAGTTCAAGGGATGAATCCGAGGACCTCAAGAAGCCGTTCCTCCATACGGGGAGCTGGTATCGAATGGGCTCGAGGCAGTCCAGCATCATGGGCTCCTCCGCCCAGGTCATTCGCGACGGTTCCATCTCCGTCGTGCTCTGCGTCCTCATCGTCGCGCTGGGCCCCATCCAATTCGGATTCACCGTAATCTCACTGTTCTTTTCTCACATTCATCTTAATCACGTTGCCCTTTGCACAGCTATTCGCTCATTTATGTTCGTTTTTTTTTTTTTTTTAATTTTCGCAAATATATAGTGTGGGTATTCTTCTCCTACGCAAGCTCAAATTATCGAGGACCTGAATCTTTCAGTCTCAGAGGTGTGATTTTTTACTTCGAGCTAGTCTGCTATTAATACACTTTGAAATTTGCGCCTCTTGAGTAACATTATTTATTTGGAAAACAGTTCTCTGTATTTGGTTCTTTATCAAATGTGGGTGCCATGGTTGGGGCAATTGCGAGTGGTCAAATTGCAGAATACATTGGGCGGAAAGGGGTATTATGGTTTCATCGAATTTATTTCTTTTATTCACATTATTGCTTACGGAGACGAAAAAGAAAAAAGAAAAATAACTCAGAGCTTTTCACTTTTTCAACATTTATTTGATTATTGCAAGCTGTTCCCAGAATGATCCGAATGCTGCTTTGTTTTGCTGAATCTGCAGTCTCTTATGATTGCCGCAATTCCGAATATTATTGGATGGCTTGCAATATCATTTGCCAAAGTGAGCTGTGATTAATTTAGGTTGTTCTTTGTATTTGCTTTATGTGAAAGCTTTTCAAACTGCAATTAGTTTTTGCTGCTTTTGTAGGATTCCTCGTTTTTATACATGGGAAGGTTGTTGGAAGGATTTGGTGTTGGCATTATATCTTACACGGTAACATTGACGTATGAAGCATTCCACTCCTTATATCCTTAACCTGTTAATGGCATTAATTTGTGATGACATTAAGTTTAGGTACCCGTATATATAGCTGAGATTTCACCTCAAAACATGAGGGGATGCCTTGGATCTGTTAATCAGGTAGCTTATATAATCCTGCCTCTTATCTCTGTTTCTTCTAGTCACTTCTGTTAGCAATATTCAAATATTCAAGTGTTTACATCTGCTAAGTGAATCAGTTTATGCACTTTTATAGCTCGCAGTGACCATCGGGATAATGCTTGCTTATCTTTTGGGGCTCTTTGTCAACTGGAGAGTGCTTGCAATTTTAGGTAATACCTTTGGATGCCATGTTTTACTGCTTTTCCTCGGTTGGGAGAAAATTGTTGAGTGCTATTTGGCCAGTGAAATTCTCAATAACCTTTTGAGCAAATGAAAGAATACCACGGAAGTAATTTATCGTCATTCCACAGAGAGTTTACCTGTTAAAAAGGCAAATAGCTATCAGATTCTTAAAGCAACAGTCTCATCACAAATTCATTCATGAAAAAGTTTCTGGCTCAAATTTTACAGTGGTCATAAGTGAGGTTAATTACCAGTGCTGAATGTTGATCAATGCAGAGATCCAATTAAGGCATCATTAAAAATTGGTTGCAGGAATTTTGCCATGTATAATCTTGATGCCTGGCTTGTTTTTCATACCAGAATCTCCTCGATGGCTGGTAAGATAATACGAAAGACATTGTATTGATTGGAATGATATCATCTTAGCTTTGCTGATTTTCTCCTGTGGATATCTTCCTTTTCCGTTTTCCTTTTGGGTGATGATGTCAGGCCAAAATGGGGATGGCAGAAGATTTTGAAGCCTCATTACAAGTTCTACGAGGTTTTGATACTGACATTTCAATCGAAGTGAATGAAATCAAGGTATTATGTTCTACCTGCCAACTTCTTGGACTTGGACCAAGTTCATGTCAGCTAGGCACTAAGTATAGCAAGTTCTACACTATAATGCTCTTGATGATAAGCTTATTGCACGGGTACATCCTCTGTCTCTATACTTAGCATTACCATCGTTTATTGTTGGTGGAATTTAAACAGAGATCCGTAGCATCAACAAGCAAAAGAGCTACAATCCGGTTTTCAGATCTCAAGAGGAAGAGAAATTGGTATCCTTTAATGGTAGAAAGGTTTTTTTAGAAATTATTTTTTTTATCAGTTTTTGGAATGTGGTTTTCTACTTGCTTGAAGCTTTAGAATGAGCCTTTGATAGGTTACTACTGTATGCTGCAGATAGGAATCGGATTACTTGTGCTCCAGCAACTCAGTGGTATCAACGGTGTTTTATTCTATTCAAGTACCATCTTCGAAAGTGCCGGTTAGACCAACATCTGTTGCTTTTCCTATGTTTTCTTAAAGCTTTAAAGGTTGACGCATACAAAATGTCAAATAAGCATTTTCTATGAGTGAGGATAGGAACACATTTCTTCTCTTTTGGAGGTTGCCTAAAATTTGCTTAATGCTTCCACAATAAATGGAGATTCATGTGCAACGATTTCCTATCTCAAGTCTCTGAATTGCATACCCAGTTTTCCCTCTCACACTTCGGCACTCTCATCCAATCTAAATGCATCCACAGTAGATCAATGATTGAGATTTGATCAAGGTTTTCCTTACTATATTTGTGACTGCAATATTGCCTGTTGTTTGTGTTCTGCTCTTTGCTTTATTGGTTTAATTAGCTGCCATGTTTATTATCAGGGATTTCATCCAGTAACGTTGCTACTTTTGGTCTGGGAGCTATTCAGGTAATATATGACCTGATAGGTACATTTTTTTATGCTGCTTTTAGATGCCCACACATCCTAAGAAAAAGTTCCTATAAGGGTTATTTAAATTGGCCTGTTATTTTCATAGGTTATTGCTACTGGGATCACTACTTGGTTGGTGGACAAAGCTGGCCGCAGGCTCCTCCTTGTTGTGTGTGGGAAGAATTTTTTTTTTTTCTCCTTTGTGGGTTTGGGTCATTTGTGTACATGTACTAAGGAAAATTACATAGCGAACAAAATCTGAAATCAATTGCACAGGTATCATCAACTGGAATGACTCTTAGCCTCCTCCTTGTTGCAATTGCATTTTACCTGGAGGTAAGAGATCTTTTAAAATGTTATATGTGGAATATTGCTCATTTAGATCCTTAGTTACAAATCAGGAATGATAATTGCCTATCATGTTGAATTGCATCTTGATGCTTTCTTTCCCTCTTGTTCTTCACCAATACCAGGACATGGTGTCAGAAGACTCTCAGTTATATAGCATCTTTGGTATACTGTCACTTGTGGGGCTTGTGGTATCATTTCTCGTATACATAGTTCTGTAGTTTGTACATCTTTATTTAAAGGGTTTCTTGAGTTAACCAACTTTTCCTATCTAGGCGTTTGTTATTACTTTCTCTCTGGGACTTGGACCTATTCCTTGGCTTATAATGTCTGAGGTATGAACTAGCAACTCATTTTATTTATGTTATAATTACACACACATATTTTGTATGCATTTTGTCGTGTCTGGTACATAAGGTCTAAACAATCTGATGAAGTACTTTCAGTTGTGCTGATGATAACTACTCCTAGTCTGATGTTAGACTGGCTAACTTCCATCAACGTTGTGTCGAAAGTTGCTAAGAACTTTCAAGAAAATCCCAATACAAGTTTGCAGGCATACCACCTATTCTGCATGGAACTCGAAAACTTTCCTTTCTTCTTAAATAGATTTTTCTGTGTGTAGATCATTGGCTACTAAATTATGTGTACAAGTTTTGGCATAGTATAGTGGATATTGACTACTAAATTATGGGTAAGAGTTTTGGCATAGGATAATAGATAAATTAAGTCGATTTCGATAGCTGATTTTATTGACAACAATACTATGCTTGCCTCTTGGTATTTGATACTAGGATCTCACTTGTATTCTCAAAAATTTCATTGACCTTTCTTCTTAGAGTTGGGCACTCAGAATGCTGTAGTTCCTGCACATATGGGCTATGATTAAGCAGTTGGTGTCAGGATGGTTCTGCATGTATAGAAGTCTTGAAGTTCCAGCGTTGTAGTAGGTCCTATAAAGGGTGATTCATGATGATCCTGATGATGTTGGGCTATTTGTTGAACTTATTATCTGTAGCTTATACCATAGGCTCATGCAATTTCAATGTTTAACTTTTCTGCACTGCCAGAAGCAAAGAAAAGAAAAAAAAGTTTGGCCCAATATCTTGAAATACTCTACTTTTTTTCACCAAATTGCACATTTCAGATCCTTCCCCCGAATATTAAAAGCCTTGCTGGGAGTATAGCAACATTGGCAAATTGGCTGACGTCCTGGGCGATCACAATGACTGCAAACTTACTCTTGAGTTGGAACAGCGGAGGTATACATCCATGTCCGCATATGTGTGTGTGTGTGTGTGTCTGCGTGCGTGCCTTGTGGTCTAGCTGATGTAGTTCCTTCATTCTTTCAGCTACCTTCACAATTTACACCTTGGTCGCTGCTTTTACTGTTGTCTTTGTGGCACTTTGGGTTCCTGAAACTAAAGGGAGAACTCTCGAAGAGATTCAGGGGTCACTTAGATGAACTCGTTTCCTGAAGCTTATATCATACATAAATCTGGTTCGGAAGTGAATTTCATGCACGAGGCATCACGTAGAGGTTGAGTTGTTCAGATTATACCTTGTTAATTTGCTTCATTACCTGCTTGTGTAGTATTATATGTATAGGCTATGGCATCTAGTCTCTCCATTACAGTTGCTTTGTGTATATTGTATATAAGCGAGAAGTTAATAAAAGTGCAATTTCATTCAAATCCTTAGAACTATATGAGCCTCGCCTATTAGATGATACGCAACAGATGTTCATTTTAACTTCTCACTGACCAGTGCCACAGATTACAAATGACGGGAGCATAATTAGATAGTATCATTTCTGGTTTTCTTCTGCGTGCAAGGAGGCAAGGAACTGCTTCAGACACCTATTGTAAACACAAGGTCGTTCCAGGTGAACCAAGTGACCTGCCTTCTTTATGCCTTGGAGGGATGCATTTTCTCCTATTTGCCTGTAACCACATTATTCCAAATGTAGACGTAAGTAAAGATTAGAATTTCGTCTATAGGTTGGACCACAGTTCTATTTGGGGGATTTTTTTTTTAGATAAGTGCATTTTAGGGATCACCACTACTAAAAAAAAACAAAATTCTCTTTTTCCCCTATTATCAAACCTACCCTTTCATGTTTTGGGCCAGTTCCAGGTTGAAAATCTGATCGTTCTCACCCCACAGCAGATGTATTCTCTGCATAGACAAATATAGAAAGAAATGGGCAGATTGTGAGTAGATGATAGATACGACGACAGTGGATCTACGAAAGAATGCGGATTACCTGTGGGAACTTGGGAACTGTGTCCTCCTTATTGCTGACGAGTAAAGCTTCTAGGAGTTCACCTCTCTCCTTCCTGTTGGTGAACATCACCTGTAATTGTTCTTGGACACCAGTTAGAGCCATCCGTGTGAAAGAATTACAAGTAGGCTAATCTCCGTTGAAACGGTGCGTTACTAATACTCAAATAAAGATGGCGAAAGTCACGAGATTTTTGCTTTAGAAACCTCACGAGAGAATGCTAACTAATTACGTAATTACGACAGAGAAAGAACTAGACGTATGCACAAGTTGAAATTTAGAGACTCGGAGATGCTATTAATTCTCATGGATGTCTAATGAGAGGGGAGGAAGAGAGGAGTTTTGAAGGGTCTACGTTATCCAAATCCAAAACATTGGGAAAATCCTGCCATAGCAAAAGAGTTACGAAAGAACATGAAAAAGAAAGAACTAGACGTTACAACATGAAAAGAGAGACTAGTTTTCCAAGGTTAATTAATGTCTGCTGCTCTTGCCTGCCTTGTTTTGGTTTTTTTTTTTGCTAAGCGGATCGGTTACATCATTTGGCTAATAAGGTGGCACTACGTATACACCACAATGCTTCGGGGGCTTGTCACTTGCCCATACGGTAGGTAGGATGTTAGTTGACTGATTGTCTAGCTAACGCCATTTAATGTCTAATTCAGGGACCAAGAATCGTGGTACAACGAATTTATTTGTGCAACAGTACAATTTTTTTTGCATTTCTTTATTTCTCTTGAGTTTAATTCAAGCTAGAGGGGTTGTCTTGGGAATGTTGCTGAATCAGAAAGAAAATATATAATATTAGACAACGACTTAAAATGATTAATTTTTTTGACTCAGCATATATAATTTGTGATTAAAATCATTCAATGTAACGGACCCGTGTACATAAATAATTCATTCATTCGTAACTCTGCGCTAGCTAGCTGCTATATATGTCATGATCATCATACTTTATACACCAGGATTTTCCCAATGTTTTGGATTTGGATAAGCCCTCGCCCATTATTAAAGGGTGAATTTTCAAGATTGATAGTGTTTTCCAAAAACATATAAGCTTTAACTTTTCTACCCAAAATAGTAAATGGCATAGCCCAATGCATAGCATGACATTCAGGGTGTAGTTGAAACTGCCAAGGAAAACGTTCGGGGTTTCTTTTCGTGTATTACCCTACGTTAGAAAATTGCTGTTGGGTGCCAGCAACCAGTTCAAACTTAATTAATGGTCGTCTAGTTCTAGTTAATCCACAAAACTTAGGCGACTGCCACAACCTGGAAATGTAACTGAAACATTCTATAGAAGTAACGGTTCAAACCTCAAGGAAGTCTTTATGAAGCCGATCCGGGAACCACAGCTTCTTGTGAGCAGCAACGGAGAGAAGAGCTTTCAATCCTTTGACAGAAGTAGGCAACAAGAGCTCTGAAGAAGAAGAAAACCCAAGGCTTTGCAGCGTCGTTTCACTGATGGAGTCAGTCATGGCAATGATCGAGCCAGACACCACCATGGCCTCAACCAGCTCAGGATACAGCTCAGCTATTTTAAACGCTACCATCCCCCCATAACTAAACCCAACCACAGTGCACCTCTCCACCCCGAGCTTCCTTAATCCAGCAGTCAAACATTTGGCCTGGAAAGTCGGGGACCGGTCGGTTTTATCGGTCGTGGAATCGCCGAAGAAGAGAAGGTCCGGTACGTAAACAGAGTACTTTTTTGACAGAGCGCCAACTTGGAACTGCCATGTTACGATGCCCTCGGAGGCGAACCCGTGGACCAGGACCACCACGGGCTTGCTAGGTTTTGCCGGAGGCTCCGGCTTTTGGCCCTTTTTGGGTTTCTTGATGGTCTCCAATGGGACCCAGAAGTTCATGATCGTGCCTGGCTCGATCTCCACTGTGTAGGGTTTCACCCCTGCCATCTTCATTAGCCCATGCAGCATGGGCCTCTGTGCTGCCACCAAGTTCACCATCTCTCTATATCTCTCGCTCTCTTTCGCTTGTGACTGAGCAATGGATTCGAAGAAAGTGGGAGACTTTAAAACAAGAGGAAAGCTAGGTTTGGTGCTGGGTTGTTATCAGTTGTAACCAAGAAAGGTGAGCCTTTGATATTGGACGAAAATAGGACTAAAATTACTTATCCAATATATATATATATATATATCACTAAAGTGGGCCAACTCTAAAACGTACGTAGTCTAAACATGGCAAATTTCGTAATCTAAGGTTTCTTCTTTCAGGCGACCATTCTCCCGATAAATATGTACATGGCCAAGATGACCGACAGTTTTTGGGAAAGGCGTCAAATTGTCAATGGAGATCGACCTATTCCTACAACGACAAAACTCGAGTCAAATTCTTCAAAATTGGGTTATGTATATGTCCTTTATCTTTGAGTTGGAGAGGTAGTGATGTAGTCAGTGACGAGAAATTAAAAACTTAAAAGAACAAAAAAACGAAGAAGATTAGGAGAGAGAAAAGATATATAATAGGCTGGATATTGAAAGATTAAGAAAAAGATCAAGAGAAGGTTGAAAGTAAATACGTACGTCCGGGAGTGCTAGTAGGTAAGTGAGAGCCAGCGCATATGTTCTATGCTCACGCCATATATAATTTGCGGATTCCATTTCTTGCACGAAAAAGTACTCACTTAATTGTGGGTTTTGATTTGTTTAGTGAAAGTCACAAGTTTGGGTATTATGTTGTCTTTTTCTCTATCCATTTATAAGGTTGTTTGGTTTTGATCAACTGCACTGCCTACTAAATATCAACGTCGTCATTGTGGAGGATAGCAGATATAAAAAAAGATACGTTGCAGCTCTGTCGTCGAAAATGACATCAGCATAGTGGGTTTAGGACACGATGGATTTTAAAGGATCAATAATAGGAAGATTATTGGAGAAAAAGACAAGAGTGGATTTCAAAGTAAATACGTACGTCCGGGAGTGCTAGTAGGTAAGTGAGAGCCAGCGCATATGTTCTATGCTCACGCCATATATAATTTGCGGATTCCATTTCTTGCACGAAAAAGTACTCACTTAATTGTGGGTTTTGATTTGTTTAGTGAAAGTCACAAGTTTGGGTATTATGTTGTCTTTTTCTCTATCCATTTATAAGGTTGTTTGGTTTTGATCAACTGCACTGCCTACTAAATATCAACGTCGTCATTGTGGAGGATAGCAGATATAAAAAAATTTTGGGTGTGATACGTTGCAGCTCTGTCGTCGAAAATGACATCAGCATAGTGGGTTTAGGACACGATGGATTTTAAAGGATCAATATTTTATTATACAATTTCTTATTTTATTACAATTTTCAAACATAAAATTTTCAATTTATAATTAAATTGTCAGTCCAAGGGTAATATCATATTATATACCTTTTTCGGGTCGGAATGAATATTATTAGTCTTTTGTTTGGTCTTGGTCTAAGGCGGTGAATGGTGAAGTCGGTGACCAATCTTTTCTACCGTGGGCTCAAGTCTGTTGCAAAAAGTAAACTTGGTGGGCTTGGCTCAAATTAGGTCACTTCCCTTGGAGATTTAGATTCTAAAGTTTAAAGTTTAATAGGGGCCCATGGACTCGTCAGTCGGCCCCCCCACCGTCCTCTAAACTGATCTGGAAGTCGAGTCAAATCACCGTGTAGGTCACAAAGGACACCTCGCCCCCAATAAGAAAACGTCAGAAGGCTCATGGCTAAAGTTCCCTCTCTGATTGTTTCTGAGGGAAATAATGGATGTCCGGGTCAAAATGGTTCAGTTTTGACCAACAGGCCGAGGAATCGAAGAGTGCATTGCTAAAACTGCCCAGATCAAATGAAGAGCTCCACCGGGCGAGCATTTCAGCTTGGGGTTTACAATACCATGCGTAATCAAGGACAACGATTTCACAACCTGTTTAGATCCACATGTATCATGCACACAGCAGCACCCATATTTCTCTGTATTTATCATCCTGAATATTTAAATTTTCTAGTATTTTCATCTATTTTTTCTCTGTTGAATAGATATGAGCAGTGCCCTTTTCTTGTGGCTTCTCCGCCACAAGTTGTGCTCTCAAGGGATTGAGTACGCCTTGAGAGCACAAGATCACCGATCTTTTTGGCCACACACCAGATCTTCCCACATCTTCGATTGTCGATCTGCTCGGTTCTTTCAGTAACGACAAGGAGATTCTGTCACAACGTACCCTCTTGCATTATCATGAAATGGTTCCATTAATGATTAATGACTACGCCAATCAATATATAGTTACATTTTTTTTGGGGGGGGCAAGTAATAGTTACAGTTTTGATGCAACAAAATCATACAAACAAGTAAGACCAGCTTCTTTTCTGATCAATATTTGATTATTACACATCCGAAAGCAAAACATATATATGAATTAGTAGCAACGGACCGTGGACAAAATCACATCTATGATGAAGCAACGGCTGGGCCCAAGTAAGCCCTGCCGGCGATTTTCTTGATCTTCCCGGTACGCTCGCCGGAATGTTTGATTCTTCCTTCATAAAAAAAAGCACCCGACTGTGCTGGCTCTCGAGACGTTCATTCTCGCGCTTTATAGCCTACAAATCAAGAAAAGTTTTCAAGGCCGTCGTATGTGCTTACGCACCTTGTAGCTAGCTAGTTCAGATGATAAGAATAAGGTTTGGAGTTGTACTCTTTGGCATAACTGGCAATCGATTTTTGTCCATGGCAAGGATTTATAGCACAGTACTTGTGTTCTTGTAATCGGTAGACGTGAAAACTTAATCCGCGTAACATAGAGCTTCTACGGGAGAACTGAAATCTATAGTTTTTGGGCTTTTGCATTCATAACTGTCAAGGAGTTCTGAGGAATAAAAAGGTGTTATATTGTTTCGTACATATAAGTTCATGTGATTGAAAATTAGAAACCCCAAATTCATAGTTGAAGTTTGACGCGCAGATTACAAGGCAATGCACGTTCTCAGTCCAGACTAAGGTATATCAATCAAGCAAATCCATGTATACTTGCACCTCTGATATACAAATTTAAAACACTAGGCGACGCTTTATAAGGCCTTTCATACAGCACCAGCAACAATTGGCAATGCATCAACATCTTCCAGATCACCATAGCATCAGCTCGAGGAATGCGCAAACAAGAACTTCAATATATTTCACTTCTTTCTTGTAAGTAACTGGATTAATATTGAAGGGAGCCCAACGTAACTTCACCGTGTTTGATCCGGTGACAAGCTCTACAGCTAATGTGGAATCATACGCAATGCATACGTATACATAGGATTGAAGTATCTGCCAATTCTAACGGGAAAAGCCCCTTCATTTGCAGCTAAACACATGTCAAATAGCTATACATCACAACTAATCTATATCAAACGAATTCCACGAGTCCTAATGCAAAACGCTATACTGCACCCTATCACCATAAAATATAAGCTTAACATTGTTGTTTGACAGGCAGGAATCCCTCGTGCGTGCACTGCGTGGGACTCGTACGTGAAGATAAGGACATGAAGCTGGTTGGTATTATTCACGATAGGTTCATCGTGATTGGTATACACAATAAAAGATATTGGCTTGAGAATAGCAGACAATTAATCTATTGTACTAGCCCTGATAATTGAAAATATAGAATGCCAGAAAAAGCAAATAAAATATCTCCACACCCATACGCAGGTCAGACGTACAAATGATGGTCAATGACAATACTCCCAAGTCCCCAACCTCTACGGTGACCCCCTTTGACGGTCAGCTTTGACGCTATCCCTAAAAAGACACCATTGTTCTGGTTCGCACTGTGTCTGGCTAAGGGAAAAAAACAGTGGTCACTGGTCGAGCCTGGACACTGGACCATCATTTGCAACCAAGAATTAATTAAATGTGACGCACAATCGCTATCTTGCTGAGGGAACATGAAAAAGACCCAATACCATATAGCAAGCTTCAGATTCAGGTAAGCTAAACTTGCAGTCCACATGTTATGATAAAGTGGTAGCAAGTCTTTTGCTCATTATCAAACACCCAAAAGATCGGACGGTCTACATATAATCATTGTATTCATGTCGTCATCTCTAAGAACAAGCAAAGTAAATCAAGAAAAGGTGGCTAGCCAGGTATGTTTCCAAGAGGAAGAGAAAAGTTAAAAAGAAAGAAACTCAAAGAAAGCAAACTAAGAACATAGAATTATCCCATTCTCACTTCATCTACGTAAGACGGGGAAAAGGAAGCGACAACCAAGAAAAAAAGGGGGAAAAAAAAGAAACAAAGAATTTGACGAGTCTATAAACCATCGCCATCATCAACATCTTCGACATCATCATCGTGATACGTTATGGTAATAAGAACTTGCTTGATCTTGACCGTCAATTTTTTCATCTTGTGAAGTCATGGACGAGACTCGGCCTATCTGTGACATTGAGACGCCAAGAAAGAAAGGGAATGCCGGTATCGGAATCTCGGTCATTGTCGTCGATGAACCGGAACTCGTTGCCAATGCCAGGAGAGAAGCACGGAACTTTCTGCGTCTGCGGATGGGCATACCATGAATTGTTATGGTGGCTGAGCATGTGATTCTGCTCAATCAGTCCTCCATTATTGGTGGCGGTCGAGGCCGCAGCGGTAGCCCTCCTCTCTTCTTTCTTGAATCGGATCCCACAAGCATTGCATAGCGACTGCATTTCATGAATATATATGGATTACTATAAAGCGAGTATTTCAAATAAAAAACGAGTACACAAGAGACAAGTAGATGAGAAGTGAACACAAGGAAATAGCTTTTTGATAAGAACAAGAAACAAAGTGATGTATATAATGAGAGCACCTTTGGGCCTCGTGGACCATTCCTCCAAAGGGGTGTGGAAGTGGTGTCACAGTTGGCACAGCGGCGAGCGAGGAGGGGGTCATTGGCCGAGTTGTTATTGCTGCCATTATTGCCTCCACGGCCAGTCTTGTGAGTCTGCGGTGCCGAGGGACTATGTTTGGTCTGTAACAAGTCCCAGCAAAAGTTGGACACGGAGGAAGCAGAGCGCCGTCGCTTTTCGTCATCTTCCGTCAGACGTGTAGATGGAGTTCCTAAAGATAGGGTGCAATCCACCGAAGTCGAAGATGATGTGAAGGAATACATTTCCGATTCATCATAGGGCCCGTGGTTGGGCATAGAGAATAGCATGGAGAAGGAACTGCTTTGGGTGTGAAACAGTCCACACGTACACGGCCCCACCATATTCCCGTGGGAGCTGCTGCAACGATGCATCATTTTTTTTCTTTCTTCTACTTCACTATATCTGTTAATCTCAAGGGGTATCCTCTCAAAATCTAGAACTATATAAAGAAAGATCAGATGGGTTTCTTCGAACTCAAGCAAAGGGATAGTACGGGATGGAGAAAGGGGTTTTGGGCGGCTGTGGAAATCAGAAGGGGGGATACGGAGTTTATAGTTGAAGGGGGTTGAACAGCGAGTATGAACCAAGCAGTATAGAGATCAGAGCGAGTTGCAATAATAATGTGTTTGAAAAAACTCAGATGCGAAAGCTGAGTGGTACGAGAGGGGCTGATAAGTGAGGAAGGGGTGTTGTCTGGTAGCTTTATAAGCTAGTAATAAAATGGCGAAATACCAGTCAGCACCTGCAGTCCACCGTTGTCGTCAAATGCAAATAGAGGGATATACATACGTAAAGATAGAGAGAGAAAGGAGTTATAAAGAACAGGCAGAGAGGGACCCAATTTGCATGTTGTGGAGAGAGATAGAGAGAGAGAGTATTTAGATGGGGAAAGCGAGAGACTGAGCCATCTAGTCAGTGGTCTGTCAGTGTGGTGATAGGGTTTGAACAAGTGTATGTGTTAATTTCTCTGTGTGGCACCGTTTGTGACTTGTACAAGTACCACTTCTCGCGACTCAATTTATACCCGAGGGTCAATTGTTTGCGTAAATGTGAGAGAGAGAGAGAGAGAGGTGTTGGGGCGCTCGTAACAATGAGAGAGAGAAGAGGAAAGGGAGGCCGAGGGGTTGGTCATTGGGTAGTCAAAAGTTCCCACGTGACTAGCGGGAACAGTCTTCCATGGATCTGCCTTCTCCGATCACGAGGCCTATTAGTCGCAAACCCAATACATCAAAACCTCTGTCCGTATCCGTATCTCTGCCCCTCTGTTCTGTCACTGCCAGCCTCCCAAGGAAAATGGAATAGTCCCATTCCCTCTTCCACGCACCCCTCTTCCCCAACGCGTCTCACGCACTCTCCGATCCCAATGCCACATATACCCCTTCCCTGTCCACGGTATATTCACGCGACAATTACGCACCAACAACCCAATTCCGGACTCGGGAAATGCAAGTCTTCCTACGCTGTTTGGGAACTCAACGAGTTGAATTGCCGGTGGTGTTTTTCTGGTTCCAAATTTCAAATTCACGTATGAAAGATTTATAAGGAGTTAGTTTATCTGTGGATTAGTCATGATTTTTTTATTTATGTAACCAAATGTGAAGATATTCAGGTAATTAGTTTTATGCATAAAAAATTGATTTACTTTTTAAGTGATTTGATATGACTAGAGTGATGAGCGAAGCAAAATAAGAGAAAAAAAAAATGATGTCTAGAGTCGTCATTTCGAGGCGCATGCGGACAATTGGATATCGGCAATCATGTGAAACGTGACGCTAGAAACATTTTTCAACAGAACAATGACCACGAAGACTCTGTTAGTACATCCCCAACTCCGTAAGTTGTTATAGGGCGTCCAATCGGTCAAATCTCCAGCAACAACAACAACAGCCAGTTGTGAGATTACTACAACCAGTAGCCGTACCGTGGGAATCACGTGAACCCAAGCAAAGCCAATTTGGTCATGATAATCACCTCAAGTCCCGAGTCCGAAACCCCATCAAAACAACGCTTGCTTTTTGGTGGGTAGTCGCAGTGGTAATAGTAGAAGATCCGGAGATTTTGATCTGAGACTCGAGAGAAATCGAAAAAGCTAAAGAGAGAGAAGAGAGAGAGAGATAAAGGTATCCAAATGTGATACTCTGCAATCATCAAAGCAACCTCTGTTTCTTCCTCTTGGCTTAGCGTGAGAGAGGGAGATCTCTTTGGGTCAAAGATACAAACTCAAAAAAGAAAATGTCAAAAAAAATTCTGAAACCAAAAAGAAAAATGCTAATAAATAAATCTAAAACTGAGTAAACAGTAAAAAGTGACCCCACAAATAAAAATAAAAATGGTGACCCCACATCATCATGGCCAAGTCCGAACAAACTCCTCTGGAATATTGACCCCATTCGATCAAAAGATTCAAAAAAACACAGAGAAAGAGAGAGAGAGAGAGAGAGATGGGGAGAATCAGATCGTCTAGAGATTGGCGAGCCACAGTTCGACAAACGCGACGACCACCGCTTTCCAAAAGATGCTCTCTATTCGCTTTGTAAACAACGAGCAAAACTACGATTAGCCCAAGACACTAAGCGTTACATTGCCATTACACATGCAACCTTGCTCGCATCCCTACGCGACCGCATTCCACGTGAGTCTTACCCTCTTCTGTTTCCCCCGTGGCTGTGTTCGACACGCTCTGTGGAGCCTTGTGGTGGGGCTTAACTCCTGCTCTAATGCCCATAAATTCGACTAATTAATGAGGATCTGTTTATACCCTTTTTAATGAAACCCTGGGATTTGCTTAATCCTCCAAACCAACGAAAATTATTACAAGCTGGTTCACCGCCTCACACTCGCCCACTATGGACGCATTTTCAGATGCTGGTTAATCATGATGTTATGTGGCACGTTGGATTTGGTGGGACCCCGTTTGTTCTGGTTCCACTTTTCCAAGGTTTAAGAGGATCTTATCTGCTGCCTAACTCAAGTAATTATATTATCGGTAATCAAGGTGCCACGTGGGCTTCGTGGGGGTTGGAGATTTGCTTGCATGCATGCAAATGTGTAAAACAAGCCCGAGAGGCATAAAGATTTATTAATGAGCTTTGGAAGACATGAAAACTACATTCCTCAAAAGCACCGAGATACAACTGGAATGTTTGTCTATCTCTCGCTTTTATCATACATTTCTTTTTCATTTTTTTTATATTTAGGTAGGTGGTCTGGGATTGGTCTAGTGATTTCGTTGTTGACTGGGATTTGCCAGGTAACGCTAAAGTAATATTATTTAAATGCCGTCTAGAAAAAGAAAAAGCAAAATGAGAAACTAGTGGACCAGAATTTTGAAAAGGCGTTGTAGGAGAAGCCTCTAATAAGCCGTCCTACGAAAATAACTTCTTGTCAGTGTGATGACCTGAGGGTCACTGTAACGCCTAATTGTCTCCTCCAAGGAGGTCTAACCACTTTAGCCCTTTAGCCAATGCATGAGAATATCTCTCTCTCTCTCTCTCTCTCTCTCTCTCTCTCTCTCTCTGGTGTTCATTCGTTTATTTTGTAAGCCACGATGTTTTTATTAACTTATTTGAAACAACAGTGTTCCTTGTTTGGTGGGCACACAGAATGGAAATTGGAATGAATACAGGGATACACGTATGGAGTTTGCATTCAATGAGGTTCCTTCCTTAACATGCACTGTAACTTAAAAATGCTTGGCATATGGACTGTTACTTGTCAGTTCGCAGGTACCTTCGATCTAGGCTTCTACGAAACTACTACGTATACATGATTTGGTTCCAGATCCATCAGCATTTATGGTTCTTGTGGTTCTGAGACTTCCCATCAACCTTCCTGTAGTCCATATCTACGTACTACACTACTACTGAGGACCAGTAGCCCACTGGACCCGGCTAATTCTTTTTGCTGTCGTGTGAAACTTCTCAGAAGTTATGTCCCAAGGTACTCGTCAAGCTCCCCGTTTAACATGTCGAGGATGAGTTCTGCTGGTAGTTTTGATCTTCTGCAATTCGTTGATTAGAGCAAATAATTACTCGGCACAAATTATATATATATATATATATATATCCAGCATTTCGATCTTCCCACGTTTAAGGCTGCGATATATATGTGCTTTTTTTTTCTCAACAAGTTGATGAGTTTATCCGCGTAAATAACTAATCATCCAGCGGCCTGATTTCTAGACGTCTTTTGTGGAAAATGAACAGCTAAATCAATCCACCGACATACCAGTTTGGACAAAAGCGGGAAGTACTATCATGCAATCATTGACTCGGGTCTACTCTGCTTCTAATGTTCTTTACATAAGCCAGGCTTTCTATCCCTCACTCCATCTCTTTCCTTGTGTCTTCGAATCTCTTTTGGACCTGTGATGAAAGCAGAGAAAATGCACTTCTGTGTTTTTTCTCTTTTTAGTTCAAGATTCAGCCGTCTGATCTACTACCTATTCTTGGTATTTTACCAGGTTTTTGTATAGGTTTCGTTTGTTGCAAGTTAGATCCAATATTTCATGATCTACTACCTCTTCTTGGTATATTACAAGGTTTTTGTATAGGTTTCGTTTGGAAATAGCTAGCAGAACAATGCTTAGTGATTTTTTTTTTTTTTTTTTTGTTTCTAGATAATATGTAGTGATTTGATATTTTCTCTTTCTTGCCTTTTCTTTTATCTGGGGTTCTCCAAGACAAATCTTTTGGTCTGGGCTTTTACTGTTTTGTTAAAAAAATAGGTACCCTTAGCAAGCCTTCTGGGCCTAATACCCACAAAACAGAATGGCTGTTGGGCCTTCGTGGCCGCATGCTGCTGGGCGGACTTGCTGTAAACCATGACCGTGGCAAATTGGGATTGGCAAGATCGGGGAAACAGATTATTAAGTGTGCCATGGGCTTACTTACCCAACAAATGCATGATGGGCTGAACGCGCTTGTTGTGAGCTAAAGCGGACAAGAACTTGCTATGAGATAACTTTGGGCCTTGGACTTCCTGGCTCAACTCCCCAGCCTCTCACCTGGTTCTCTGTTAAACCCTAATTGCTGATAAAACCCTGTGATTTCCGGTACAACGACCATATTCCTTCGGTTTCAACCAAACAACTCTCTACGCAGCGAAAAACACCGAGGAAAATGAAGCCTGATACCTTCACAGACTCCATGGACTAAAAAGTGAGGGAGCTTCTTAAGGAGGTCCGGCTCGACTAATCGCCTGCCTTCACGAAGTTGGACGTAAATTAACATGTAGTGGTGCAGTTGGGATAGTATGAGAGTTAGAGTAGATGCGATTCATCTTAAACCATCTTTTCGAATATCTAATAAAATAAATTCCGTTCAACTTCATGTTTTAGTAGAAAGAAATTATAACAGAAATTTCATTCATTTGCATGTTGTTTTCACACTTCATTAATTGAAAGTGAATTTGCATTTCTGTGAATTGTTTCCAAACAGCGAAAAACCCTGTTCGGCTAGTGAATCACACGTGTTCGCTCACTCAGTTCTCAAATCGGAGACAGATTGACCTTCAACATGTACATGGCCACGCATTTGAGTGGTGGATTGCCTAATCGTATGTTGCACGAGGTCCGCTACAAAAAATCTCTAGAACAACCAGAAAACTTGCGAACTGGTACTTGTGCAGTAGTCATGGTCATCTTGAATTTCGGACGAGCAATCATATTCATAGAAAAGGGTTTATAATGAGATAAGAGTAGTTCCATTTTGCGATCAGGTTGAGAAATCTGGATAGAAATTTTTAGCATAACAACGATCAGAACAGTGTTCGAAGTCCACATCTGAGAATTTAGCTCCAGTTCATATGGCGATTTAAAGAGGACCCGCGTTCTAATGACCACAAGGACTATAGGGCTTCCAGCATGAATTTTTCTGTGAGAGCTTTAGGAAGTCCCATGACTGTATCAGTTTCCCCCACCTGCCAAACACCAAACCTGGCGTCATCTCAGAAAAGGAACGGAGGATTGAGAAAATCATGAGGTAATCTTATCTAGCAAGCCAATGGACCGAGAACAAGGAGGAAGGTTTATAAGATGGAAGCAACTCCGTTTGTTTGTTGAATTGGTGAGAACACAGAACAGAACGAGAAATTTTCAAAACTCATGGAGTACAAGGAGGAAGGTTTTTAACCGAGAATTGGGAGCCACCGGCTGGTAATTTCTTTAGAGTGGCTTAGATGCCCGGAACTAGATCCTCTTAAGAAGTGTGTGCATGTGTTGTGCAAAAGAAGGAGAGAGAGAGAGAGAGAGCTCAGCTGACCACAGCTTCCACAAAAGGCAATGTCATGGGATGTTCCAGCATCAAACCCCCAGCAACTTTGAATGTAATCCCCTCATCTATCTGTGCACAGTTTGCCAGCCAAGAAAGCAGTTCATATCCGATAGCTAACTAGCACGAAAATATCCAATAGCACACTGGAAATATGGGTCTTGCCTAGGAAAAAGGAAGAGAATATGGATCTTAAGAATTTTACCAGGCTATCAATGACCTCATCCGGTATATTATAAAAATAAACCTGTATCACCAGACTGGAGAATGTTATAAAACATGTGTGCTTCAAAGCATTTAATAGTCACTCATCAGGAAGAGGATAGCCAAATAAAAGTGCTGGAAAGAAGTACCTCGGCTTTGTCCCATCCACCTTTTCGTTTTCCAGTCCTGAGGTTGGTTACAAGAACAGATCCTATCACCATGGCGTGACCACCAGAATATCCTGCAACCCACAGGGATGTGACCATCAAATCCAGCTTTCGTTTTGTAATAAGAAAAAGCAAGAGTAAAGCATTAGACAAACCTTTGATAAACTCCCGTGCTTCTTCCTTGCTGGATGGTTTCTCCCTTATTGTCCCTTCATACACTACCACCTCAAAATCAATTAGATGGGGCAGAAAGAAATAACCTTGAGTGAGCTCTACATGCCAAAAATACAAAAGGCAAATATGCAATAATTGAAGATGAATTAGAGCATACTGTATCTGCAGTAATTAGCAGTGTTGCGCGAGCATCTACCTCAAATTGACCAGTAGTTTTGAGCCTGGACATAATGGCATCTGCCTAAGAAGAATCGAGATAAGAAAGTTCAATGAAACTTCACATAATGATACAAGTCTAAACAACAATCAATGCACTGATCAAAACCAAAGAAGCATATGGAACAGACGATGTCATACGTGGAAAATAGGGGGCTAAGCTCAATTACCATTTCGAAGTAATTGTTTTGTTTAAAGTGGCTCCCAAAAACAAAATGCTGAAACATTTATAGATGAAACTGGTTGAATACTTGAATTGATGACCAGTATCCTTGTTCTCATAACAATTTGAAGCATGGACCTCGTGTATTCTTGGTCAATATCATCTTTCCTTGGAGCATGTCAGCACGAAAAGGGCTTTCTAATACTATCTAAAAACGTGGACATTCTCCAGATCTGACGATGGTAATTCACAAGCTGCCATGTAAGACCTTTCCCTGACGTATACAGATCCCCACGGATAAAAGGGACCAAGATTCTTTTTCCAATAATTTAATCATACAAGAGGCACATACATCCACAGAATTAACACAGAGTTAAAGCATGCCACTCGTTGAGCTCCACTTCCGAGTTATGAGTTATGAAGTTCGTTCAAAAGAACCAACTGATCTTAGCAAATTAGTAATCGCTAGTGAAGCATGTGTTACTTGCAGCGCATCCGTGGATATTCAACAGCGAGAGAGAGCTAGCAATTAGGCGCACCTTGGCTTCAGCCAGAGCCATTACCAAATCTTCTGGCTTTTCCCTCCTAATAGCTTTCTCGTCTATGTCTGCAGTCTAATTCACGAGTCACGTTAATCCTTAAATTCAAATAGAACATACATAATTGAAATGGGAAGGATGACGGAGTCAAAAGGTCCGAATTCCGAAGCATTGCTTTGTTATTCCTACAAGTTCAAGGCGATAGGAAATAGAAAATCTCATTGTTTATTTAAGCAAACTAACAAGCTGCATCCTAGATAAAACAAAAACAACAAGGAAGCGTTTTTACTCATATATATATAACCATACCACTATTGTGAACTCATAACCCATCTCGGCTAAAATTTGTTGCCTAGCCATCGATGACGAACCCAAAATTATCTGTCATAAAATTACGTCAGCTGAAGATAACTCTTGTTTGACAACCCACTTAAACAAAACAAAACAAAAAAGTAACATACTTCTAGACTCCAGTTTTTGCTAATCAGAGTCTAAAACCCATTTGTTTCGGCGAAAAAAAAAGAAAAGAAAAGGGAAAAAGAAGTATGCCGAAACGTAACTCGAAGCACATTAGTGTTGTACGTTCAGCCCACTGGCAAAGTGGCAATCATATTCATTCGGAATTGCCAAAATTTCAACATTAGCAGAGTACGCTTTTTGCAGCGCAACAGAAAAGACATTTGAGAAACTTCTTCCTTTCTGTTTTTTTTTTTCCCTATCCTATTCTTATATTTTTTTTTTCCCCCTGAATAGATAGCGAACAGAAGACAAAGTGGTGGGGAAAATTAGTGTACAGTGCATGCAACGTACCTCAAATGTAGAACTGTTCATGGCCGTCTCTCAGACTCTCACCCTCCCTTTCCCTTTCACGCTCCGCTTGGAGATGAGTTTTGAGTACTCGAAGAGCCAGTCGTTTGAAGAGGGAATGAGTTTTTTATTATTTTTTTTCGGGCGAGTGTTGATCTAAAGTTTGGGCCTGGGCAGGTCTGGTCCGGTCCTGATTCTTCACCCAATCCCCAATACCGTGGTAGAGAAAAGAGCACCATGTCGATGTCGCATTATCTTTCTAATTAGACGACGGGTCGGTTTTAGACAAAAAGGAAAATGGTTTTACTCTGCCCTCCCATTCCCCTTCCCCTTCTAAGCAAGGAAGGCCGGAGGCCAGGGCCCAGGCCACATAAACATTTCGTAAGCACATCTTGGTTTTTTTTTCCTCTGTTTTGAGAGCTCATATTCTCACTAGTCAGGTAGCTAAGGCAAAGAACAAACTTAATTGCTTTTATGTATTAGCAAGATAGGCACCCATAAACTTCATTGTCGCTGTAATAGTTTACAAGTGTATTCTCACAATAAATTTTAGTCTATGAGACAAACGAGAAAACAAAAAGAAGATACATATATATATGCTTTTAGTTTCCTAGTTACCGTATACAGATTATAATATTTTATATCTTAGGTCTCATTTTAGGAGTAATGGATTTTGAAGGCAGAGCACGTGGGTGCATGAGATCTTGAAAGTTTGACACGCTCATCCCACTTTCTCACACTCACGCCCCTCCCCTTGGCTGGATGGAGAGTGTATCCGTTGGATGTCGTTTAATATTAGGTGACATACTGGTTTTTCATACTCTCTCTTTGTCCGAAACAAAAACTCTTTTCTTATACAGGTAGAATGTCGATCGATACTTATTTTGTTCTGTAATTATAGACTGCCCAAGTCATTTTCTGTGGAATTCCTTAAATCTCCACAATTTCTGTTTCTTACAATGGATGGATAGAGAAGAAATAATGGCTCCGTTAAAATAATTCAAGTAATGCATACTTTAATATGATGACTAGTCGAGTGAGAAACATAGCAAATAAGAAAGCACAAATGTGATGGATCTTCTTCCATGGCACTTGGACAGAAAAACGCTGGTGTTGAGGAGAAAGCGTAGTAGTCAATGGTTATTACTTGTGGAAAATAGAACCGGTCTCTAGTGCTGGGAAATTGGGAATACTTTCCTTATTCGAGCTTTAAGTTCTTCAGCCTGCACAAAAATTGAAAAATAAACAAAGGATAGTGGGTCCTTACTGAAAATCAATCCATGTTGGCAAGGAAAACTTTTGTCATATGAAGATCATGCACAAAAAAGAAGAAGAAACCTTAAATTATTGGCCTTTAGGGATTGTATCCATCGACGAAAAGACCAAAAACCTAGTTCTGAATTACCTTTCGGTCAGGGACAGGACCGTTGTCATTGAATGTTTTTTTGGGGGGGGGGGGGGGGGGGGGCGCTACTCTTTAATTTGCCAAACTTGGAGACCGCATGGTCTATGGTTACCTTAGAAAAGACAATCGAGGATCACTCTATATATGTTTTTCTAGCTTTGGATTCACAGAGTGGATTGCATTCTCTGGTCCAGTTTTTAACGATTACAAGATTCTTTTGAAAGCTGCTACAACTGACTGGTCAAAGGAGAAACGTGCGTTACCTCTCTTCTTGATTGCAGCTGCTTTTTTATACACTGCTTCCTCCAAATTTCTTGTACTTAGGTAAGGGCACCTTCCCCGACTCAATCCGCTTGATGTCCTCTAAAAGGATCTCATACTGTCTCTTTACTTCCTCTGCAGTTGTCCCTCCAATGACCTTGGCAATATTTTGCCAACGGTCTGGTGTTTCCTTGTAATATATTGCCAGAGCATTTTCGAACAGCTTGTTTTGTCTGGCCGTCCACGCGATATTGGAATCGGGGGAAGAAAGCGGGCGAGATCCCATTTTTTTTTTGGCTAGAGTTAATATAGAGCAAGAGCAGGATAGGAAAATTGTGGGAACTAGCCAAGAGAAACAGTAAATGTGTTGTAAATGAGGGGGTTAAGAGAGGAAGATGGATTTGGTCGACTGAAGGAAAGAAGTAGAAAGGAAAACCAAAGGCAGGAAAGCTATATGGGGAAGCACGGTAGGGCAGAAAGCAGAGTTAGAACAGAACAGAAGACTTAGCTCAAGGAATGAGGAGGAAAGAAAAATCCATGAAATTACTTCACACAAACTGGTAAAAGCCGGATGAATCAAGTCTGCAAAGTAGACATGACTAAAGAGCATTTCTCGTATTATAATTATTAGAATGGGAGGAGGAGAGAGAGAGAGAGAGTCTGAATTCCCAAGGATAGTCAATTGCTTCTTTTACGTCTATAGTATTTCTCTCGTACATCTATAAGCATGTGGGGATTTACAAGTATTAATTTATTGAAAAAATGAACCCACTAACTTGTAACCATAGTTAATGTTGTCCGTGACCCTTTGATCTTACTTTTCCCTACATCATTATCGTTATAAAATTTTGGGTTAATTACACTGTAGGTCCATGTGGTATCATCTTCTAACAAAATAGTCCTTGAGATAAGACTTCCTACAAAATAGTTCCTGAGGTCACATACTTGGATAAAATATGGTCCTTCCATCCCATTGGCGTCAAACAACTAATAGCAGTTGCTGACATGGCCAAAAATGTCACGTCAGCAACCAATGAGATACTGACGCATGTAAAAAAAAAAAAATCAACTCAGCAACCACACATAAAATGTGCTCAACGCGTGCAGCCAAATAAGCGTCGGATAAACCATTTAAAAACAAAAAAAATAAGAAGTAAAGACTAACAAGAGACGACGCCGTTCCACTTATTCCCTTCTCTCTTGCCAGCCCCCCTTTTTTATCCAAGTATATGACTCCAGAAACTATTTTATAGAAAGTCTTACCACACGGACTATTTTGTTAAAAGGTGATACATAAGGACCTACAGTGCAATTAACCCTAAAATTATTGCTTATCGGAGTATAGACAGATTGAACGTTGAATGCCTCGCTTGTCTGACGAACCACTCTGATGCTTCTTGATACTATTGTCATTTGCAACTTAATCTTTTATACTTGTTAATTACTTCGTTCTATTCTTTTTTTTTCTAAGCTAACTTCGTTATATTCTAGTCTAGAATTCGGAAAATATAATCCGCTGGTTAAGAATGAAAACTACCGGATGCTTTCCTGCTGTAGTTGTCTCACACCGTGTGCACCGCAACTTACAGAGTCAAACAGAGTCCACGGTTTAATTTTTTGGCAGTTGGTGCATTAGTCGCTGTATGTCATCGTTCTAGTGCGTGCTAGAGACCAAAAGGAATGTCAGAATCGGGTTCCATTCTCGCCACTGACAAAACAGTGTGGCCTACCCATCCCCCGAATAATTTTAGAAAAATGCTGGTGTTTTTCCTGGGTTTTTCTAGAAAGAATCCAACGGTCCATGATTCATTTTAAAAGTGGGCCTTACACATCCAGAGATCCTGAGTCGTTGGATTCTTTCTAAGAAAAATATGGGAAGAATCCAAGAAGAACACCCAGCATTTCTCGTAATTCACATGTTCAACTCACGGAGGCGTAGAAAATTATTAACCTTTTTGACCTCTACTACTACAGTAACGCAGTTAACAAATAAACAATCTTGCGGTGCGTTTGTCCTGTGTCTCGGCTCTTGTGATTATTGATAGTTCCGATAATTGTGTCCAGATTAGATAGGTTTATTATAGGACGTTTGGGTTCGTATAGATTTTTCGCTAGCGGCCCTCTTGTCTATTTTTTATACTTGTTGTACTTTTCTCGGTTATTAATATATTATCTTTGTCCATAAAGAAAAAAAATTGTTGTGTATGGCCTTCATACCAAGTGAAAATTTTATACCATGTTGTTTTCGCAAGTTTAAATTATTATTTTTTTACCAAAACGATGTAGTTTGTCTATTTGGGCGTTAGTAAGCTGTGATGGGAAAATCATTGCCAGATCTCACATATCCTGATTTTATGCTTTTCATTGTCACGCGGGGGCATCTTTGGCTTTCTTTTTTAATGTTATATCTGACCGCTTTAGTACTGGAAATTATTTTCTTGACCAATGTGATTCACGACTTGTATTTGTTTATAACGGAAGAGTCAAGAGGGTCTCCCGGTTTTCCCAAATGTTTGTTGTCGTTCGGAGGAAGTCACTCTCAGTACAGAAATAGAATGAGCACTTTACGACGAACAAAGGCACGAAGTGGTCACTTTATGCCTTATCTCAAGCGCCTTCTCTGTGCAAACAGCAAAACAACTTGGGGTGCGGTTTGATAAACCGTTCTTTTGGGAAACATGTCCACATAAAGTCGACTGAATAAATAAATTCAAGCAACACTTGATGAATTTGAAAATTCCAGCGAACAAAAAGTTGACGGGTTATCAGTGAGAGGGTTTTGTTATAAATCGAGCACGAGAAACATGATTAAACATTGCCTGCTGTACGTACCCCGTATTCTAGAGAGCCCTCTCTCTCAAGCACGAGAAACATGATACTTGCACATGCTAGTACAGTAGCAGTAGTTCACGCAGCCACAGTACACTATTACGCTCCAATATTATTGTCTCAGAAAGTACGAGGACTAGGAATAGCTTACGGCGTAAATAGATTCCTGGGATCCAGCTATTGTCGAGCAGGGAAATATGAATAATTTGGGACGTACTTTTGCTTTTGGATCCAGCTTCAAAACAGCAGTGAGACAGCATCTATACTTTAGCTTGGTTGTATGTCACTATGTTGTCTCGTAAGGGAAAAAAAAAAATCCAAACAAAACACTGACAGATTCAAATTTATGAAAAAAATGCAATTTTTTATCCATGAACTATTATATATTTTGTATTTTACACCATAAATTATTATGATTGACATTACATTCATAAACTATCTATCTCTAACACATTATTCCTTTAATTTATTTTTTATCACTTTTTTAAATGTGAATAGTAAGATTTAAGGACATAATCATAATTTCATTTTATTTTTTAACTCAAGTTCCGTTCAATTTGACAGAAGTTGTAAAATGTGTTAAAAATTGATAATTTATGAGTATACTATATCAAATGTAATAGTTTAGAATATAAAATGCAAAAACTTATAATAATTCGTAGGTAAAACATATATTTGATCTCAAATTTATTTTGCATTTGCAAGCAGAGAGCATAGATCAGCAGAAGTCTCTATGATGCCCGTCATTATCCAGCACCTTTGAGAGAATTGTAATCCTCTGTGTTGAAGAGACGCATGGAGGCAAAAATATAGTCCAAAAAGGCGAGTGAGAGCGAGTGCTAAGTACTATTCTCATTACCTTTCGGTCAGGGACAGGACCCGTTGTCAATTGAATGTTTCTCTCTGGGGGGGGGGGGGGGGGCGCTACTCTTTAATTTGCCAAACTTGGAGACCGCATGGTCTATGGTTACCTTAGAAAAGACAATCGAGGATCACTCTATATATGTTTTTCTAGCTTTGGATTCACAGAGTGGATTGCATTCTCTGGTCCAGTTTTTAACGATTACAAGATTCTTTTGAAAGCTGCTACAACTGACTGGTCAAAGGAGAAACGTGCGTTACCTCTCTTCTTGATTGCAGCTGCTTTTTTATACACTGCTTCCTCCAAATTTCTTGTACTTAGGTAAGGGCACCTTCCCCGACTCAATCCGCTTGATGTCCTCTAAAAGGATCTCATACTGTCTCTTTACTTCCTCTGCAGTTGTCCCTCCAATGACCTTGGCAATATTTTGCCAACGGTCTGGTGTTTCCTTGTAATATATTGCCAGAGCATTTTCGAACAGCTTGTTTTGCCTGGCCGTCCACGCGATATTGGAATCGGGGGAAGAAAGCGGGCGAGATCCCATTTTTTTTTTGGCTAGAGTTAATATAGAGCAAGAGCAGGATAGGAAAATTGTGGGAACTAGCTAAGAGAAACAGTAAATGTGTTGTAAATGAGGGGGTTAAGAGAGGAAGATGGATTTGGTCGACTGAAGGAAAGAAGTAGAAAGGAAAACCAAAGGCAGGAAAGCTATATGGGGAAGCACGGTAGGGCAGAAAGCAGAGTTAGAACAGAACAGAAGACTTAGCTCAAGGAATGAGGAGGAAAGAAAAATCCATGAAATTACTTCACACAAACTGGTAAAAGCCGGATGAATCAAGTCTGCAAAGTAGACATGACTAAAGAGCATTTCTCGTATTATAATTATTAGAATGGGAGGAGAGAGAGAGAGAGAAGTCTGAATTCCCAAGGATAGTCAATTGCTTCCTTTTCACGTCTATAGTATTTCTCTCGTACATCTATAAGCATGTGGGGATTTACAAGTATTAATTTATTGAACAAAATGAACCCACTAACTTGTAACCATAGTTAATGTTGTCCGTGACCCTTTGATCTTACTTTTCCCTACATCATTATCGTTATAAAATTTTGGGTTAATTACACTGTAGGTCCATGTGGTATCATCTTCTAACAAAATAGTCCTTGAGATAAGACTTCCTACAAAATAGTTCCTGAGGTCACATATTTGGATAAAATATGGTCCTTCCATCTCATTGGCGTCAAACAACTAATAGCAGTTGCTGACATGGCCAAAAATGTCACGTCAGCAACCAATGAGATACTGACGCATGTAAAAAAAAAAAAATCAACTCAGCAACCACAATAAATGTGCTCAACGCGTGCAGCCAAATAAGCGTCGGATAAACATTTAAAAACAAAAAAAATAAGAAGTAAAGACTAACAAGAGACACGCCGTCCACTTATTCCCTTCTCTCTGCCAGCCCCCCTTTTTTATGATGATCCAGGAACTATTTTATAGAAAGTCTTACCACACGACTATTTTGTTAAAAGGTGTACCTAAGTGCAATTAAAAAATTAATCGAGTATAACAGATTGAACGTTGAATGCCTCGCTTGTCTGACAACTTGATACACATTTAACTTAAATACTTGTCGTTCTATCTTTTTTTTTTCTAAGCTAACTTCGTTATATTCTAGTCTAGAATTCGGAAAATGGAGATAATCCCTGGTTAAGAATGAAAACTACCGGATGCTTTCCTGCTGTAGTTGTCTAACCGTGTGCACGCATTACAGAGTCAAACAGAACGGTTTAAAATTAAAATAAGAAGTAAAGACTAACAAGAGACGACGCCGTCCCACTTATTCCCTTCTCTCTTGCCAGCCCCCCTTTTTTATCCAAGTATATGACTCCAGAAACTATTTTATAGAAAGTCTTACCACACGGACTATTTTGTTAAAAGGTGATACCACAAGGACTAATTTGTAAAAAGATGATACCACAAAGACCTACAGTGCAATTAACCCTAAAATTATTGCTTATCGGAGTATAGACAGATTGAACGTTGAATGCCTCGCTTGTCTGACAAACCACTCTGCTGCTTCTTGATACTATTGTCATTTGCAACTTAATCCTTTTATACTTGTTAATTACTTCGTTCTATTCTTTTTTTTTTTCTAAGCTAACTTCGTTATATTCTAGTCTAGAATTCGGAAAATGGAGATAATCCGCTGGTTAAGAATGAAAACTACCGGATGCTTTCCTGCTGTAGTTGTCTCACACCGTGTGCACCGCAACTTACAGAGTCAAACAGAGTCCCCACGGTTTAATTTTTTGGCAGTTGGTGCATTAGTCGCTGTATGTCATCGTTCTAGTGCGTGCTAGAGACCAAAAGGAATGTCAGAATCGGGTTCCATTCTCGCCACTGACAAAACAGTGTGGCCTACCCATCCCCCGAATAATTTTAGAAAAATGCTTGGTGTTCTTCCTGGGTTCTTCTAGAAAGAATCCAACGATCCATGATTCATTTTAAAAGTGGGCCCTATACATCCAGAGATCCTAAGCCGTTGGATTCTTTTCAAAAAAAATATAGGAAGAACTCAGAAAGAACACCCAGCATTTCTCATCATTTCACATGTTCAACTTACGGAGGCGTAGAAAATTATTAACCTTTTTGACCTCTACTACTGCAGTAACGCAGTTAACAAATAAACAATCTTGCGGTGCGTTTGTACTGTGTCTTGGCTCTTGTGATTATTGATAGTTCCGATAATTGTGTCCAGATTAGAATAGAGTTTGTTATAGGATCGTTTGGGGTTCGCTATAGATTTTTCGCTTAGCGGCCCTAAATTGTCTATTTTTTCTATTACTGTTGTACTTTCTCGGTTATTAATATATTATCTTTGTCCATAAAGAAAAAAAATTGTTGTGTATGGCCTTCATACCAAGTGAAAATTTTATACCATGTTGTTTTCGCAAGTTTAAATTATTATTTTTTTACCAAAACGATGTAGTTTGTCTATTTGGGCGTTTGTAAGCTGTGATGGGAAAATCATTGCCAGATCTCACATATCCTGATTTTATGCTTTTCATTGTCACGCGGGGGCATCTTTGGCTTTCTTTTTTAATGTTATATCTGACCGCTTTAGTACTGGAAATTATTTTCTTGACCAATGTGATTCACGACTTGTATTTGTTTATAACGGAAGAGTCAAGAGGGTCTCCCGGTTTTCCCAAATGTTTGTTGTCGTTCTGAGGAAGTCACTCTCAGTACAGAAATAGAATGAGCACTTTACGACGAACAAAGGCACGAAGTGGTCACTTTATGCCTTATCTCAAGCGCCTTCTCTGTGCAAACAGCAAAACAACTTGGGGTGCGGTTTGATAAACCGTTCTTTTGGGAAACATGTCCACATAAAGTCGACTGAATAAATAAATTCAAGCAACACTTGATGAATTTGAAAATTCCAGCGAACAAAAAGTTGACGGGTTATCAGTGAGAGGGTTTTGTTATAAATCGAGCACGAGAAACATGATTAAACATTGCCTGCTGTACGCACCCCGTATTCTAGAGAGCCCTCTCTCTCAAGCACGAGAAACATGATACTTGCACATGCTAGTACAGTAGCAGTAGTTCACGCAGCCACAGTACACTATTACGCTCCAATATTATTGTCTCAGAAAGTACGAGGACTAGGAATAGCTTACGGCGTAAATAGATTCCTGGGATCCAGCTATTGTCGAGCAGGGAAATATGAATAATTTGGGACGTACTTTTGCTTTTGGATCCAGCTTCAAAACAGCAGTGAGACAGCATCTATACTTTAGCTTGGTTGTATGTCACTATGTTGTCTCGTAAGGGAAAAAAAAAAATCCAAACAAAACACTGACAGATTCAAATTTATGAAAAAAATGCAATTTTTTATCCATGAACTATATATATTTTGTATTTTATAAATTATTATGATTAAAATTACATTCATAAACTATCATCCTAACACATATTCCTTAATTTATTTTTTATCACTTTTTTAAATGTGAATAGTAAGATTTAAGGACATAATCATAATTTCATTTTATTTTTTAACTCAAGTTCCGTTCAATTTGACAGAAGTTGTAAAATGTGTTAAAAATTGATAACTATGAGTATACTATATCAAATGTAATAGTTTAGAATATAAAATGCAAAAACTTATAATAATTCGTAGGTAAAACATATATTTGATCTCAAATTTATTTTGCATTTGCAAGCAGAGAGCATAGATCAGCAGAAGTCTCTATGATGCCCGTCATTATCCAGCACCTTTGAGAGAATTGTAATCCTCTGTGTTGAAGAGACGCATGGAGGCAAAAATATAGTCCAAAAAGGCGAGTGAGAGCGAGTGCTAAGTACTATTCTCATGGACATAACGGGGCTTGTTTGGTTGTGGGGTTCAGGGTCTAAGTTTTACTTCTGGTTCGGTGAGTTAGACCCAGGCTTAACTTCTCAGTACCTATTCTTACGCACCTGCAGGACCAATGCATTCACCTGACACACGCTCAAACTGTCATCCGGCTCACGCATTAATTGTCCTAGAAAACGTTCAGTGAATTTTAAGAATTTTTTATGTTTCGAGAATTTTTAATTAATGTTAATTTTATTGGTATGCGTGTTGTATTTATTTTTATGTAGTGTTAAAAATGATGTTTGATTGTAGAATTTTTTGTATCGTAAGTATTCAAAATAATCCTGAATTTTTTTTTAAATCGAACAACTTCTAGTAGTTTTGGGAAGTGGGCATCCCGCCCGCTCACGCGGGCTTGCCCACGAGCCTCACGCGAAAGCCCATTGTCCCAAATCTGAGAAGTAGGCATCTCACTAGCTCGCACGAATCAAGGTCAATTGAGAACGGGATTTAATGAATAATTGATGTGCAGACATATATGTTCAATTACGACCACTACAAGAAAATCGGGTTCACCCGACGTGAGATTCCGTCACAAAAAATTGCATAAAGTCGTCAGTAGAGCCCTTCAGCCATGACTTTCGGTCATCAAGCCTTTGGGTAAGGTTGCTGCGTGCAGAGAGCACAACCGTGACGATCGTGCTTTTCCGTCAGCCAATATGATGCTGTGTTGACCTTGAATGGCGTCAGAAGAAAGGTTGACGAGTCGTTGGTCCGTTGGAGAAGGGTCCCTCAGTTTGCACAGATTGTCGCTGTTGCTCTGTGGCCTACGACGTTCAAGTCGTCAAGGATTCTTCACCTTTTGCCGACGAGGTGCACTGCGTGAAGGATTCCTCATCATTCAACGACGATTTACAGTGAGTCAAGAACACTACAGTGTGCCCGTCATTATCCAGCACCTTTGAGAGAATTGTAATCCTCTGTGTTGAAGAGACGCATGGAGGCAAAAATATAGTCCAAAAAGGCGAGTGAGAGCGAGTGCTAAGTACTATTCTCATTTCATGGACATACACGGGGCTTGTTTGGTTGTGGGGTTCAGGGTCTAAGTTTTACTTCTGGTTCGGTGAGTTAGACCCAGGCTTAACTTCTCAGTACCTATTCTGCTACGCACCTGCAGGACCAATGCATTCACCTGACACACGCTCAAACTGTCATCCGGCTCACGCATTAATTGTCCTAGAAAACGTTCAGTGAATTTTAAGAATTTTTTATGTTTCGAGAATTTTTAATTAATGTTAATTTTATTGGTATGCGTGTTGTATTTATTTTTATGTAGTGTTAAAAATGATGTTTGATTGTAGAATTTTTTGTATCGTAAGTATTCAAAATAATCCTGAATTTTTTTTTAAATAAATCGAACAACTTCTAGTAGTTTTGGGAAGTGGGCATCCCGCCCGCTCACGCGGGCTTGCCCACGAGCCTCACGCGAAAGCCCATTGTCCCAAATCTGAGAAGTAGGCATCTCACTAGCTCGCACGAATCAAGGTCAATTGAGAACGGGATTTAATGAATAATTGATGTGCAGACATATATGTTCAATTACGACCACTACAAGAAAATCGGGTTCACCCGACGTGAGATTCCGTCACAAAAAATTGCATAAAGTCGTCAGTAGAGCCCTTCAGCCATGACTTTCGGTCATCAAGCCTTTGGGTAAGGTTGCTGCGTGCAGAGAGCACAACCGTGACGATCGTGCTTTTCCGTCAGCCAATATGATGCTGTGTTGACCTTGAATGGCGTCAGAAGAAAGGTTGACGAGTCGTTGGTCCGTTGGAGAAGGGTCCCTCAGTTTGCACAGATTGTCGCTGTTGCTCTGTGGCCTACGACGTTCAAGTCGTCAAGGATTCTTCACCTTTTGCCGACGAGGTGCACTGCGTGAAGGATTCCTCATCATTCAACGACGATTTACAGTGAGTCAAGAACACTACAGTGTGTCAACCACAAGTGAGTGAGATTTTCTTTGGGTCGATACAGTTTGTCAGTTTGTTATACAATTTTGGATTTCATTGTAGATATTTTCTTCTGTGGGTCGATTGTCAATGATCATATTCATATCAGCTTATTTTCTTTATTCTCACACAGTGATCATTATGGGGAAAATATCATCCGAATGAGAGATGGATCTGAAAAAAATAACTTTTATAATAGAGAGTTAGATAGTTAGAAAACGTAACTGAAGTTGTTAACTAAGTTGAGAGTTAGTTTGATAACTTCAGTTACGTTTTCTAACTATCTAACTCTCTATTATTTTATAAATATATTCTTTACATTCATGGTGAAAAACCAAAAAATATGCTTAAGCTACATGCATATGATTGAGGATGGGTTATTTTACTTCAACCATCTCTTGCAGCAACATCCCAAAGTGCGTCTCACCCAACACCTAAGTCGGCAGAACCTGGTGGAATCACGTAGTTGTCCTTCCTTCTTCTTCGTCTTTAATTCAGTTGTATTGATGTATTGAGGCATTTCTGTTGTAACCACATGCTGCCAGCAACTTCTAGAATTTCATTGCCCATGATGTATTTGATAAAATGCCAGAGAATGTAGCACAAAATTTGGCAAAGCTATTTTGTGTTTAAATTCACACTTTGTAAAATTTTCTTTATCATGAAGTAAGAAAGTGCAAAGAAAATTTTTGTAACAAATGATACAGACAGTGGCGGATACAGGATCCAATTTGAAGGAGGGCGAACACATAAGACGAAATGACAAAAAAATTTTTTTTTCTACGTAATGCAAAAAATGTTTTAGAGTTAAAATATCGAAAATTAAGGATTAAAAGCATTAAAAATTTTAAAATACACGTACATACTATTTGCTGAGAGTGAAGGTGAACAATTAATCCTACTGATTTGCATCTTCTGAAAACGTTGCAAAATATATATATATAAGAAAATGATAGTTTGAGCAGCAAGAACTCCATGAAAATTCAAGGGCATGAAAAATCTAACCAAACAGAAATCAGCTAAATAATTAATTTGGGACACAAAATATGAGTGGATTTTCTATTTATTTTCAAAAAAAAAAATTAAAAAAATTAACAAATTTTTTAGGTAGAGAACCATCTATAACCTAGATATTATTGAAGAAGAAAGAAGAAGGAAGAATGGAGGAGGAGGAGGAGAAGAAAAAGAAGAAGAAAAAAAAAAGAGTGGGTGGCCTGGTCATGGGGAATGGGGCCCACAAAGTCAGGCTTAAATAAAAAAAAAAAAATTTTACATATAAAAATATTTTTTGGGCGGTGGCAATGGGGGGCGGCCCCCAAAAGGTGCCCCCTGCATCCACCCTGGGATTACAGACACATTCATGACAAAGCATTAGGAACAGAACAGAACCCATTTTTCAAATAACAAGAGCACCTAAAGGCAGCTCTAGCTTCAACCCGGCCTTCTTTCTTCTTTTTCCATCTCCCGCCACCTGAAAAAATCATGCCTGGTAAATGGATAAGACCCAACAAATAAACAAGAAAAAAAAAAAAAAAAGGTGAAGGAAACTCCAACTACATAGCAGCAAACAGGGAATGAAAAGTCTGCCTTTGGATCCAAATGGTTCTTGGCTTCAATAGCAGGCACATGGATTTTTCATATCCCTTGCCAGTATATGGAACGCCAGACCCATCATTTCCTCCTCCAATTTCTTTCTCTGATCATCGTCTTTCGGCCTGTGGCATAAACAGGTACACCACACAATCTTCAGTCGATTTCTCAACAGAAATTTAATAAGGCTAAATTTATCAAACTCCAGAAGGAGGAGGAGTACAGGCCCGAGTTTGACATTGTGTGGGTGCTGGGGAGTTACTAGGGAAGAAGGTGGGGCGCTGGGTATTATGTCAGAGAGCGAATTTGGATGCACGACTTTTGTTAGCAGGTAAACGTTGAAGTAACTTTTGAGAAGAAAATGGCAATTAGCAGGTGACACGTGACATAGTTACAGTAGCCTTTGACCCAGCCAAACACTGATTCAACAAATTGGATTTAAAACCTGGTTTGAACCTTAAAACTACTGCCTGAACCCACAACCAAACAAGCCCATAAATTCTACAGGAGGGAAAAAAGAAGGCCCCCGCCCCACTTGCACTAAATTCAACTATTGTAATTTCCAAAATAAAGCCAAATCACCTAAAGGGGTATGCTCATGGCCATACATGAAATCTACGGGAGGGAAAAAAATAAAAAGAGAGGCCTCCCCCCACTTGCACTAAATTTAATTGTATTACCCAAAATAAAGCTAAATCACCCAAAGTGGTTGAAACGGAAAGACGAAAATCTACCGGAGGAAAAAAAGATTTGCACTCAAAATAAAAGCTAAATCAGCCAAAGCGGTATATACGCTCATGAACATACATGAAATCTATGGGAGGGGGAAAAAAAGGCCCCCCACCCCCACTTGCACTAAATTTAATTGTTGTAGTACCCAAAATAAAGCTTAGATCACCCAAAGGGGAGAAGCATACTCGAAACGGAAAGACGAAAATCTACGGGAGGGGAAAAAATAAAGGGCCCCCACCAGCACTTGTACTAAATTTAATTGTTGTAATACCCAAAATAATAAATCACCAAGAGGGAGAAGCATACTCGAAACGTAAGACAAAAATCTACGGGAGGGAAAAAAACAAGCACTTAAATCACCCAAAGAGGAAAAACATACTCGAAATGGAGAGACGTAAGACAAAAATCTACGGGAGGGAAAAAAACAAGCACTTAAATCACCCAAAGAGGAAAAACATACTCGAAATGGAGAGACGAAAAAGGTCCCACCGAGATTTGAACTCGGGTTACTGGATTCAGAGTCCAATGTCCTGACCACTAGACCATGGGACCGTTGACGCACATACGCGTGATGTAACGAATTTTATTATATAATCTACAACTGTTCTCTTCTAGAATTTCAGGCAGAGCATCCATCTGAGACGCCTTCGCTTACTATCCAAATTCTCTGAAATTGGGGATTGAAACTTCGGTCAACTCGTTATATAACACTTACGAGGCTGCGCGGGCAGAGCATGCATGCATGGGTTTGATTGTTAAATTTTTATACGGCGTTTGGATTGTAAAATTTTACATGGCGTTCGTCAACTTACAATTTTTACCTAAAATTTTAGCATCATTACATTCTCACTCTCTCTCCTTATTTTTTCTCTAATTTTTTTACTCACTTTTTCATTTTTTCATTCTCTCTACTCACTTTTTTACTTACTTTTTTATTCTCTCTCTTTACTTTTTTATAACTACTAAAATTTTACTTACCCAAACAACATGTTAATAAAATTTTACTTTTATCCAATATACTTTAAAATTTTATTTTTACTTTTATCACTTATTCACTAATTTTAATATGCTTATGTTTTAACATAACCATAAAATTTTAATAAAATTTTATAACCAAACGCTATGTTAGAGTATGGAGTTCAATAAAAAAGTGTAGATAGTTCATGAGAATTAATTAAAAAATAAAAAGAAAAAAATTTAAATAAAATATTATAATAAAAAAATTGGAGAAATACACTTTTCACTCCACAAACTACCGGGGTAGTGACACATTACACCCCAAACTACCATCTTTAAGACATTGCACCCTCAAACTACCAATGTTAGACACTTTGCACCATAAACTACCACTTTGACACATTACACCCTCCAACTACTAATATTAAACACTTTGCACCTTCCATTTGACAATAATACCCTTGAGAAATTAATGAATTGACAACAATATCTTCAATATATGCAAAATGGGTCAAGGCATTATCGTCATTTTAGTCTAAAAATTTGATAAAGGGTGCAAAGTGTTAAAAATTGGTAGTTAGAGGGTGCAATGTGTCAAAATTGTAGTTTAGGGTGCAAAGTGCAAAATCTATGGTAGTTTGTGGGTGAAAAGTGTATTTTCTCCTAAAAAATTATTTTATAACTTTACTTAGGACATGTTTGTATGGCTAAAAAGTTTAGAATTTGAATTTAACTTTCTAAACTTACAATCCTAACATTACTCTTACACGTATACCAATACAACTCATATTACCTTTTTTGTAAACATTAATACAACTTAACAATTTCTACATGCATGTTAATAAAACTCTAATATCACTTAAATATTCTATCAATATTTAAAATCTTTCAAATTTACTCAAAAACGAGCGTGCATTTAAAAATTTTGAGCACCAAATTAGCAATCAAACATCAACCTGACGTTATTCCATTCCAAAAATTAGGCCCAAAATTTATAGCCTGTCCTTCTGCCATTGCATTTACCATCACATTTTATTCATCGACGCGACACCCAATTCCCAATATCAGCACAGACGAGACAGCGGGATGCTGTTAAGAGGCTTCAGCAGCAGCGCGAGTGCAACGCGCGTTCTCAAAGAGAAGAAATGGGACGCGCTGGTTATCGGCGCCGGCCACAACGGGTTGATAGCCGCGGCTTACCTCTCTCGTGGCGGCCTCTCCGTGGCCGTGCTCGAGCGCCGCCACATTATCGGTGGCGCAGCCGTGACTGAGGAGCTCATCCCGGGTTTCAAGTTCTCCCGCTGTAGCTACCTCCAAAGCCTCCTTCGACCCTCCATCATCAGGTGGGTACCCCTCTGAGCAAAGCAATTACATGTACTTAATTCGGTGATGATTTTAGCTTTTTGCTCAAATAACAGTGAACCGTAGGCTTTTATGCCATCCACGGAGACCTGTATCAGTGTTTATTGGATGTTTTGGCTGGTAATTGTTTTCCCCTTTTTGGTTATTTTTTGGCTTTTGTGACTGAAGGGAATTAGAGTTGGTGAGACATGGATTGAAGTTGTTGAAGCCAATATCTCAATCTTTTACACCTTGTCTTGATGGGCGTTATCTTCTGTTGGGGCCGGATGACGAACATAATTACTTGGAGATATCAAAGTTCTCGAAACGGGACGCAAATGCTTTTCAAAGGTGCTATTCGTTGTCTAGGTAGATGACATTTTGCACTGCGTCGGTCTGTCGTTTACTTTTGTTGGTCGATATATGAAGCCAGAGCCTGTGTCTCGTTTTAAGTGCTTGAATTGCTGAGTGTGCTTTGTTTATTGGATGTTGGAAGCGTTTTTTTTGCAATCGTTTTTCAAAATTTTCAGACGCACCGTTCATGATGACGGACTTCATATTCCAAGTGTACGAGAACCACAGACTCCCCGCTATGCATTAATCCCAACATATTAATTCTTAAACCGCATCAACTTAGAGCTTGATATAATACTCCGTATTCTTCAAAGTTGCTTGTTCTAGATTTACTGTGGCGAGGGTTCCCATCCCGAAACTGCCCCCGAATGGACATTCAAGCTAACGGATATATCTTTAGATGCTAGACAAGATCTGAATGGTGGCATTCAAATTTCACTGGGTTTCAAAGCAATTAGTTATTCAATAGAGATGTAATATGCAGGGGACATAATATCTGCTTAGCATCTCAAGTTCCATGCAGTGCATAGTGCTAGAAATTATTCTTGCATGACATCATTTTAATCTGCTCTCTTACTGATGTCTAGATATGAGAGCCAACTAAATAAGTTCAGTAAATTCATGGAATTTCTTTTGGATTCTCATACCCCTGAAACTCTGCACGGAGATTCATCTTTGAATGATCGGCTGAGGGATAAGTTGCACAAGTCAGTATTCTGGACTCGTTGTCTACAGCATGCTCTCGCACTGGGGCAAAAGGATGTAGTGTGAGTGCTACCTGTCCTAACGGAAAGTGTATTGTAATTCTTATACTATTTCTGTTCATGGGATTCCCGTTGTTGAAAGCAACAGGAATCAGTGAGAATAAATCCGCTGTGACTAAGACCACTCGTTAATGCCTCTTCTATGATTTTGACAGGGACTTTATGGACCTTTTACTTTCCCCAACATCGAAGGTTCTGAACAAGTGGTTTGAGGTCGCTGCTGACTTACTTACTTTGAGTAACTTTGAAGTCATTGTCTTTTATTTTGTATCTCTTGGATATTAGGTGATGCCATAGTGTTCTAACTAATCATCGTAGCTCAATAGAAAGCATCAAGAAATATAACTCTTTCACAAGGAGTAAGCTGTTTAGCTTTCTGATAATGTATGAGTACTTTATAATTAGTCACTGGAGTATGGACTATGACCTCCGCATCCAATGATATACACTGTTAATTTGGGTGTGCAGTCAGATGTAGTGAAGGCAACGTTGGCTGCAGATGCTACCATTGGAAGTATGGTAAGACTTCTATGCTTGATGCATTG